>CAMZMU010000083.1:28894959-29213142 GCA_947311845.1 Poa pratensis
CAGCAGGCGGCGTCGTGGCAGTCGCCACCGCCGCCTCTCCTCGCTGGCCGCCGGCCGAGCTCTTCGCGAGGGTGCCCAACGCACCGGATCTGAAGCCCTGCTGTGCTGCTGCTGCCAGCGTCCACCCAAACCTGCCACCGGCCGTCCTTGGCTCCACGCAGGTGAGATCCTCCCCTCGATCTGCATCTTCTCCTTTTTTTTTTCAACGCCATCTATACCTGCTTACTGCCTGCCCAAAGGACCCCATATTATTCCTACATCTACATCATGTGGAGCAGAATCGAAACTGCTCTAGCTTTTTCCTTGTACCAAGTATTATATGGCAACGAAATTTCTTTGTGGAATTGGGATTTCAGGTGCGTGTGCTGGATTGGATATGCAATTTTCTTAAGAAAAAAGTTCAGATCATCAGACACAAAATGTGAGAATTATATGCATTATCTGGCAGTAGAAAGAAGAATTGAAAAAGAAAAGGATTCAATTCAGAGTAACAATTAATAGATTCAGTTCATCAGACACTACTTTGCAAAATCGCACGTGCAATACAAGGTTTAGTGAACCCATTAAGGTTGGGACTCTTTTTCTGGTCACTTACTTCTATTGATGCGTGAAGAAAACACAGTTTGGTACGCCCACCATAACCATTTGTTGTCCTGTTATCTTGGTTTTGGGTTGTTGATCCAGTTGAATAGTATATTAAATCTCTTGATGATATAACAGGACATTGGTAGGAATTTTGTTATGACTACTTTGATGGGTACTTTTCTGAAGAAATGATTTAATCAATCCCGATGCGATGTGCGTGCTTGATCCACTACAATATTTTGAGCTGAATTATTTCCCTTTCTGCGTGATGTTTGTTGATCAATATGTAGGAGCAGTTGTGCTACATGCACATTTCATTTTGGCATTTGGATGACATTCTTTTTTAAATGACCTTACTGAAACTGAAAGCATAAATTTCTACAACACTATCTTGGTTCTTGTTGCTTCATTCCCCACCAGGTAATTACTACGGTGATAATAGTACCTTAGCACTCACACTCTGTTCTGTTCTATTCGGAGTGTACTTTAGTTTTTTTGAAGCTTTCAGTAGGAAAGGCTCCTACTGTTTCTATATTACCACCAACCGAACTGAGTGTACTTTAGTTGCCATTCATTTACTTGAATCGTTTTCCTGGAAGGTAATTTTAGTTAACACTGTTAGATGTATATTGAGCTCTAGTTGATTCAGTTATCAGGGAGCTGTTGGGTATGGTAATTAACACTACTTATCTCTTTTGTTTGTGATCTCTAGATACTCGCTGAGAAATACTGCTAGCACAGGAAAGTCAAGGATAACCCAATCCAGCCCATTGATTGTGTTATTTGCATGACTACAGTTGATCTTACCCAAAAGAACAAGTCAATACAGGGTAATTGTGAAATTGCTTGTTGTGTGATGAGACATGTTTTCTTAAAGTGCTCACTGTTTCTCTTATTGTAGGTGACCCCTTGCGAGCATATATCCACTCGGGATGGTTATAGCGCTGAATGGACAACAAAATGGAGTGCCCAAGTTGCAGACGCTCTCTACTGCTAGCCTAGAGGAGCGATCCTTTGTACAATATTAATTATCAAATACGTATCCCAGTTTATATAAGGTATTGCAACCTTACAATGCTTGCTTCCAGTATACAAAATAGCTGGTTTTGTATCCCAAAAATTCACTGTTTTGTGCTTTCTTATTTATTTAGGTTGGAATTGGGGTGCAATAACATCGACTTGAATTTGCATCATCGACCTAGGCCAGTCAGCCGGCCAGGCCTAAGGAGGTTGACCAGTCCCTTCGCCATCATCAAGCTAGGTCACACTCGATTGTTGCAAAACAGAAGCGAGATATGTGTTTTTGGAAGGTGGGGTGCATGAACCTCAAGGTTTCACCAACGTACGTCCAACTCCCATTTTCAGTTTAACCATGGTAGGATTTGTATTATTGTCACAATCAGTGGCCTTGGCTTGGTTTTATAGTGTTTTGCTTTATACCATATATGGATGAAGATCGTATGTGAAGCAGGAAGTTGTCTTCTTATTTGGCTGAAGCATACTTGTTCTTCCCATAATCATATATTGAAAATTACCAACACTGTTTTTCTTATGAAACGCCTTAGCCTACAAATTATCTATGAAAAACTATCAATCCAAAAGATGCGTAGGAAGAGAAAGATGAAATAGTTCACACGTGGTGTTTCCAGAAATTCATGCAGTCACTTTTGTTTCATGGTTATTTCAAAAGGATATGGTTTATTTAGATCTTTGAGCAAAAGCTTACTAGAGGCAAAACAATCACAGTCGTTACCGTTAGTTTTGTAGCACAACAACTTTACCAACACAAAATCTCCTATAGTTTTGAATTGTAAAGTGTCGAGTTGCATCGATCAGTTAGCGGAGTTCGGCGACACCGCCGCCCACATGGTCGAGCGGTTGTTCTGGGTCAAAGAGAGACATGAGAGGTACGGGGAAGTCCATTAGAGAACAATGAGGCGGGGCGAAGACAATTTTGTACACGTATCGTACTCAGAAAAACACTACAAAGAGATTGGGAAATATATCAACATACTGTATTGTTAACTTTGTGAAGCATGGTATTTCTACTTGCGAAATAAATCGTCCTGGTCATATTTTTATAGTAGTAACTGCACGATTTGAGTCTGCTTGGATACACACCTCAAAATTTCTCGCTTCTTGCAGGTTTTGAGTTGGGGACGAGCACCTTAACGGCTTAAAGGGATATATTTTCATGGAGCTGCGAGACCTTGACTTGTAGCCTATGGAGGTTACATTGGTGAATAAATATCAATAGAGGAGGATGCGGCTAGGTGCTTGACAACGAAGAAAGAGAAATGGGTGGTGTGGTCCGGTGCGGTGCGGTGGATGAGGAATAAAAGGTGCGGCAGGTGACTAAGCCAGAGGAAGGAGGGAAGAATACATTGTTGGCAGGATACGTCATGGTGGCGCCGTAGTGTGATTCTTCTCCATTGCCGTTAGCAGGGGAGTTTCTAGGACGAAGTATGACACTATGCGCTTCTAAAAGAGTAGAGATTACTCTCGAGTCAGAAAGAGTATGACTGGTATTCCAGGCATGGGTGGAGGAAGTCGAGAGAGTATTTTATCAAATTGAACGTTGCACCATCTTATGTTTTTGGGAGATATGATGGTTGAGCAGGGTAGAGAAGAAAGACATCACATACTCTTATCCCGGAAATCTTGTCTCCTTGCAAGGTGATAGTACGGAAATGAGGGATGAGATGAAAGCTCGATAAATTTACACACCCGTAGCAACGCACGGGCATTCAACTAGTAATTGTAGTGGTGGACTTAAATAGTACCATGATATTCCTTGACTTCAAAACAATGGATAACGAATCAAGATGAAGTGCGAACTTTTCAGAATTGGTGGTAGACTTCCGTGGGAGGACATGACACCACCTGTTCACGCCTATTTATTTATTTTAACAAGGGGAGATACCAGAGGCGCCAATTTCATTTCAGATCATGTACATAGTACAAGGTGGAGTAACTACATGAGCCAGATGCCAGCCGAAAAGATTATCATTTATTGATTTCCAAAGACATCGGTTCGCACTCCTTGGCAGTTGGAAATTGGCATAGCCTCATGTATGCGCTTTGCCATAACTACACCATGCAGTTCGAATGGAACATGACCCTGTTGTACGGCTGAGGAGCCCACCGCTGTTGCGGCTGGCCGTTCACTATGACCTGGGCTGACTCCAGATGATCTCCAAAGAGGGTTTAGCCCCAATAGATGGCCCTTATGCTAACTATATATGTCCGTCTTCTTCCTTCTGTCGTGAGGACGAGAAGGTTGGAAACCCTTATCAATCTCGTACTGTATATGATAATTCCGTTCGCTGTGCGGTAGACGGTGGCCCGTCCGGACCAGAGGAGGCCGGCGGAGAGCCAGCACAGGAATCGGCGCTTGCATGGGCAAATCCTATACATCGCGTTACGGCAAATCCTATTCGCCGCCTTTAGCGGCGTGGATTGCTCGCGTCGCCTGAAGCGTTTGCCGCTAGGCCAGGCCCATTTTTACCTCGTGGACGCTGGTTGCCTGGTTCCATCCTTTCTTCGACGCTGCTTCCAGCGGCTTTTTCCTCTGTTCGATTTCTTTCGTTATTCTGTTAGTTTTTATTTTCGTTTTTTCTTTCATTTTCTTTCTATTTTATATTTTATGTTTTCTTTTCTTTCTTTTTATTGTCCCCTTTTCTGTATTTTTTTCATTTCTATGTTTTTCCATTTTCTTTTTCAATTTCTTTTCTCTCCCATTTCGTTTTTTAATGTTTCTATCCTAGTGGAAATTGTTCATCCTTTTTTACTTTCAATTAAAAATCGTTCAAAACATAATTTATGTTCACCCTTTTTATGTTCACGTTTAAACATAGTTTTAAAACTCGTTCAAAATCAAGCAGGTTCGTTGTTCGGTCTAGTTTCTTTTATGTTTTGTTTCTTTTTTCGTTTCATTATTATGTTTATATTTATATTAACATTTTAAAAACGTTCAGATTTGTAATGTTTCAACCTTTTTATGATTTTGACAAATGTTCATATTTGAAAAAAAATCAAATCTAGATATTGTTCAGATGTGAAAATTGTTCATATTTGAAAATTGTTCAAATTTCAAAAATATTTAGATTTGAAATTTTCCATCTTTTTATGATTTTGAGAAATGTTCAAATTTTTAAATTGTTCAAAAGCCTTTTAGGTTCACTTTGTAAAAATCTTCAAAAATAATTTCCTTTCACCGACATTTTTTGTACACTTTCAAATCGTTCTGAAATAGTTCTGGTCACTTTTTAAAATTGTTCAAAAATAGTTTCTGTTTAAATAGTTATTTTGTTCACTTTTTCAAAATCGTTCAAACATAATTTTTTTTCAAGGACTTTTTCTGTTTACTTTTTAATTTTGTTCAAAAACAGATTTTGTTCGCCGACCTTTTCTGTTAGCTTTAAAATCGTTCAAAAATAGTTTTCGTTCACCGTCATTTTCTGTTCACTTTTCAAATCATTCCAAAATAGTTTTTGTTCACTTTTTTAAAATTGTTCAAAAATAGCTTTCGTTCACCAGCCTTTTCTGTTCACTTTTAAGAAAAATTCAAAAATAATTTCCGTTCATCAAATTTTCTGTACACTTTTAAATCGTTCAAAAATAGTTTCTGGTCACTTTTTAAAATCGTTCAAAAATAGATTCTGTTCAAATACCTATTTTGTTCACTTTTTCAAAATCGTTCAAAAAAATTCGTTCACTGACTTTTTATGTTTACTTTTTAAATTCGGAAATATGTTTCGTTCACCGACCTTTTTTGTTCACTTTTACAATCGTTCAAAAATAGTTTTCGTTCACCCCCATTTTCTGTTCATTTTTCAAAATCGTTCCAAAATAGTTTCTGTTCACGTCTTTAAAATTGTTCAAAAATAGCTTATGTTCACAAGTCTTTTCTGTTCACTTTTTAAAAATCTTCAAAAATAATTTCCATTCATCGAAATTTTCTGTACACTTTTAAAATCATTCTAAAATAGTTTCTGGTCACTTTTAAAAATCATTCAAAATAGTTTCCGTTCAAATAACTATTTTATTCACTTTTTAAAAATCGTTCGCAAATAATTTTTGTTCACAGACTTTTTCTGTTCACTTTTTAAAATCGCTCTAAATAGATTTCGTTCATCGAACTTTTTTTCACTTTTAAATCCTTCAAAAATAGCTTAAATTTCAAGAAAATTAGATTGTTTAGATAAAAAAAATGTTCAAAGTTTAAAAAAAGGTCCAAAAATAATTCAAGTCTTTGAAAAACGAAAAACATAAACAAAGAACTTTTAGAAAAAATGAATTAGACACGTATAGACGTACTACTAGTATATACTCGGAACATACTTGTGTTGACTGTACAACCCGCTCGGTGTATTGACACGTTACGAAAACTGGAGCAGCCTGACTCCTTCAGTAACGAACGAAGATAATTGAGCTGAGCCCACCCGCGGTTCCTTCAGACAGGGGCGCCGCGCGCAGCTGAAAGCGGCATATAGAACCCCCTCGCTTTACGGTGACGTGGAACGGCGTCGTCGCCTGAAGGGATGCAGGATCGCGACGCTGTTGGGCTGGCCTGGTTGGGTGTTTTTTTCGTTTTCCTTTTTTTCTTAGTTTCCTTTTCTGTTTTCTCCGTTTCTTTTTCATTTATTTGTTTCTGTTTCTTTTCAGATGTTGAAAAAGTTTTTAAATTTTGAAAAATGTTCAGATTTTGAAATTTGTTAAATTGTAAAAAAAATTCTGATTTGAATTTTTTCAAATTTAAAATTGTTCTGATTTGAAATTTGTTCCGATTCGAAATTTGTTCCAATTCGAAAAAATCTGATTTAAAATTGTTCTGATTTGAAATTTGTTCGAATTCAAACTTTGTTCAAATTTAAAATTATTCTGATTTGAAAGTTCAAATTCGAAAAAAAATTCCGATTCAAAATTTGTTCAAATTTAAAATTTATCCAATTCGAAAAAAAATTGATTTGAAATTTGTTCAAATTTAAAATTATTCGATTTGAAATTTTCTAATTTCAAAAATTGTTCCGATTCGAAATTGTTCAAATTTGAAAAAAAATTGACGCGAAATTGTTCATATTTAAATTTTGTTCAGATTTTAAGAATATTCACTTTTAAAAATAAAATAAGAAAAATAAACTACCTTTTTTATTGGGCCGCTTGTTGAAGCGGCCCACGAGGCAGTTCGTTGAGGCGACGGCGTCGTACCGCGTCGCCTTGAAGCGACACACAGGTACTCCTCTTGCATGCCCCATGCAGGCGCGATCGACGTCCGACGCTTGGGGCGAGTCGATGACGCCCAGTTGAAGGCGTGTTGCGCGACAGATACCTGCACCATGATTAGGCAGAAAAACAGGAGAGTGTGCAACATCTACAAATTGATCAGGCAAAGGTGAGGATGGATGCAAAATGGGTATTGGAGAGGCGGTGGCTGTCGGAAGTGTGGAAAAGGGAAACACATTCTCATCAAACACAACATCGTGAGGAATATAGACACGTTGGAGCGAACATGAAGGCGCATTTATGTCCTTTATGAAGAGAACTATACCAAAAAAATACACTTTTTAGACCGAAATTCGAGTTTGCAACTATTATATGGACGGAGATGAGATCAACAAGC
The DNA here is from genome assembly GCA_947311845.1 of Poa pratensis. Lineage (NCBI taxonomy): Eukaryota > Viridiplantae > Streptophyta > Magnoliopsida > Poales > Poaceae > Poa > Poa pratensis. The sequence continues at coordinate 28,902,167 of CAMZMU010000083.1, forward strand.
ACAACCAAAGACTTTGAGAAATCGTATAGTCTGGAATTTCATTAAGCAATAGCTCGGTAGGGGTTTTCATATGCATGAGTAGTGTAGGAAGCCTATTAATGAGAAAATAAGTCGTGTAGAAAGCGTTACTCCAAAAACGAAACGGTACGGAAGCATGAGCTAGCAAAGTTAAGCCAGTTTCGACGATATCACGATGCTTCTGTTCAGCAATAGCGTTCTGCTGATGTGTATGAGGACAAGATACACGGTGCGAAATTCCAAGCTTTTAGAAAAAGGCATTGAGGTTGTGATATCCCCCCCCCCCCCCGCGCGCGCACGTCAGTTTGAACGTGAATAATTTTATGCTTGATAAGACGGTCAACATGAGGTTGAAAAGAAAACATCGAACACATCAGATTTGCGCTTAATAAGACCAGGGCCGGCTTTGGTCCAGTGCGAGAGGTGCGACGGCCCGGGGCCCAGCCTAAATAGGGGCCCAAAAATCTTACACTATGTATATATATTATAGTACAGAGTAAAGGAAAAAACAAAGGCTCAGAAAGCAGCCAAAGCACGTCCAGCCCAGCTAAGCTTCAGCCCAACAAGGAGCAACGCCCACGTAATGCACAAGCTGGCCGGCTGCCGTTTCCTTTCCCGGATCCACTGGATCGATTCCGGACCCGGGAGAGCACGAAGCGTCATTCCCCGAACAGATCATGTAGACGCACCGGCAACGGCACACCGCACCGACCAAACCAGGAGCTGAGTTATGGGATCAAAATCGGCAAGAATTTGGGGGCGATCAAGATCATCCTTCAGACTGGGAAGTTAATTCGTAATCGCAGATCAATCTATTCATTAATTCTTGATTTCTAGGCGAAGTTTTTCCGTGGTCTCAAATCTCTATCTAAAAACTCAAAACCCAAAAATTCTAGTGACCATGAGAATCTTAGAAATGCAGATGAGCAGGCTACTTCTTTTGATATTTATGATCATAGAACTTGAAATATTCTGGACAATAAATCAAGATATATTCTCATTGAAGAAGGACGTATAAGGGAATACAATCTTGAGTTTCACGAACATGAAATTGCTGGCAGGCATTTTTCATATGATTACTACTCAAGAAAGTTAACAAATGACAGACATTCTAGTAAAGAATACATGTTTTCCGACTCTATTGCAATTGTATAAGTTCATGTACCGTATCAGATTTTTTTTCTTTGTTGGGCCCATTGGTAAAGTTCGCACCGGGGCCTTTAAAATTATAGAGCCAGCCCTGAATAAGACAAAGCCAAGTAAAACGACTATGAAACTGACATATTAGTTGTGTCCACTAATAGAGGATTGGGCATGACCCTGTACATGCTCCTCTGCACGTTGCCAAACTCATCGCTCAGGATTGTAATACCCTTTCTATCAAGTAATGAAACTCGCTTTACCCCAAAAGAAAAAAAAATTGTCACATGAACCTTAAAGGAGAACCCGTTGAATATTTCGCAAACAATTATCGAGGGTTGCTAGCGTTCCAACAAGTGTATGGGCAGATGAAACAAAGGTGGACTTGGGGTGCAGGTAGAGGAGGGAACCAGAAGGATAGGTAGAAAATATGTTAGTAAGAGAATTATTTGTGGATGTAATACATGAATTGTCAGGATAAAACCTAACATTATGTACAACTATTGGATGAGAATTATGAAGTTAAAACAAAGATGGAAAATATTGCACCCAACCCGATTTTCTTGAACTATAAAAATCGAAATATTAAATTCGAAAAACTTACATATATTACTATAAATTAAGTCTCAATATACAAGTACTACAATTTCAAATGGAAGTTTTTACATTGCCTATCACGACTTTTAACACTTTGTACTAATTTGGAAAATCAAACTATTTTTCGAGGAAACGCAAATATGGTTTAGTCCATTGATAGAAAACAAGGTTTAACTACAAGACCAAGACATGACCAACACGCACACTACAACTCAACCCAAAAAAGCTAATCTAGGGGAGGTGTTGGCGAAGGGTTGCAATGATCGTGTCTCTACCCTAACGAGTCAAACAAGGTGGATACGGAATGCTGAACATTGTCGAAGACAGGCACATTGTGATTAGGACCTTTCAGATCCACCAGGTTTTTTTTTTTTGACCGAGAGACCGTAGGGGAAAACCCCTACGGTAAAATTTTATATTAAATGATAAGAATGGAGAAAAAACCTTCTTTAGAAGTCAGCACTCGGCCAAAAAATTAGGGAGGAAAAAAGTCGAAATAAAAAGCTGCTACAGAGTACATTAAGTGAAGGTATGGACGATCCAATCTAGGAGTGGTTGAACAGACGGAGCTGGAACCCTGTATTGGTGCAGCATGAGATCACTCTGGAACAACACCTTCCATCTGGCCAGAGTAGGCTGCTGGTTTTTGAAAATGAAGTCTTTTCTGGATCGCCAAATATTCCAGAGGGAGCAGACTGCCACTTCCATGAAGCAGGGACCAAGAAAATCAGATTTAGCCTGAGCAAAGCGTTGTGACATGCCAAGAGAACTGAGCCACTGCATCCCAATAAACTCCCAGCAAGAGGTGGCAAATGGGCAGTCAAAGAACAAGTGATCACGAGTTTCAAGCACTGCAGAGCTGCATAACACACAGGAGGAACCACCCTGAATATGCCAATGCTTACGTTGCATGAGGTCCTTGGTGTTTAGACGATCGTGCATGAGGAGCCAAGCAAAAACCCTCAGTTTGGGAAGGCATTTGGACTTCCATATGGCTTGTAAAGAGCGATCTTGGGGCAGGGCAGAGAAGATAAACTGATAGTATTTTGCGGAAGTGTAAATTTGGCTACCCAAAGGGAACGTCCTAGCATTAACTGCCTCCGGAGCCAACTCATGTTCAGCTAAAATATCCGACACCTGACCCATCTCGCCAAAAGCTTGGACAGAAAGAGGGAGTGCGAAGGAAGGAGCAGGTTCAAGGAGCTTCCCATGTCTGCTACTGAAGCATCTTCGTTGAGAGCAAATGAGAAGAGTCTAGGAAATTTATCACATAGCAATTCACCACCATACCAGAAATCCTTCCAGAAAAGAGTAGAGCTCCCATTGCCCACCTGCGTGGTGGTGATACTGCGGTAGGCGTCCACTAGCTTAAAAATATCTCTCCATCAAAATGATCCCCTTGGCGCTTGAGCTTGAGGTGGCGATTCTGGGTCATAAAGAGACCAAACCAAATTGACCCAGGGAAGATCAACTTTGCAGAAGAATTTGTGAAGATGTTTGAGGAGCAAGGCATTGTTTTGTAACTCCAGATTCAGAATACCGAGCCCTCTAAATTTCTTAGGCCTGCAGACCATGTTCCATGCAGCAAGGGAGTTGACAGAATTTGAGTCTTCATCTTTTGCCCACAAACAGTGCCGCCTTGCTCGATCATACACTTTGATTATCGTCTTGTGAATTTTGAGTGTACACAAAAAATGTATTGGCAGGCTGGAAAGGATCGAGTTCACAAAGGTAAGTCTGCCACCATAATCAAGAAAACGAGCACTGGCATTGAGCCGCCTCTCGACATGATCAACAATAGGCGAAAGGTCCTGAACCGTAGGTCTAGAGGAACCCAGCGGAAGCCCAAGATAAGTGAATGGCAGTTGGCCAATAGCACAGCCAAAAGTATTTGCCAGGAGAGCGAGCCGATCAGCATTAATATTGACCGGCATTAGACAAGACTTGGCATAATTCACCCGAAGCCCAGTAGCAGCCGAGAAGGTAGCGAGCAACTCTTTGAGGGCAAGAAGCTGGTTAGGACAAGCCTGTAGAATTAGCAATGTGTCGTCTGCGTATTGTGCAATGGGGAAGTCTGTCTGCGGGATAGGCAGAGGAGGGATGAGCATTCCACTAGCAGCTAGTTGATTAACCATGGTCTGGAGCAGATCAGCCCCCGCGACAAACAGCACAGGGGAAAAAGGGTCTCCTTGACGGACTCCCCGTTTGCAGTGGAATTTCTTCCCGGCAATCCCATTCAACAGAACCGACGAAGTGCCCGAAGAGAAGATTAAACGGACCCATTCCAACCATCTAGCGTCAAAATTCCAGCAGCGTAAGATTTCCAAGATGGCTTGATGCTCGATGGTGTCAAATGCTTTAGCAAAATCCAATTTAAGAATGACCACTTCTTTTTTGGACTGCTTGCATTGGTGAATATACTCATATGCCCAGGCGACACAATCTTGGATCGTTCTTGATTTGAGAAACCCATATTGGTTGACATGAACAAGGCTCAAAATCTTTTGCTGCAGGCAATTGGCTAACAACTTCGTCAGAAATTTCAGACTAGAATTAATGAGGGAAATTGGCCGAAAATCATTTGGGCTTGAAGGAGAGGCCACTTTTGGAACAAGAGTGATGAATGCATCATTTATGCTCTGGAGATTCATGCGCAGATGCCAGAAATCATCACAAAGCTTATAGAAATCATGACGAATGATTGGCCAACATGTTTTCAAAAACAATCCAGAAAAGCCATCCGGTCCAGGAGCTTTGTCACAGGGCATCTCAGCAATCACCTTATCCATTTCCACTTGTGTAAAGGGTACAGATAGGTCTTCCAAGTTGACAGATGGGTGGAGGAACGCCGAGAAATTAAAAGAAGCGTCAATGGGGTTGGAAACTCCTAATCTGCCCTTGATTGAATTCCAAAGAATTGCCTCCTTCTCATGGTGATCTGAGGCAAGAGACCCATCCTCCCGTGTCAGCGTCGAGATAAAGTTGCTTCTGTACCTAATCGTGGCCATGGAATGGAAAATTTGGTGTTCTCCGAACCAAACTTTGCCCAACGAGCCGTGCAGCGCTTCTTCCAATATTCCTGCTTACAAGCTAGCAAATGTTGTAATTTCTGTTTTACAATGTTCCGAAAGTTCCATTCTGTAATGTGCAGCGGCCTAAGTTCCTCAATATCATCAAGCCATAGAATAGTGGCATTACACTTATCAATGATTTGCGATAGGACAGAAATGCTAGTGCTCCAGATGCGCAGCCCCTTCCTCAAGAGCTTGAATTTTGCAGAGATACATTTCGCACCATCCCCTGGACAATGGATGTCCCAAATGCGTCTGACAACATCAAGAAAACCTGGCATTTTAATCCAATGATCTTCGAAACGAAAGATTGAAGCTTTGGGGATGTTAGTACCAACAGAAACAACGCAAGGTGTGTGGTCAAACGTGGGCCTAGCTAGGGGTTTAACCATGGTGTTTGGGAAATGCAAGGTCCATGCCGGCGACGTGAAAAACCAGTCCAACTAAACCAAGCGGGGGTCAGCCTGCATGTTACTCCAAGTGTAATTGCGGCCCTTGATCGGCAGCTCTATCAAGCCCAAGTAACTGATAATCTCGTTGAAGGTTGCAATGTCCTCTAAGTTTGCCCCCGGTCTATTGCGACTATCAGAATAGCGGTAAAAGTTGAAGTCTCCTAATATAATCCAAAGGGAATCAGGCAAAATATCCAGATGAAAGAGCCAGGCAACGAAATTCTCACGCTCAACTCCATCGCAGGGAACATAGACGTTAACCAAATTGAAATTTTCAGCCGACATAGTGGAGGTGAAATTAAGAACCATCCCAAAGCTTTCCTGGGTAATAACCTGACCGACAAACATGTTACTTGCCCAAAGAATCAAGAGCCCACCCGAGGCGCCATAAGAAGGAACAAAGGCGAATTGATCAAACCGTGTAGGCGCAAAGTTTTTAATAAAGCTAAGGTCGAACTCAGCTCGTTTAGTTTCCTGAAAACAAATTATCGATGCTCCACTCTCTTCAATCTTATCACGGATAAGAGGCCACTTCTCCGGACTATTAATACCACGGACATTCCAGCAAAAGAAATACCAAACACGCTTATCACGATGAATAAAGTCTGACATAGTATGAGAATAACTGACGCAGTTTAACTGACACACAATGAGCAGCACAGCAGGCTACTCTGCACACGCCTTCAGGAGAAGCTCCTCCGACAGCTCTTCTGGGGCAATGTGACAATCTTCAATGCCAATACGCTGTAGCTCCGAGACCTGCAGCACTGGGGGAGGAGCAGCCTTGGACGCATGGGGCTTGCGGCGAGAGGTGGTGTAGGGGATGGATTCATGCTTGAACCCCTTACTGTTGCTTCTGGTGGAGCGACGAGAGAACTCATCAGTGGGCGGAGGATCCGTTTTACGTGGCCTGCCTCGAGCGCGTGGAGCAGCAGTCTGGCTAACCACCATTGCAGAAGAAGAGCTAGAACCAGCGGCGACCAGCGGAGCAGAACCAACTCCAGACATATGATCCAGGACAACACAGAGATTTCCACCAAACTCAGGAGAAGAGTCCACAGTGTTAACATGAGACAGCGAGCCAGAAGAAGCATCAGACTGAATCACATTTGTAATGCCAGGTGAGTCGAAGTGGACCGCTGCCGGCAGTGCATCAACAATTGCATTGTCAGAAAACAGTGAGCTTGAGATCACAAAAGGGCCCTCAAAGAGGGAAATAGGGCCAAGCACAGGGGTCTAGTAATGGAGAGCCAGGTCCCAAATCACAGCAGAAAACAAACTGGGCACCTAGCAGGCCAAAGTTCATCAGAGAGACATCAGCTTCAGTAGCCAACTCCATATTAGGCAGAATACGCCGAGTATCGGTGGAGCACAACATCCAGGCTAGGAAATGCATGAAAGATGGCCAAATATTCATCAAAAGAGCTGTTACTAGTCACATTATCACTGTCAGCAGTAGCAGGGGCGAACACAAAATCAGTGACTTGAGCATCAGTTTCTTGTGTAGGGAAGAGCACAGCCTCAAGAGGAATTCAGCAATAATTCGGTCAGCCTCTAATTCAATGCCAGCAACATGGGCATTCCAAGCATCCAAGCCATCATCTGAGACATTTTCTTCAGCAGCCGCAGAGCGATGAGAAATAATCTCAACAGAGTCAGTCACGGCAGGGTGAGGTATATCCCTAGTCAATGCAGGAAAAGAATCGCCTAAATGGGAAGTAGAGGACATGCCATTAATGTCTGACGGGTAATTTGGTTCATAACCAGAATCAATCAGAGGAGAGGAGTCGACAACGGCATCCTCCTCTAAGGAAGGAAGAGATTCTTCCCGCGATTTAGAAATCACTGTTTTGGAAGGCGAGGAGACGAATAGTGGGATCCAACAGGCTTGAGGCAGAGATTTATTAGTTGGGTCACAACTGTCGGCCCGGTGGCCACAAAGCCCACAGACAGAGCATAAAAATTTCCCCGGGCAGAGACTCGAAGGATGATTCATTAACTTGCAACTCGAGCAGGCCGAAAGATTCGAAGTGGTACTGTAGCAAAATCTGGAGCTGGGCTCAAATAAGAAGCTGTGAGGTGGCCCATCTTGTTACAATGAGAACATCTGCCCCAAAATTCGAAAATCTCCTCCGTAGAAGGCACCCAGCAGATATCAAGGGAGAGCCCGATTGCAGGATCGTCATAAAGAGCTTGTCGAGCATCAAGGATCCATCTCAGGGCATTACGTCGCTTAGACAAGGAAACCAAGAAATCCTTTTTAAACTTCTTTACAAACAACCGAGGAAAAGGTGGAGCCGTATCCACAAGAGGGAAAGAGAAATCCCCAATAAAGACTGATTGATTCACCAGCAATGAATGTTCCGCTGACCCGTGATTGGTGGGGGAAATTCAAACGAACTGAATTTCAAATTAACATCAGAGTTCATCAGGGAAGTATGATCCCTAGGTTGATTGATCGCTAGCTTAGCAGGACTCGGATGAACCTCCTCTGGTTGCCTAAGAAAGTTCAAATTGGTGCGAATGGCAACCGGTCAATGAACAAACTCCGTAGACAAATGCTTAGAATTCAACCAAACTGAAGCAGCAGAATCAACTACAGATATATCACCTCTGAAAAGTCTGAAATGACAGACGAAGTCTGGCCAGACTCTATCACGTAAACCATAGATGAAATGCCCCACACGATTGGAAGCAACCGAGAAACGGAAGCGCCGATCAGACAATTGAAACACCCGAAAACCAGCAAGATCACCACCCAAACATCATTGTAAAGCCAAAGCGACTGACTCCACCGAGAGTGGGAAGGAAGCGTAGGAGAAGGAGACGACCAAGAAGAATTCCTTGGACTTGGAGGAGGGAGAGAAATGAACCGTGGATCGAAAACGCCGACGAACCTGTTCCGCGAGCGCTAAGCCCGGGGAGAAATCCCAGTGCAGGAGGCCCTCCATCGCCTAGAGATCAGAGGAGACTCCATGGACGCCGGTGGGGAGGTGGGAGGTTGGAGGTGGGAGGAGCTCCATTTTTTGATCCACCAGGTTGTGAGCATGATCACCAATGAAGTGTCCTTGCACATCGGTCGAGGATGGAACTTAGTGTCGTCATTCATCGGTCTGCGAAGTCGCCCTCGACAAGAGAAGCTCTAGAAGAGGATCGAATCCAAGGACACCAATGAAGTGTCCTTGCACATCGGTCGAGGATGGAACTTAGTGTCGTCATCCATCGGTCTGCGAAGTCGTCCTCGACAAGAGAAGCTCTAGAAGAGGATCGAATCCAAGGACACCAATGAAGTGTCCTTGCACATCGGTCGAGGATGGAACTTAGTGTCGTCATCCATCGGTCTGCGAAGTTGTCCTCGACAAGAGAAGCTCTAGAAGAGGATCGAATCCAAGGAAACACCTTGTCCCAGATATTTCTCGAAAAGGAGCAATGGTAAGGATGTGTGACATGGTCTCCTCGGGCTGGCAGCAAAACGGGCAACTCGCCGAGTATTGTAGCCCACCTCTCGCGAGCCACTCACATGTCCAACATCTGTCAGAGTTTCAAACCTCCCATTCAGTGGAAATTCGAACAACGAAAAACAGCGTGGTTGTTTCATTCGAGACCTACACATTTGGTAGAGTTCCATTGTCCGAGTGTGGCGTTTGGAGATTCAGGTAGCCTGTTTTTTAATTCAAAATAATATTTGTAAGCTTCATAAAATTTAGGGAAAAATTCCTAGACGTAGATAATGATAAACTCTACTAGTGTGCAAAATCTAAATGCAACATAATTTGTATGTTAGGATGAGAAAAATGTTAAATGTGTGGATATGAGTGAGTACACATTTGGAAAACTTGAATATTTGTGAGATTTATCATTTTTGTGTACCCTAAAATATAAAGAATTTTGCATTGAGCTTTTACACATCTGTAGAGTTCAACATTAACATCTAAAAATTTGTTCTTGGTCTTTTTAAAACTTACAAATACCTTTTTAAATTCTTGAAAAAAATGCGGATGTTCGTGGAGCTCAGGCTCCATTTGGTGTTTCTGTTCAGTCTCCAAGCTATATAAATCCAAAATTATCTTATGCTAGTAAATAATCATCATCTAGTTAATTTAAAACCACATAAAGTGGTAACGCGTTATTTTATATTTCGTAGACTTTTCCATCTCGAATGTCACGTGTTCCATGAACCAATTCGAAAGATCACAAAGCTGCACCCGTCCTGTCCAGCGGGCTCCGCTCCTCATTCCGGTGACATGGCCGTCCCAATCCCGGTTCCACGTCACAGCGACCCATCATCCACCGCTCGATCCCGATCAGACGGCCACGAAACCCCCGCAGCCCCTCCCGGCCCCACCCGCAGCGACCGTAACCCGTGCTCGTCGTCCCCATCCTCCTCTTCAGATCCATCTCTCATCAACTCCCCGCTAGCTATTAATTACCACCTCTCTCTCTTCATCCCTGTCTCCCCGTAGCTCCCTCCTTCGCCCGTCTCCCTCCTAGGTCTCGACGCCCGCCCGCCCGCGGCGAAGCTTCCGCCCACCTCGCCGGCGGCGCCCGTCCGCGGCCAGGTATTGTAACCTTCCGCCCCGCCCCGGATCTCGAGCCGATCCGACCTATGTGATCCATGTCCTTTCCCGATTCGCGTGCAGCAGATCTGTGTCGCGTGCTGCCGTTTCCTGCTCGATCCGCGTTGTAGTCCGCGTAGCGCTGCGCCGTGCATCTCTCGGTTTGTCTTCGTTGTTACGGCCGGTTAACTTTGGTAGGTTGGCGAGCCGTCCAGATCCATGCGAATCTAGGATGCTGCGACCGTTGCATGGCTGGAGTCCTTAATTCGCGGTCGATGCGAGTGATGGATGCGACGTTTAGTTGGTGGATCTGTGCTTGATCTCGGGCTTGGGGAGTCCCATCTTCTGGTGCAATTGATATGGGTTTAAGCGAAGCGTTGGTTCTGGCAGGTGGCTGGTCGTTGTAGTTTAGAATGGATACTAGCTGAATTGCATTCGGGATCCGAGCTAATTGGCCGATTTTACGTGTAGTTGGTACACTTTGTAGATAGGCTCGAAAATTTGTAAACGTCTGCGAACTGGTAGCTTTCTGTAACTCGATTTTTGTAACTGATTGTAGCTGTCAAGTATTAATGAGAAAGTAAACATTTTTCATTAATTGTGATATATATGAGCAGTATCTTGTCCGGTTGCAAGTTGATGTAACTGAACGAGGACTCCTGCGCAATTTGAATGTAAGAAGTCTAGTTCATAGCTTGACATATTGTTAGGCTTGGTTTTGATTTTATTCCTGTGTCTGTGTGTCAATGCCTATGTTGAAGCCAAATGGATTCATCTTTTCCAACCCCAGTATGACTTTGGGGAAAATGCATTGGACATGAATTGCTGCGAAGTTTACTGTGTTGTTTTATGTTACATAGTTTCATCTGCATTGTACATAATACTGATCTCTTTTCCCTTTGTGCGCACAGAAAGATGGCTGGCGGTTTTCGAGTACTGCATCTTGTCAGGCCCTTCTTGGCTTTCTTGCCGGAAGTACAGAGTGCTGATAGGAAGATACCGTTCAGGGAAAAAGTTATCTACACCGTCATTTCTCTCTTCATTTTCCTGGTGTGCAGTCAGCTCCCGCTCTATGGCATCCATTCAACCACCGGAGCTGATCCTTTCTACTGGATGCGTGTTATCCTTGCATCAAACCGTGGTACTGTTATGGAGCTGGGTATCACTCCAATTGTCACATCTGGAATGGTTATGCAACTTCTTGTGGGATCCAAGATTATTGAAGTTGACAACAGTGTGAGAGAGGATCGTGCTCTGCTGTAAGTATTTGTAAAAATTGCAGAATTTCATGGTTTACTCTTCTTTCTGAAATTTTTAACAGCAATAAGTAGTGTTTCCATAGCCTCATGTGTATGTAGTTTATCATTTATGCATTGAATGGCCAGTGAAAATTGTTAAGCTTGCTGATTCATGTCAGATGTTGAGTACTATTGTGATGAATGTTGTACTTCTTTACTCAGGAATGGTGCACAGAAGTTGCTTGGCATCCTGATTGCCATTGGGGAAGCTGTAGCATATGTTCTATCTGGAATGTATGGCAGTGTGAGCCAACTTGGAACTGGGAATGCTATTCTCATTATCCTTCAGCTATTCTTTGCTGGCATCATTGTCATCTGTCTAGATGAACTTCTCCAGAAAGGCTATGGTTTGGGTTCTGGCATTTCTCTGTTCATTGCTACCAATATCTGGTGAGCATACTAAACTTTATTTTTCTTATTGACATTGGTGTGCTATTCTATTGCAAGTTGGCTTATGGTAAATTTGCTGTTATGTAGTGAGAACATCATCTGGAAGGCGTTTAGCCCCACAACCATCAACAGTGGACGCGGTGCTGAGTTTGAAGGGGCTGTCATTGCATTGTTCCATCTGCTGATTACTCGATCCGACAAAGTTCGTGCCCTCCGGGAGGCTTTCTACCGGCAGAATCTGCCAAATGTGACCAACTTGCTTGCAACTGTATTGGTCTTCCTCATAGTTATCTATTTCCAAGGTTTCCGTGTTGTGCTTCCAGTGAGATCAAAGAATGCTCGTGGGCAGCAAGGCTCATACCCAATCAAGCTGTTCTACACTTCAAACATGCCCATCATTCTGCACTCTGCACTGATTACCAACCTGTATTTCATTTCCCAGGTACAGGATTCAGTTCCATCTTTGTAGTAACTATAGTAAGCACTTACATGCATGTTTAGATGCTGACATGTTTTAATTGTTTATTGCAGCTCCTATACAGGAAGTACAGTGGAAATTTCCTGGTTAACCTTCTCGGCATATGGAAAGAATCGGAATATTCTGGTCATTCTATCCCTGTTGGTGGTCTTGCTTACTATGTGACTGCACCATCCAGGTGAACAATTAATTTCTTGGCATTGCTATCTTCTTTTTCCATTTCCTTTTTAGGTTTTGCTTGCTCTAGAAAATACTGTTTGCTATACTTACCATGTTATATAAACTGCAGTTTGGCTGATATTCTGGCGAATCCATTCCATGCATTGTTCTATGTGGTCTTTATGCTGTCAGCATGTGCTCTCTTCTCAAAGACATGGATTGAAGTTTCTGGTTCATCAGCCAAGGATGTTGCTAAGCAGCTGAAGGTAAAAACATCGCCCATGTCACAAGTTGTGTCGACAAGATTGATTTTCTAGTTGTCAGATGTGTTTGTTCCATTTATGAAATCTGTGCATATGGAACCCCAAAGTTTTTTTAAAGACCAACTATGCAACACCAATGTCACATCCCTTTCATGCGTTATTTTTGTAGAGGATCCAGTCAGAACATTATTATTATCTGTGTCTAGAACTAGGTTCTTTTTTTGTAGGATCCTTAGTAACTACAGCCTAATGTTGGGACATCAATTGCTGCTCAGTGGTTTTCTAAGTGTTAACATAATATACTAATATGGACTAAATTTATTAAATTGGGGTGATCTATTGTCTATTTTTTATATTTAGATTCAACCTGCAGAATGCACTTTATTTAATCTTGGGAAATTCAACAGGAACAACAAATGGTGATGCCAGGCCACCGTGAGTCAAACTTGCAGAAGGAATTGAACAGATACATCCCTACTGCTGCTGCATTTGGTGGAGTGTGCATTGGCGCGTTGACAGTTCTGGCTGATTTCATGGGCGCAATTGGTTCAGGAACCGGTATACTGCTGGCTGTTACCATCATCTACCAATACTTCGAGACCTTTGAGAAAGAAAGAGCGACAGAGCTTGGTTTCTTCGGATTTTGATACCATTAGCTTTAAGAGCATGTTATGGCTATAGCTCGGTCTTCGCAGTACTGCTTGGCTGGCTGTTGTGGTTGTAACCAGAGATCTTAAATTCTGTTTAGGTTGCCCAACTTATTTACAGTTGAGAAATTTGTAGATGCTGCGCGTGTTCTCAGGCTAGTGTGGTGGCGGACCTGTCCAAGGACGGACATGACCATCATCAATCATCTTCTGTAGCCTTCTCATGTCTTTTGACTATAGCAACTGAATGTTTTGGGATCAATTTAGTTATCTGAGCGGAGTATATGTTTCTTTTTGTTTGTGACCCTTATTAATCTCTGATACTTTGAGCTATGAAGAAATGCAGTTTTTTTGCGTTTTGCGAAACATCTGTCTGATGTTTATCTATGTTCTGAACTTTGCATGGTGTTGCTCGCGCTCTTAACTGATGTGCGTAAATGTAAACTTTAGTGGTTCTTTGTTTCAGTGAAACATTACACATGGAGACATACGTTGATGAAATAGTTAAACGCACGGTGTAAATAAAATGAAACGGAACATTCTACATGGAGAGGAAAAGCAATATCACAGGAAGCGTTTCAGAATTCGGAGCCTCTTCATGGGTTTTTTTTTGGACTGTAATCCGTAAGACTTTTTGGGCTGTGATAGGAATATTTTTCAACATCGCTTTGCATCGTTTCGTACCAGCAATCTCCTGAAAATGTTGCTATGATTCATCTCGATATTTTCTGTATAAACTTGGGCATTGCTTTTCAGTGTACAAAACAGGATAAGACCCTGGAAATGATGTCACAATCCTATATGTTTTTTATATTTGTTTTATATCACCAACCCATGATTACAAAGGGAGGGAGAAATTTATCTAAGTTCACTTTGGTCACCTAACTTGTTTACGTGGCTCAGTATGGTTGTCACTTGGTACAAATTGGCATTCATACTTGCTACGCTGGCATACAATTGACCGATTTGACTGCCACATGGCAGTAATTAACTAGACTACCTGGCAAATTGCTTAGAAAAGTTACCAACCCATGAATACAAAGGGTATAATAATATAAAATTCTTGTCAAGAAGTCTGCGTTGCATAATTCTCCATGTCGAGGATACAACCTCCCCGTTAACATTTTTTCTACTTTTCTATCCTCAAGCTACAAAGATCCCACGGTTCAGCTAATCAATTTATCCTTGCCGCGTGAGGTAACGTTCTTGGCAACCTCAACGATCTCTTCCATTTGGTTGTCCACCAGCTCATTCAGCTGCTGCTCCTGAGTTTTGAGATCTTCCGGCTGCTGCTCGACCGTCTGGTCATCCGAGTCAGCGCCCTCCTTTGTCCAGTACACAGCAAAAGATGCATCCTCCTCAAAACTAGTTGCCACTTGGACAAGCCGCTTCCCATTGGTTCCAGAGGCGCCACCAAGCAACTCCCTTTGGTGCGGTCGTAGATGCAGGCCCTGAAATTGTCAATGCATTTGCGGTCCTCAGAATCAAGGTGTAGGTAGATCAGGATCTCCCAGCACCGCAGAAACTGCTTCTTGTTGATCTTCAGCTTAACCCGCACAGTCTCAGCAAGGTCAGCTGGTGGAACCATTATCAAACTGCGGGACCTTTTCGACAGGTTGGTCTCCTCCAGCGACATGACCATTGCACCAAGAGCAGGCTTGATAGGTTCAAATGTGAGAAGCCGGAGACAGTCGATGGATGAACGTACATACTGCAGGTAATCAGAAGGGTCTTCTATGGTTACATCATATATGTTCTCTGATTCTGCAATATAATTGATTGCCTCAAGAAGACGACGCCCGTGGCCTTCACCCTGATAAGGTGGTAAGACCAGTATCTGAGAAAGACCAAAGAAACAAGATCAGCAGAACATCCAAACCAGACCAAAAACCAACTTTAATTTCCAAACATCAGGTTATACAATTATGTGGAAGTCGGTTCAGACATCTGGAATAAAAATGAGACATCTGGAATAAAAAAATGAGACATCTGGAATAGAAGAATGCATAGGTTCGCTTTAAAGAAATTGACTACACATAGAAGAGACAATGCAGATACATGAAGAATATAAAGTAAAAGCTGCAATAGGTCCAACCTGGCTGATACGCAAGCGAGTGCTCTCAGGGTAATGATAAAAATGATGGACAGCTGCAAAGCCTAGCAACTGAAATTTTGAAGTGGATGACTCAGGTGCTTCCTTTTTCACTACAAGGAGCATTTCCCATCCATGTTCTGTGATATCTATAGGTGTTGAACCTACAGTGCAATGGTGTTAGAAGAAAGCTCCAAACAGATTTGACCACTATACTCTAAAGCTTCAGTTACCTTCAACCAGAAGCAGAACAAGTGATATCAGACGAGAATAAAGAAATGCACCAGCACCTTGGAGTTCAACTCGAACAATCTGGCAACAAAAAAGCAGATCAAACTCAGGACATGTGCAGAACTAAAGGAGGATGGCAACAGTTTGAATGCAAATTATTATTAAAGTAAAAGACCAAAACAACATATCCATTCAAAATTCTGAAATTGGAGAAGTGATATTCTCACAAATCACGTTGACCTAATAGCACTTGTAAAGATTTCTTTAAAGAACTTCAGTTTATGTGCTAAGTATAAGAACCAAGTCAACAAAATATCATCAATCAATCACTTGAGCAACGGTTCAAAAAGAATACCCACCTCAACTGCCAAATCACCTTCATTTGAGGCATCATGTTTAATGGAAGTACCATTCTTCACAGCATCACTGAGAGATTACAAAAATAAGTCCTGCCCTGTCTCCAGAAGCAATACAGAAGTGCAGCTGTTGGGCTCTGTAAATAAAGGTACCTTATATAGTGGCATTCTTTTGAGAATGTCTCCAGAAATTCATCTTTTTCTACTAGGTTTTCCCCAAAAATGTTCTGTCAAATAGAGTAAATGAATATTACAGTCATGCATGTGGAAGTTTCTTCAATTATGAAAGACATTCTAAACAAACAGATCTTACCTGAAGGACAGGTTTTAGATCTGTGATTCCTTTACCTCCCTGAAAGAAATCGGTTAATTCTGTGTTACTCAATGACTTGAGAAAATCAGGATATGCTTAGTTACAGTTACTGACAAAATAAAGGTGAAGTGAAGCTCCAAACTCAGATTAAGTCAGATAACAGTATACAACATCATTAGTGTAAGAATTAAAGTCGTCATGATGATGGTTAGTGGTTAAACAAGATGAGTGCAACGAAAAAAAGAAAGATTTCCATTTACACGAAATCATGTGAAAAAAGCATGGCAAATACATGCCATATGAAGTGGCGACATTTACACAATATTTCACAATGGAAATTATAGAACAGAAGGTGACAACTATAAACATTTAAACGATTAAACAACATGCTAATTGTAAGCAAATATTTTAGCGATAAACACGAAATGCTTAAGGTTTATATTTATAACAAATGTTAACCACTAACCATCTTCCATACATACTCTTTAGGATGAAAAGTACAATACAAGAGGTTATAAATAAGAGACACATTGCAACAAACAGTAATCACAGAGGTAACAAGAAAATAGAGATTATCTGTAGTTCTGTACAGATAAAGTTAAGATTCAGGACACATGGACTGTTCTTATGAAATAGTCTCATAATATCACAAAGAATAACCAATACTTGCAGAAATAAATTTAAGAAAACAAGTACTCACGTCAGATGTTTCCTTGAATGAAATCTCAGCATATGCATGCAACGATGTAGCACTTATCCACACATTGATCTGCAATAATTGAGATATCAGACATAGACAAATAGGATTCTATATTGCAAATAACAAGCATGTCAAACATTCAAACAGAAATAAAGATAAAAGGGATGGGAGAGCCAGTTATTTCATCATTAAAATTATTTAGAGAAAGATAATTACTACTCCCTCCGTATCAAAATATAAGATGTTTTAATATTTCCTTGATACGGAGGTAATACTTTGTTTTCTACCTTGAGATCTGTGTAGCCATATATCTTGCCATCTTCACCAAAGAAATGATTTAGGTCAAACGGTTCGATAGAAATGCTGTCTTGTGAGCCCACATCTTCAGGATTTCTAGCTGTAGTGATGCCAACAGCAAAATACATTAAAATCTGAAGAACCAAGATGTCAGGGACTAGGATGAGTGGTAATATGGGGTTATTAGTGGTTTATTAGTAATCAAGAAAATTATTTGTAGCTGGCCGCACTCCATCTAAGGCTCCCGTGTATCCTGTTGAAAGTAATCAAGAAAATACAAACCCTAATTCTATCTTCCCTTTCTTAATTTTCTGTAATTTATCTTAGAATTAGTCTTGCAATTTATCCTTTTTTATCCCCAATTCCTCTCAAATTCCTTATTTTACATATCCTAGTTCGTCAGATCCAAGCAGGATCCTGACAAATTAATGTCAGGGACTAGGATGAGTGGTAATATGGTGTTATTAGTGGTTTATTAGTTGTGAGGGTATTATCGATATTTCATCTAAAATGTCCTTTGTAGCTGGCCGCACTCCATATAAGGCTCCCGTGTATCCTGTTGAAAGTAATCAAGAAAATACAAACCCTAATTCTATCTTTCCTTTCTTATTGTCCTGCAATTTATCTTAAAATTAGTCTTGCAATTTATCCCTTTTATCCCCAAATCCTCTCAAAATCCCTGTTTTACCGATCCTAGTTCGTCATATCCAAGCAGGATCCTGACAATTGGTATCATGAGCATCGATTCTCCGACCAAAATTGTCTTCCCAGCGGCTTCGTCTTCTCAGAATCGTTCTCCGTTCGCATCCATGGCGACCTACTCTTTCCCCCACACCTATGCCGCCACCTACCCGCCTCGCGCCTCCGCGTACGCACCCCTGCCCGGCTTCTTCCCAGCTCCAGCATACGGCCCGTCGACCTGCCCATCCGCCGCCAACGACCCCTACCCGCCTCCGCGTACATGCCCGCTACCGCCCCGGTGTACAACCCCTCCACCCTTCTCTCCACCACCACTTCCTCTCCCAATTTTCCAGCCACCTTCACCCGCCCCTACTCTCAAGTTGAAGCGACACCGCCGGAATCGACAGCGCCACTCACCCCTGCGCCGCCAACCACAGGAACTCCGGGATCGACACCACCCAGCGCCCAGCCGTTCGTCGCGTCCTCACCAAGTCCAGGGCTTGATCCTGTGCAATTTTCCTCTCCCAGCCGCTCACCACAAAGGACACCCCAACCCCGACCTTCCCCACCACCGCCTCTGCCTCCAAGATGCAGTCGCATCCTGCGATTGTTGCTCAAGCTCCACGACCCCGCCTCACCCTCCTCCGAGTACGCCTTCCACAGCCCCACCTCCAGGATGCAGCCGGATCGTTCGCCCGCGGCCCTCCCCGACCACACGCCGTTGCTCCTGCTCCAAGACAGCGAGGTCGACGCCTTCCAGCGCCACACCACAGGCTTGTACCTCGACCCGCTTCCCTTCTCCTCCACCACCAACAAGGACCCCGCAGTGCTTTCCCACAGCGCCCCTGAGGTGTTCGGTGAAATGCCAACACCACAATTTGGGTATGACTACTGTTATGGGCATCACAATGTGCCAGATAGAAACAGCAACCTCAGCAAGCAGAACCTTGATGGCATGCCTCAAGCTTATGGTATTCACAATCTCAATCGTCAAAGCGTGTTCCAAGCAGATGGTAGTGAGCATCACTACTATGCGCTACCAGAAACTTATCCTTTAGCGCGAGCTACTCCTCAGCCAGTGTTCGATGTCTGTGATGAAGAAACAAAGGATTTCTCGAATGAGTTTGGTGATGTGTTCACTAGCAGTCTTGAACAGACTGCCATGTCCTTCCACAAGGCACCAGAGAGTGCATCCAGTGAACAACTTCTTAAGTGTTTGAGCAAGCCACCAGAAACTGAAGAAACCTCCAAGTACATGAGGAAGTCATTCGAAAATGAGACACACTCCTCACACTCAACCGTGTCTGCTACTGCGACTCGCCTACTGCAGTTTCAGGCATTCGAGCGTCTGCCAGTATTTGATGTATATAATGACAAGTCGGATGCCTGCTCAAATGAATTCATTCCTATGTTCACTGATACTCCTGAGCAGCTAACAGATGAAGAAGAGAAAAGTAAAAGTCATCAGGCTTCCAAGTGTTTCAGCAAGCCAACATTCAGTCCTGAAAGACCTACTGTTGGTACTGTTGGTGTATTCAGTTTGACCAATGGGCAGTCAATTTGCGATTTGGAGAAACTGAAAAATGGTGGAAACTTATTGTTTGCGAAACAGAAAATAGAAGAACTCCTCTATGGCTCTAGCAAAGCTTACAAATGCAGAACATGCGATGAAGAATTTCAAGGCAATGATAAAATATTATGGGACAAAACTGTTTGCCGTACTGCTACAGAGCACTCTGTTTTATTTTTTCTGTGGGATCCAGGAGATACAAAATTCCATACCCTGTTTACGACAGCTGCTGGTGCTACAAAACTGCAGTGCACAGATGTCTACAAGTTTAGACTGGTACATATACTAGCTGTGCAGTTTGGTGCAAAAACGGAACCCAATTTTGAATCAGCTATCATCTGTTCCTATGCCTTTGGTTTGGGATGGACAGAAGTGAATGCAGCAGCTATATTTGTTCTAGTTGTCCCCTGTTTTAAAGGCAGGTCTGTAGCTAAGCATTCTATGTTCTTGTCCGGTGGCACTAGTATGACAATCCATTATTTTCCAAATCTGCTCATGCAATTACTATGTGCAGCCACAACAGTGCAAGTGACGGAACAGAGGCATCCTTTGGAGTTCAGTTTAATGGTTGACATGTTGCCGAATGGGTGTGAGTTAGACGGACAGCTAGCATACATGCCTCATGGTACTATTGTTAGTTCTTCTGAATGGATATCAGAACTAGCGACATGGCAAAGTCAAGTGACGAGTGCTTCTTATGTATGGGACCCTGGTACTATGTTCCCTTGGTACAAGTCCAAATGGTGGCTACTATTCACAGAAGGAAATATAATGGTTGGACTGATTCTTGAACAATGGAGCTCCTGGTTCAATACTATGCACTATTACCAATTTTTTCAGAAATGCGATGCAATGACTACTCATTTGTATTGGCACCAAGATATAAAGTTCAATGATATAGCTCTTTGGCTGATCACCGTCAATCCTCCTTAGCAAGGATGAAAGTTTCTCGAGAAACTTGTTTATCCATTGTTGGACAATGGTCTCAAGGGGAAAGGAATGTCAGGGACTAGGATGAGTGGTAATATGGGGTTATTAGTGGTTTATTAGTTGTGAGGGTATTATCGATATTTCATCTAAAATGTCCTTTGTAGCTGGCCGCACTCCATATAAGGTTCCCGTGTATCCTGTTGAAAGTAATCAAGAAAATACAAACCCTAATTCTATCTTCCCTTTCTTATTGTCCTGCAATTTATCTTAAAATTAGTCTTGCAATTTATCCCTTTTATCCCCAAATCCTCTCAAAATCCCTGTTTTACCGATCCTAGTTCATCATATCCAAGCAGGATCCTGACACAAGATAACTGGATTACATGTTCATTGAGCTCAGTTCCAGAGCCTACAGGTATAATTATTTGCTTCAATGCAGTTAGTGAATATTTGTAATTAAACATGAAAGGCACATAATTTAGCATTATGTTACATGATTCTTCTTTGCACTAAGTGATGGTTTTCACCTGAACTTTCGGCACACTGAGATTTTATTATTACTCATAACTCACTCCAAGGATGTATCTTTCTCCTAAGTGGTGGTACACTAAGGTAGCTATTGCTACAAATTTCTAACTGCAATTCCCTGCTATATAAGCTAGTGCAAATTTCAAATTTGCACAACAGAAAATTTGAAAGGAGACCAATGCTTGCTGCTGAAATATTTCCGATTAGGTAGGACTAAGGAAGGCAATTCCATACCAATAAACACTTGCATGCATTCATTTGCCTCAATTCCAGCATCTGTTGAACAGATAAAAGGAGATTACATCAAATTTTGTCATGTACCTATAGAAAACAAATTATCTAAAGGCAACAAAACATACATCATCAAATGAATACTTACATCTAACACATGCAAACTGTTGCTCTACAAGGCCAATACAACATAAAAGGAGTGATTATTCTCCCTGTTTCTACAGGCCAATTTATTGGACCACTGATCAGCATGTTGTTTTATTGTGCTCCGAATCCTAATTCTATTGTACCATATATGGAGTCCTACCGGAATAAGGCATGTCTACAGCTCTGTTTCGTGTCCGCCAAGAAAGAGAGTTGTTTGCCCCCCATATATAGTTAGAGGTAGTCATAGATTAGATTGAGAGAGTTCCACCAGATTGATAGCACGTAGAGGGTTTGTCCTCTCGTGTATTGTAATACTCCTCCCGATTATAGTGATACACCTTCGTGCGTTCCATGGTTTTTTCCCGTAAGGGTTTCCACGTAAAAATCTGCGTTCTTGTTCTTGGTTCGATCTACTTTTGCTGCGCTATTTTATAACAAGTGGTATCAGAGCCGAAGCTTTCATCTTCGATCCGCTGCCCCGGGAGACTCTCCGCTGCGCTCCTGGGGCAGCACCGTCGCAGCGTCAATTGGATCAATCAGCAAATCAAGCATCCTTCGAGATCGGATCAGGAGACCAAGAGTTTCCTTGGTGCGTTCCGTGCGCCGCTTTTGTGATCCGTTGCGGTTGGATTCAGCGCGTCGCCGAGATCGCCAGCCCCGTCCGTGTGCAACCTCGTCAGGTACGATTTCCGATCCGCCGTTGTATCTCGTCCTATCAATTCCGTGCGAGGAGTTTCGTGTGGATCAATCTGTGGAGTACCCGATCGATTTGAGGCATGCGTGTGAGAAGAGATTAGTCCAGTCGGTTCAAGTCCCGAGGCAGGGAATCAAAAGCGATCAGCTGCTGCTGCTTCACGTGAAAGATCAAATCCTTGATCTTTTCATCTCCTTTTGCTACGTCCACCCATACTACACTACCAGGTGCCTTTTAACTCAATTGTTGCTCGCAGTTTAAATTCAACAAAGAATATTCTTATTCTTATGTCAAGTTAGGATGCGAGGGTTGTTTGGCGCAAGCCGATTATGAGATGCACTGGTTAGTTTTCGTTCAAGGTGGAGTTTGTTTGATTATTTGCCTGTTGGGAGATTTTATGGATGCAAATTTAAGATATTATATTGCTGCAATTACATGAACACAATTCAGTTATTAGAATTTTTTTATTGAGGAGGTAATTATTAAGCCTGTTGGTAGCCAGCATATACTCTTTTCTCTCCAGAGTTTTGTTGTTATGCATGTGAAGGTTTTATTAAGTTTGTGATGAGGATCACTTATGGTGCAAGGAGATTTGTTATCTGCTAGATACTACAACATTTAGTACGGTTAAGATTTCAGTACAATTCAGTTGTCTTTGCTCTTTCAAGAGGGGTCTAATGCAGAGTTGAAACTCCGTTGCATGTTGAGAAAGTTCCTTCATCCGACAATAGTTCTGTATGGACAGTTTTTTACCATGTCATGGATTTTCATTATCGTCGGCAATTTTGGTGTACGAGATGCCATACGTACCATATGCTCTTGCATGAGTTTTGTTGCCGAGGTTTGTGCTTTGTGGCACGTTTAGATTCTATGAGATGAGTTCTTCACAATGTTATGTGCATGTTGTTGTTGCACTATGAGCTATGCGCTCGTTCAGGCACCACAGGAGATATGATGACTTATGTCATTTGATTTGATGATTGAGCAGCTTAGTTTTGGAGGTCAGTGGCACAGACTCAGACTTTTATTGGGTTTTATGGGAGATCCAAGTTTCGTTTGTCTGCTTTGTTGACAGCTGTGTTATTTTCTGGACGACCGACCGGTGATTTGCTCAATATGACTTCGAGAGAAGTTTATTCGTCCTATGGACGTTTCAAGGCACAAGGTTTACTTGTGATGACTTTAATTGAGAAGTTGATGCTATCTATGACTATTGTAAAGGATTCGTCTCAAGGTGGAGTGTTGTTTTATTGTGCTCTGAATCCTAATTCTATTGTACCATATATGGAGTCCTACCGGAATAAGGCATGAGGCATGTCTACAACTCTGTTTCGTGTCCGCCAAGAAAGAGAGTTGTTTGCCCCCCATATATAGTTAGAGGTAGTCATAGATTAGATTGAGAGAGTTCCACCAGATTGATAGCACGTAGAGGGTTTGTTCTCTCGTGTATTACAATACTCCTCCCGATTATAGTGATACGCCTTCGTGCGTTCCGTGGTTTTTCCCGTAAGGGTTTCCACGTAAAAATCCATGTTCTTGTTCTTGGTTCGATCTACTTTCGCTGCAGACCCTTCCCCGGACCCTGCGCAAGCGGGAGCTACTGCACCAGGGCTGCCCTTTTTTTAACAGATCAACAAGGGAACTAGCGAAAAATATGAAGTTTTCACCAAAGTGCAGTGAGCATCTAAATCGTTTCACTGGATGAAAAGTAACCATGCAAAAATAACAAGACCAACAGTTCCAGATGTAAGCACACTATAGACCACCACGCAATCTGTACCCTCCTATCGGAATTGACCACACAGAACTGTCCGATGTCGAAACTAAATATGTTGGTAAATCACTACCCCTGTTGACTAACACAGAACAAATAAAAAAAATCTTCCGTTGCTATTAGCCCAGCAAAGAAAGGCATTCCATCTGAATCCAACAGAACATGACTCGAGCAGCAGAAACACCTCAGTCTCAGCCCAGTGGCCCAGTGTGCGTCTGTACGCCAAACCCCAGCGCAACGAGCCTACGCGAACGCATCCCCGAATCTAACAAGACATTCACAGGACCACCGGCCGCGGCATAAGCACGAACCCCGACCAGGAAACCAAATCTACGAATCGAGAGAGAGGAGGTGGGAAAAGAAAGACGGGGTTGGGTACCGATGCCGGCGAAGCCCACGCGGCGGCGCTTGTTGGGGTCAGCGGCGGCGGCGTCGCTGCTCCCCTTCTGCTTGAGCGCCATGGGTGGTCGAGTCGGGTCGATCTGGTGGCGGGGGCGGGGGCGGGGGCGGGGGCTAGGGTTTGGGGTTTTAATGGAGCAGAAGAGGCGGGAGATGGGGGAAGGGGGAGGCGGGAAATGGGGAATTGCTGCGGGGCGGGGAGTGGTGGTGAGTGGTGACTCCTCTCTTTGACACCAGTCAGGGTTAGATTAGGAATTCTTATTCTTCTAGTCAGGATCTCAATCAAAATAAAACAAAAAATTCTCGTTACGTTTAGTCGGACATACACCTCGCTCCTCATGTGTTTGGGAAATTGCCAGAGTCGTTTTTTGATTATTTTGCTTATTTATAGGCATGGATTTGTTCGCTAATGATGATGATGATTGCAGGATCGATGAAGACGAAGATGTGGACATGATGGTGATGATGAGCATGCTTGAAAAAATGGAGAAGAGAGAGGAGCGTGTTCTCAACTCCAAGGGTTCGATAAAGGACAGGTGTTCCCTTGATAGGATCAAGAGCGCACGGGATGTCTACAACCACTGTTTCAGGCCCGATACGGTACTCCACGGGGGATTTTTTGGCTGTCACTTCCGGGGATGAGCTCATGTTTGTTCCGACGCATAGTGGAAGGTGTGATCAAGTTTGATACCTACTTCACGTTGAGGAAAGATTGTTGGGACAACATTCCTTCTCTCCTATGCAGAAATGCATGGCTGATTTGAGGGTACTTTCATATGGTAAATCCGCAGATGACGTTGATGAGTATGACCGGGTGGGGGAAATCACGTGTATTGAGGCTATGGTCAAGTTTGCATACGCTATGGTGAAGGTGTTTAGACGGAGCATCCGAGAAAACCAAAAGTCAAAGACATCAAAACGTTAATGGCCATCAGAGCATAAATAGGACTTGTGGGTATACTTGGTTCAGTCGATTGCATGCATTGCCAATGAAAAAACTGCCCAACAAATTTGTGTGGGCAGTACCAAGCTCATGCCAAAGAGGCCACAATCATAATTGAAGCAATGACATCAAAAGACTTGTGTATTAGCATGCGTTTTTTCTACATGCCTGGTTCCTAAAACGATATTTATGTATTTGAACGCTCTTCGCTATTCAAAAAACTTTGTGATGGGATGCTCCGGCATGCAATTCATCGTCAATGGGCATGACTACACCGTGGGATACTATATTGCCGATGGGATCTATCCTCCAATGATTTCACTTTGCCACTATCCAAGAATTTGTTAGGAAAGATGTTGAGAGTGCATTTGGAATAGTGCTCCAAGCTCGTCGGGGTATTGTTAGTGGAGCTACAATAACGTGGGATTCGGAGACATTGTGGGAGGTGATAACTTATTGTGTAATTTTGCACAATAATTGTGGAAGACGAATGAGAAGGGGCAGCCTACAGTCTGCAACCCAGACAAATGATTTTGAAAAGCCCAGAGAACATGTCTGCTTCCTAGAACAAGATGTCGAGCATGTTCTGAACTTCCTTGAGATCAACAAGCTTAGGTACAACTACTTAATTATCTTGTAAGCATATGTGGATCCACACAGAAAATTAGTGAATTATTATGCTTAAATTATGCATTATGAATAACTAGAACTATTTATATACTATGAATAATTGGATGCTGATTTGAACTATTTATTCGTGACTTTGAATAATTTTAGTATGATCTACATGCATGTCTTGCATGATTTTGAGAATTGAACACGAGGTTTGTTAATGTTTTCTTTGTTGTTGTGTGTTCTCGGAATGCCTACATGTCTATGGACGTCCGGGTTCAGTGTTATCAAGACGTCGCTCGACAAGTGGGGTTGGTGGGACGACTGGGGCTCTCATTTTCCCGTTACCTTCTCTCTCTCCTCACCTCTTCTGCTTGAGAGCTTCCACCTCGCCTCCAGGCTTTTCTGAAGCCCTCTCCGACGGCGCTGCCGCTCGGAGATGGTGGAGGAGGAGTGCCGGTAGTTGTAGTTTGTACAGTAGGCTTCGTCTTGGTCCCTTAGTGGCGTTCTGGTGTAGGTCTCCATATCTCATCGGTTGTATATGACCTATGGGGCGCCCTTGTCTTGGTTCTCTCTGCTACTCTATTCCGATGAGTGTGGTGGTGACGTGGGGTTACCACGGCAAATCCCAGAGTCGAGTACCCCAGGTTGATTGAGAGGGAGAAAGGTTGGAGTACTGGTAGTTACCACGGCTGACAAGTAAGGCGATTTACCCTGGTTCAGGCTCCGGAGGATAATACCCTACTTCTAGCTTGTCTGTTATTGATGATTTGGAGGTGTTACAATGGCGATCCCGGCGAGATGTCGATCTCGCTAGGGTTTTGGTGGTGAAATATGAGCGTGCCCTAGATCGGCGGCCCTCCCAGCCTTTATATTGGAGGCTGGGTCTCGGGAGTTCGCAACCGACTAGGTTTACATGTAAGGTAAGTCTCTACCGACCTATACTACACCTTCCTTGAGGCGCACTACGTCTTCTTTGGGCCCCCTTCATGGGCCTTGAATGTTGTCTTCTAGTAGGCCGTCCGTCGGGCCCTAGTCCTTGCGTGCACCAGGTATCTTCACGGTGGGGCACCCGATAGGTAGGCCCATGTCAGGTGGCGTGTGGGGGAACTCCGGCGAGGCATCTCCGACAATAAAGTCGTCCTCCCCTTTTGTTGTCTGGTGCGGCTGTTGGCGAGTGGTGGTTGTACCGCAGTGAGCTGTCGCGGTGGCCGATTCCCTTGGTGGAAGATGCTCCGGTGGTTTCAAGCTTAAGGCAACATTTCCAATAAACTCGCTGGTTCTGGCGGATCTAGCAGCGATGGTTGGGGATTGGAACTCGGTGGCGAGGAGGAAGTGGGTTTCGGTGCTCTGACCTGCTGGTTGTTGGATCTGCATCAGTGGAACGTTGTGGCTTCTCTTGGGAGCTTCCTCACGGTGCCGACGTCTTCACTGCCGTTCTTCATGGTCGAAAGGTGACCGCTCCCGCCTCAGACGCCAGGGACGGTTTCCCGGTCGGCGTCAGATGGTACATCTCAACCTCCAGACCTTGGTGCCATTTCGGAGGCCCTCTCGCTTGTGCGCAGCGAGCTCCCGCCACTCCATCCCAAGTGGTGCGCGATGTTGAGGTCGGCTGCGTTCAGCCTTGGTTCCGTCGCGCTGGAGAAGGAGCAGAACCTGATCGCTTTTTCTTTTGCTTTTCTGAGATCCTTAGTGCAAAAGGTTTGGTCTTGTGTGTAATTTCTATGTTTTCTGAGGCCTTATCTGTAATTTGTAACCCAGCGTTTTTTTTTTTGAGAGTGCGCAAATTGCGTACCTTATTTTTGTAGAAGGCAGCAAGATAGTTACAAGATTACAGCTCCTATGCTAACCTCAGTTTACACCGAAACATTCAGGGCTAGTACTCTACTCTCTCGCGATATTGTTTTGGTCACCAACACCAACGCCTACCCCTATCCTAGCTCTCATCCATAATTGAAATTCATCTAGGATTCTGCCAGCTAAAACTAGCGGTGGAGCTTGTTGTTCGGGGTTGTTGAACACGCGTGCATTACGCTGCTTCCAGATCGACCAACAACCAAGAATGACTAAAGAGTCAAACTTCTGCTTGTCCTTCCTCTAAAATCTCGCCCTTTCTCTAAGCCACCAAGGCTCTTTCTCCCTGGTTCGGCACTTGTGTGGCAATGCCTAGCCGACGAAAGCATTCAAACCATGTTTCCCTGGCAAACACACATCCCATGAGTACGTGCTCAATGGTATCTTCCTCTTGCGAGCAGTTAGCGCAATCTGACGGGTCATCTTGCGAGCACTTGTGTAAACCAGCGTTGACTATGAATGAAGCTCTCGGTGGGGCCGACCCCCGTTAAAAAAAGTGGGGTTGGTGGTACCCAAGTACCGGACCTTGAGCTTCTAGGTAAAAAACTCTTGGTTTGAACTTGGTTAGTTTTGCACCTGTCAATCACGGCCTTGGGCTTGGGTTGAAAATCCATCATTTGTTCTTCCCAAATCCGAATCTAATCTACTGGGACATGGTCTGGACGAAGATGGAGCGGGGGGAGATCAGCTCGACGACAGCATATGTCATAGGTCAGGAACAAGTGAACAACGCATTACCAGTCCGTTTACACAAAGCTAGGCGGAGAGATAAAAAACAACTGCTATGAATCACAGACGATACTCCATAGTCGTCCCACAGTCGTCCCAAATGAAACAGA
Organism: Poa pratensis; assembly: GCA_947311845.1. Taxonomy (NCBI): domain Eukaryota; kingdom Viridiplantae; phylum Streptophyta; class Magnoliopsida; order Poales; family Poaceae; genus Poa; species Poa pratensis. The sequence goes on from CAMZMU010000083.1 coordinate 28,930,427, forward strand.
AGAATGTTTTGTAGACCAACAAAACATCTCTACATCTCAAGCTCAGTCCCTGAGGTACCAGACATCATTGCAAATTCTTCATAGTGAAAGCCAGCAACATCTTTTACTCGGAAAGCAACGAAAAGTTTTCGTACTGTTATTTGATGCCATTGTAACCAATAAACTACTCATGATTATTATACTACCATACAACAATAAAGATAAATGCATAAAAGAAAACAACTGCAAATATCTGAAGGTCAAAATATTACACTACAGCGGCATACATTCAAGACATTTCAAAAGTCACGATTCAAAAGTGACAGAGCGTATACATGTAGCACTTAACGATTGCATTGCACGCAGCAAAGCTTGCGTCTTGATGTGTTGATAGAAATAAACAACTCAAATGCCTAAGAATAGGCAAATGTAACCGAACAACCAACACAACGACCCATGGCCACTTGACGAGCATTACATAGATGCAGGTAATCTAGCTGAAGGAGATTGATTTTTAGGGTGGCTGTGAAATATCGATATAGATCATGACAAATATCTTCAACAAAATGATGGTTAATTTGCGTATCAGTATCAACATTCACTATGAGACTGTAGAGGCATCAAAAGCTAAAAGATTGTAACTTCGGAGCTAAAGCGGACCTGCAGTATCCTGTCCATCAGATCGGACGGTGATAAAGTACTAGAGAATATCTACATCTTCTGTAAGCATCTTTATAGTATTTGGAGGCTTTCTACCAACAATCCAATTTCAAGTAAAATACTGTACACACTTCATCTGATATGGTTGAAACTATTAAACATTCCAGTGTGTACAGTCTTTGCTGCAGGTTTTGGTGCTTCAGAAGGTCCAAATACATTCCAGAACCTTAGAGTCTCATCTGCTGCGACAGAGGCTACCGTGGAGCCATCAGGACTCTGCAACAAACACAAAGTAACAAGGAATCATCTATCAGCAGCATAAGCAAGCAATCACCATCATCATTATACTGTTTACTGTGCCACCAGAGAGAAAGAGAGAGAGAGAGATACCTGTGCCAAGCAGAGGACACGAGAAGTGTGACCTTCCAGTTCAGCCAATTTGACCATCGAAGGGTATTTCCATAAAATAAGTGGTTTTTAACAAATCCACAAGCACTCAGTAGCTCCTTTTCATTCTTATTCCAGAGTAGTGCACACACTTGGGCCCCAGTATCAACAGAATTCAAACATAAACCAGTGTGTGTGTTCCAGAATTTGATGCATCTATCATTTCCACCACCACCGGAGGCAAGTAAATTGCTCTGGAATGGACACCAGGCAAGAGCTTTCACTGCAGCCAAGTGGTCATTAAACCTATGAAGCCATCTATTATCCCCCTGAGATGGACTAGAAGATGCCATCGATGCATCCCATATGTGCACTAGGTTGTCGTTTCCACCACTTGCCAATTGCTGACAAGATCTGACCATCTCAACCCGCATACCTCCGCTGCATGCCCTCGGTATGTCTGAACCATATGGGATCTCATCCTGACATCGTTGTTCACGATCTTGCCATCCATTCCACCGGTTGTCAGGATGTTACTGTTCCAAGCCAGTGAACCAACCCTCGATCCATGGACACCTCGGAGTGTTCTCAGCTGCAAAATTTATGAGACATATTTGTGTCAGTATGAGCTGAAGTGCTTACACTGCAGTACAGGTGTTGAGAGAACTAACCATGCGACTAGAGCTCACGTCCCAGAGCTGGATGTCAGAAGAGTTTAGGCCAACGGCAATATGTTGCCCCTCAGAAGACCAGCTGACACTAGTGATGGGACCATTGTCACCGTCAACAGTCACAAGCTCAGAAGTAGAGCTATCAAATGAATTCCACAAGTACAAGGTATTCTCAAGGGCAATGGACACCACATTTTTGCTTCCCCAGTCCAACACGTTAAGATAGTAATCATCAACCACTCCAGGGGCATCCAACGTCCTCTCAGCAAACTGAAAAAAGTAAGCAGTCTAAGCATATGGTGTAACTAATAGAACAATGCTACTTGTCTAAAGAATCAGAAGGGCAGAAGGTCCACAAACAGCAATGCATTTTGCATACCTTTGGAATCTTTCGGCGCTGTTTAGCAGAGTTGGTCTGACTGAAAGTTTCAACTGAAATCTGCTGCAGCATCCCTTCAGGTTCCGGTGGCTTGTTCCTGAAGGCAAGAATCCTGGTCCTGCCGCTCAGGAATTTCTCAGCGAGAAGCCTCCTGTATGCTTCTTTAGCTGGTGATACGATGCCTTCATTTGCCTGGTCCTTTTTAGGTTCCGTGAGGAGGTAATATGCCATGTCCATGTCCATTGCTGACCTATCTGGTATGAATCTGTCACCCTGTCATTATAAAGAATCATACATATATTAGACATGTTTATTTTTTTTACATATTAGTGTAAATCAGAGAGTTACTAAAAAAGCTAAGAACTATTACACCATCTAGTATATTTCCGTGATGTGCTTGCTGGAAGTTGGTACATAAAAGATGCAAAGTTTTAATTTATGACCCCGAGGAAATGAGCCGTGATTACATGACATGATACTGTTGGAGTTTCAAGGAACATCACGAGTAGTTTTCCCTTGATATATGTTGCAGGCAACTGAGACACGAATCCATAACGATTTGTACTGATTCTACTGTGAAGTAACCAAGCTTAAAGTAAGAACTGTAGAGGAAAACAGATAAGAACAATGCATACAACATATAAGTGCAGCCACATATTTATTAAGAAGTATACAGCAGATATTAATGTATGCAGAAAATTCTATCAAAAACAAATACCACATTGCTAAAGTAACAAACAATCAATTCATGTTTGATATGAAGGGCACAGCAGAACAAACTAAAGTTTATGAAGGATTAATCCTTCGCAACCGAATGTACTGAATGAATGCATTGTTTGCATTTGACAGATCAAGGGCCGAAAAAACCACATTCAATAGTTTCTCATTGATAATACCAACACCAATGAGATCTAAAGGAAGTATGCATTTTAAAGCCTTGCAAGTTTATAAATCTTCAGAAATAGTTATCAAACACCAAACGGGGCCAATTAAAACTAATAAAAAAATCACGCTGACCTTTTGTAAGAATAAAATCACAATGTCTTCTGATATTTATTTTTCAAAAAGTAATCATCTTAGCATTTTGGTTCTTTGTATGTTCTTCCATTTTTATCCCCTTGTGGACCCAATCTTACGGGTAGTCTTGTACATGTTAACTGTTTGTTTTGCATCATATGACGTAGGTAATGTTCTACCTTGTTACATAAAAGGAATTAAATTTATCAACAGCAAATTTCAGTTTATGAAGGATCATTCTTTCTCAAACAAATGTACGAATTAACCATCTAGGGCTGAAGAAAAGAGCTTCTTTACAGAAACACTAGTATGTGAACGCCCATTGATCAACAATCATACAGTTTCAATAGGTATTGTTCAAAATATCAATAAGAATGAGATCTAGAATGGATTATTTCATTTCGAAGCTGGACAAGTTTATAAATCTTGATAAGTAGCTAAAAAACACCAAATGGGGTTAACAAAATGTAGCCAACAAAAATCGAGAGATCATGCTGCGCTTTTCAACTGTGAAATCGCAATGTTTTGTGTTTCAAGAAGTAATCCCCTCAACAAAAGCCGTGAGCAAGAACTGCATAAGCACAAGTAGTTTGGTTCAGAAGGACGAATAATACTTCTTACCAATCAACACCTGTCCCAAAAGGCCAAAAAAAAAGAAAACGTTCCTTGGCATCCATAACTGCTAAATCATCCATAGCTGGGATGCGATCACGCATTTCCTAAATGAGCCGCTAATCAAACCATTTGCTGTAGAACATCAAGAACCGCCGAATAACCAAGGTGGAACACTAGGTCATATTTCTTTCAAGAATTACCAAAAATGCTTCGTTAATAGCCGCCTAATCATGGATAACTAGGACGCAAGAACGGGATCCCTTTCAAGAACGAGCGGGCTAGAACATCAAGAACCACCGAATAACCAAGGTGGAACACGATAACATCTTTCTTTCGGAAATTACCAAAAATTGTGTTAATAACCGGTTAATCATGGATAACTAGGACGCAAGCACGGGATCACTTTCAAGAACGAGCGAGCGCACAGCAAAAATCAAGGGATTCAAAAAGCGAAGCAACCAAGAACTTGGGGGAGAGGCAAGAAAAGGGGGGAAATTTCGCGGCAACTCACGTAGCATTTGGTGGACGGGTTCTTGGAGTTGGTGCAGAGGGACGGCATGTAGGGCCTGCTCGGGCCGGCCACCTCAGGCGCCGGCGGCCGCAGCTCCGGCCGGCGGCGTCTCGGCGCCCGGGACGAGCTGGAGCCCGCCGCCTCCATGGGCGAGGGATAGTAGCGAGGAATCCCCCGAAGGATCAGACAACCAGCAGCGCAGCGAGATGCGAGAATCGATCCGGGGAAGTTGAAAGATTCGGGCGTGTTGGAGTACGGAGGCGCCAAGGTTTTGGGAGGATTGGGGGCGATTGGCGTTCGACGGATATTGTGTTGGGCCTTGGGGGTATTTTAGGAATAGAAAGACGGCGTGTCCCGTCGGCTCGAAGCGGACCCTAACGGCTAGTACAACCTCATATTCTGAACTGAACCGTCATTGATTTTTACAATAAAATCTGACGCGAAATTGCAACCTGACGGCTCATAATTTGAATTGCAAGTACTCCTATATAAACTTACCTTTAATACTTGCAATTTCATATGAGTAGCATATATCGGTGAAAACATAGCTTTAACAACACACTAACATATAAATAACCATTCATGTTGAGTGAACCTGACTCATTCTAACGCCGGTAGCGACTATTCCTCTGTGAGGTTGTCCCAATTTTTTTGCAACATTTGGGCATAAGATCAAAGCATGGTAAAGAATCCTCATAAGCAGTACCACAAAGACTGCATCCAACACTTCCAAGTGGTTTATGGCCAATGCTCTCGAAATAACCTTCCAACCTAAGGTCCTCATTTTTAGGGCATCTTTGATTCGTATGATAGAAAAACGTAGTAATAGGAAAATTGAATGATTTCAATGACATGCATAGTCCAATCCTATAGGATTTTGCATGCACTAAAGTTTGTTTGATTTCACCAAACGAATTTTAAAAAGAGGTTGGAGTGAATGTTAGATTTCCTATGGGAAGTAGTAAAAGTGATTCCTTAGGAAAAATTACTATAGGATCCAATCCTAAAAATCTAATGGCCAAGATAGGAAAATTTTCTATAGGATTCAATCCTCCACAAATCCTATGCAATTCCTTTAAATCAAATGAGCCTTTAAGTGGTAGGATAGATTTCCAGCATAAATTCTAGGTTGCTCGAACACCATTCTCAGGTTGCATGCTAGCTGCACCACCTCCATGATCCTCAATATTTCCAACAGAATCTTTGTCCACAGATAAACATGATGTTTACTCAACTTTGCTCTTCTCTTTATTCATTCCCCCCTTCTCCAATAGGGAGACCCAAGTAATTAGGATCAAACACTTCTTATGACACATCTAGAATTCAATTCACCTCCTGCATACATTAGTAGGACAACAATATGCAAAAAGTATGGAACACTTCCTCAGATTCCTAAGTTGATGACCCATATGTATTCAACACACACTTTACCACAGATGCTTGCATTGCATTGGCTTTAAAAAAAATAGAGTATCACTGCAGGTAATAGATGGGAAACCTCCGATACCCGTCAGCATATTCAGACTAGCACCAGTTCATCATCATGGATCACTTTGTTCAGCAAACCAGATAGCACATCAGCTATAAATAAGAACAAGAAAGGGGGAAGTCTATCACCTAGGCGAAGTCCCCATGAAGGAGTAAAATTTTCCAAGATATTTCCATTGATTTCATATAATATTTTAGGATCTAACACATTCCATGATGTAGTCCACACATACATGTGAGAAGCCTCACCTTAGTAGAGCTTTCTCCAATAAATCCTAGTCCACCAGGTCATACACCTTTGATAAGTTCATAAATTTGTAAGAACGGAAGGATAATACGCCATTCCTCTCCTACCGGGCAGTGCAAGCATTCAAATGTGACAATAGCATTACCCGCTATCAATCCGAGAATAAAGGGAATTTGTTTTTTCAATATTAGATCTTCAAGCTCTGGATGTAAGCGGACAAGACACTTTGTGACAATCTTGTGAACTCGTTACATAATTGGCCAAATGTCCTTGATAGTCTCCATTTGGGCACACTTTGGTAGATGTGTCGTTAACATGATCCGACATCCAACTAGTAAGACTAGTTATAGTTGGAAATAATTTAGACTAAAACATGCATATATACATATGTTATTAGTATATGTTAATACCACTATAGTGGTAAGTGTCATAAATATGTGTGGTAATATAGAGACAATTATTTATTATTTTGTAGACTCATTTAATATTGCGAAGTGTTATGTGGTAACATAATATGTTTTTTTTACAGATGGTAACATAATATGTTTCTCTCTTCTTTAATTACACGTGACATTATCTTTTTTTGCCTATATGACATGTATGTTATTAGATATGTTACTCCCCACTATAGATAGTCTAGTAAAAATAACTTGCATGCATTGACATTTTCCGCTTTGACCACATCCTAGTTACGATGATAAAAAAACAGATGGGAAACCATTTGGCTCGGTGCTTTGATAGGAATAATCTGAAAACGTGCATCTGAGATTTCCTAGAGGCCACGGGATCCAATAACTAACATACACAAATTTCTTGTCGGTGCGTGACCGCCAGAGAGGAAGAATACCCTAGTCAGACTAGGGAAGAAAAACGACAACAACCAAAACTAAAAATTAAATCACTTTTGATTGTCTGAATTTATGTTTGACCAATAATTAGATCAATAATACATAATTGTGACGGCTAGATTCATATTAAAAAGTTTCTTTCGTATGATTATGACTTTGTAAGGAAAATGATCTGGTCCGGGCGACCGATGGGACGCCTCGCGTCGGTCGTCTCGTGAGCCAGCGATTGCCCCAGTCACACCACACGTGCCGGTTCTTTTTCTTCAGAATTTCTCACGCAGCTGTTATTTCGTCTCCGTTGCAAAGATGGACCGCACAACTGGTCTCCATGCATGCAACACTAGGCGAGGACCAAAATGCATACTTTTTCGCTACTAATATGCATGCAACACTGATAGGGCAAAGGTGTCCGATCTTTCGATGAGATGAAGATACGTCGATTCTGGTGGAGGTCGACCTTGACGATCCGACTACTACGCACACGTACGCAGCGTCAATGCAATCGCTAAACCAATCTCCCGAGATTACCAATCCTGCAGAAGCACGATCAGCCTGACCAATAGATCTAGTTCTACGTGCGATCGAGGAGCAAGTAAGAACCAATATTGCAATCAAGAATTGCGGATATAAGATGAACTTTATTGAAAAGGTGGGATTCCGTAGCGGTCTTAATCTGGTCGTTGGACACAAATCGAGATCACGAAGATGCAGAGAAACGCTAGGCAGTCTTTTAGCAAAACAAAATCCGAGTCTAAACGAAACCCTAACGAGGTATATAAGGAGGAAAGGAGGGGGGTTCGGCCAGCCTTGGGAGTTGGCCGAATCCTTCCCTAGATGGATTTTCCTTCCCTAATACGGAGTCTAAAAACGCACTAAAACTTCTGGTCCGAAATTACATGGGCCCTGGCCCATTAATAAAGGTGACGCAGCACCATATGTAACTATGAACGAAAATATGAAGTGTAGACTTGATTATTTCGCCTAGCCTCCATTGGTGGCATCATCATCTCCAACGCGTCCACTCCGGCTGTGATCTCCATCCACGTACATGCTCCATAGCTTGTCCTTCTCATCCATGCTTGGTCCATCATTCCTAAGAGAGACAAATACATCTACTTTAGGCAGCATCATATTCTCATGTACATTAGGAGTAGCTCGTAGAAACGAAAGTACCTGTGTTGGAGTTGACGGGCACGAGCTCGAGTTAACGTCCTTGCATTTGAGGAGGTGTATTTGTCGTGGTTGCATCTATAGTAGGTATGTCCTCATCATCCTCCCCTTCTTGAATTGAAGTCGTCCTCGACGCCATTTCATCATTCTCTCCCAAGTATGGCTTCAAATCTGCAATGTTAAATGCGGGACTAACCCCAAACTCTACAGGCAGCTCAAGTTTATATGCATTATCATTTATTTTCTCTAACACCTTAAAAGGACCATCAGCTCGTGGCATTAATTTAGACTTGCGCAAATGCAACCAAACAAGATCTCCAGGTGCAAACACAATATGCTTTCTTCCTTTGTCACCATACAGTTTATACTTAGCATTCATTCGTTCAATATTCTCTTTAGTAGTGGCATGCAACTTTAAAATCAATTCAGCACGTTGTGTAGCATCAAAATTATTTTGCACCGTAGATGGAAGAGGCAATAAATCAATAGGTGCACGAGGAACAAAACCATACACAATCTCAAAAGGGCACAACTTTGTGGTAGAATGCATAGAACGATTATAAGCAAATTCAATATGAGGCAAACAATCTTCCCACTTTTTCAAATTCTGTTTTAACACAGCCCTTAACATAGTAGACAGAGTTCTATTCACTACTTCAGTTTGTCCATCAGTTTGGGGGTGACATGTAGTACTGAATAATAATTTCGTCCCCAACTTAGCCCATAAACATCTCCAAAAATGGCTAAGAAACTTAGTATCACGATCAGAAACAATAGTATTTGGCACACCATGCAAACGAATAATTTCACGAAAGAATAAATCAGCAACATGGGCAGCATCATCACTCTTGTGACAGGAATAAAATGTGCCATCTTAGAAAATCTATCCACAACAACAAAAATGCTGTCCCTCCCCTTCTGAGTACGAGGCAATCCCAAAACAAAGTCCATAGAAATATCCTCCCAAGGTATACTAGGAACAGGAAGAGGCATATATAAACCATGTGGATTAAGGCGGGACTTAGCTTTTTGACATGTAGTGCAGCGAGCAATAAACCTCTCAACATCCCGACGCATGCGTGGCCAAAAGAAGTGTGCAGCAAGCACGTCCTCTGTCTTCTTGACGCCAAAATGGCCCATCAATCCTCCTCCATGCGCCTCCTGCAACAACAAAAGACGAACGGAGCTATCTGGGATGCATAGCTTGTTAGCACGGAACACAAATCCATCATTGAGGACGAATTTGTTCCATGTTCTTCCTTCCTTACAATGCTGCAACACATCTTTAAACTCAACATCATGCACATATTGTTCTTTTATGGTTTCCAATCCAAATATTTTGAAATCAAGCTGAGAAAGCATGGTATATCGACGTGACAAAGCATCAGCAATAATATTGTCTTTACCCTTTTTGTGTTTAATGACATAAGGAAAAGACTCAATAAACTCAACCCACTTAGCATGTCTACGATTCAGTTTAGCTTGACTACGAATATGCTTCAAAGATTCATGATCAGAATGTATAACAAATTCTCGGGGCCACAAATAATGTTGCCAAGTCTCTAAAGTCCGAACAAGAGCATATAATTCCTTATCATAAGTAGAATAATTCAGACTAGCCCCACTCAGTTTTTCACTAAAATATGCAACAGGTTTACCATCTTGTAACAACACACCTCCCAACCCAATTCCACTAGCATCACACTCTAGTTCAAAAGTCTTATTAAAATCAGGAAGTTGAAGTAATGGAGCATGTGTTAACTTATCTTTCAATGTCATAAAAGCATCCTGTTGTGCATCGCCCCAAACAAAGGGCACGTCCTTCTTTGTCAGCTCATTCATTCGCTGCAATAGAACTAAAATCTTTGACAAAACGCCGATAGAACCCAGCAAGGCCAAGGAAGCTCCTCAGTTGGGTGACCGTAAGAGGAGTTGGCCAACTCAAAATAGCCTCAATCTTTGCGGGATCCACTTCAATGCCCTGCGCTGTGACAACATAACCAAGAAACGCGACTCGATCGGTGCAAAAGGTGCACTTCTCAAGATTACCAAATAAACGTGCAGCACGCAAAGCATCAAAAACAGCACGCAAATGATTGACATGATCCTCTAAAGATTTGTGTATATCAAGATATCATCAAAATAGACCACCACAAAACGTCCAATAAAAGCACGTAAAACTTCATTCATCAATCTCATGAAAGTACTAGGAGCATTAGTTAAACCAAAAGGCATTACTAACCACTCATAGAGGCCAAATTTAGTTTTAAATGTTGTTTTCCATTCATCTCCTAATTGCATACGAATTTGGTGGTAACCACTACGCAAATCAACTTTAGAAAATATGGTAGAACCACTCAGCTCATCAAGCATATCATCCAAACGTGGTATAGGGTGTCTATAACGAATTGTAATATTATTTATAGCCCTACAATCAGTGCACATGCGAGATGATCCATCTTTCTTAGGTACCAATAAAATTGGAACAACACATGGACTAAGAGACTCACGAATATAACCTTTATCAAGCAGTTCCTGAATTTGTCGTTCAATCTCTTTAGTCTCCTCAGGGTTGGTGCGGTATGCCGCGCGGTTAGGAAGTGAAGCTCCAGGAATCAAATCAATTTGATGTTCTATTCCGCGAATGGGTGGCAGCCCCGGTGGCATCTCTTGGGGAAAAACGTCCTTAAACTCCTGCAAAACGTTAGCAACGACAGGGGGCAAAGAAGGAGGCATATCCTCAAATGAAAACAAAACTTCTTTGCAAACAATTGCATAACACACAGAAGTAGTAACATCCAACTCAGAAATATCAGTTTTGGTAGCAAGTAAAGATGGATGTTTCAAACGAATTTCATTGGAAAGTGAGGAACCAGATTTATTATTTTTCGGAGGTGGCATGACGTCATTAGCAACAATCTGATTCTCACTCATATTTTTCTGCTCAGTTTTTGCTCTACTAGCTCTAGCAAGATCATCTTTCAAAATTTGTTCAGGAGTCATAGGTTTAAGACCAATTTTCTTTCCATTGTGCATAAGAGTATACTGATTAGTTTTACCAATATGAACAGATTCTTTATCAAATTGCCATGGTCTACCAAGTAACAACGAACAAGCTTGCATGGGCACAACATCACAATCCACAAAATCAGAATACGTGCCAATGGAAAAATGCACTCTCGCTGTACGAGTTACCTTAAGTCTACCTGTGGTGTCGAACCATTGTATGTGGTATGGATGGTGATGTTGTCGTGTGGTTATAGAGAGCTTTTCCACCATGTCAATGCTTACCAAATTGTTACAACTCCCACCATCAATGATGATCCGAATAGCACGATCCTTGACAACACCACGGGTCTGGAACAAATTATGGCGTTGATCATGCTCAGCTTGACTTAGTTGCACACTCAAAGCGCGTTGTGCAACCAAGCTCTTGTAGGAATCCGCAGCTTCGGCGGCCATAAACTCCACGTCTTGCTCAGGATGGCCATCGTCCCCTTGCTGCGCAGAAAGAAGAGCAAGTGTTTCCTCATCATAATCACTAGCAGAATCATACTCACCATCTTCCCGCACGATCATGACGCGCTGAGTTCTGCACTCGCGCTCAATATGACCATAACCCCAGCATTTGCGACACTGAATGTCCCGCGTCCTGCCCGTGGATCCCGTGGAAGACGCCGAACTCCGAGGAGGAACAGTAGATGTCGATGGCGGACTCGGTACCGGTGTGCGGGAGTACGGCGTGGTGGACTTGGGGCCGGAAGAAGGTGGTGCAGCACCGCGGGGCGTCGTATCCGGTTGGCGAGGCGCCCATGAAGATGAAGATGTACGACCTGCAGAAAAATTAGTGCGTGGCCGCTGCTCCCTATCCTGCACTTCACGTTCAGCTTTGCAAGCAAGATGAAACAAACGAGTGATAGAATTGTACTCCTTATATTCTAAAATCGTTTGAATTGGTTTATTCAGCCCCCCCCCCCAAAAATCTTGCAAACATAGCTTCATTTTCCTCAACAATACCACAACGAATTAAACCAGTTTGCAATTCTTGATAATATTCTTCTACTGATTTTCTACCTTGTTGCAAACGTGTCAGTTTTTGAAGCATTTCACGCTGATAATAAGGAGGTACAAAACGAGTACGCATAGCAGCTTTTAAAGCAACCCAAGTAGTAGGAATATTATCATGATACAGGCGACAATGTTCAGACCACCAAACTGAAGCAAAACCTGTAAACTCACAAGTGGCAGCACAAACACGTCTATCCTCAGGGTAATTTAAACATGCAAAACGTTGTTCTACCTCTAATTCCCAGGTAAGATAAGCATCAGGATTATATCGACCCTCAAAAGGTGGAATTGTTAATTTGAGCTTAGCGACATGTTCGACATGTTCTTCATCACGCACCTGAGGTTGCTGCTGCAAGTTGTTCCTAGGGTGTTGGTGTGGACGACCCCGCGGTTGTTGATGATTGTCTACCTCTGTTTCATAGCCGTCCAAGTTAGCGTCGTCGCCAGGGGCGGCTGCAGACGCCGCTGAAGCTCCCCTGGCTCCTCAAGGCGAACCGACCGGCACGAGAAACAGTGTTGCCGGGCACGTGAAACAGCTCAGGTATGCGCGTCTGTAGCTTCTCCAGCAAGCGATCAAACTTGCCAGTCAGATCAGTCAAGGAGGTGTTGACGCCGTCAAATTTGGTGTTGAAAGTGCCCTCGAGACCATCGAGACGGTCCATGGCGCTGCCAACCCGTGTCTCGATGTCCAGAGAATGGTTGGACACCATCTTCTCGAAGTGCTTGTACAACTCCTTGTTCGTCATCTTGTTCATCTCGTCGCCTGACATGGTTAGTAGACAGGAGACAAAACACAAGTATATGTTCCTAGACTACAAATATGGTGGAAAATCACGCAAACCGTGAAGCAATATACAAAGCCCTTACAAATTCCTTACCACGCAGGAGAGCGTCACGGCAGCCGCGAGGACAAGCACCTCAAGATTGGCAAAGCGATTACCAGGGAAGGCACAATGCACGTAGTAGAAATCTGTGGAGCTGTAGGAGGCTTTATGGTAGCAAGGAGTAGCAATAATCAAATCAGGAATGCAAGTTGAATAAACGCTCAAAGACGGTACTGTGCTGGTCCTAGGCTAGACCGTACTAGAGACGCGAGCCTATAGCACCAACAAAGTCAAGGCGCAACAACAACACGCACAAATGGAAGCTCAAAAGCAAGATATAAGTGAAGATCACAGAAATTTCCGAACTTTTTTCACAAAAGTGGCAAAAACTCCACCTTCCCGGTCTCTTTTGGCAATTCTGAGCGATCCGGACGGCGTCAAATGCCAAGTGGTGTGGGTTGGACAGATCTTTTTCTGCTGAAATTTTTGATAGGTCGCACGTCGAAAACGGAGTTCGTATGCAAAAGTTATGACCAGTCAAAGTTTGGGCAGAAAAACTGCCCAATTCGGACTGGACTAGTAGAAATCAGGGTCAACCCGACTTGAATGCGGATTTGACTTTTTTTTGTGACTTTTTTTATAAGTCTAAACCGAACAAATATGAACCCTAAACAGATGGGGGTGGCGGCGGTAGAGATGGTGGTGGTGGCGGCGGTAGAGATGGTGGTGGTGGGTATGTAGATGGTGGCGGTGATATGTATGGCGGCGGAAGGCTGGTGGATGGGGGTGGCGGCGGTAGAGATGGTGGTGGTGGCGGCAGTAGAGATGGTGGTGGTGGGTATGTAGATGGTGGCGGTGATATGTATGGCGGCGGAAGGCTGGTGGATGGTGGCGAGGTGCGAGTCGGCGGCGGCGGCGAGACAACTATGCAAAGAACTCGAAACTCTAAAGGAACTAGACGCTAAGACCAGCAACTCGACACGACGATGCAGACGAAAATTCAACAATGCAATGCACTGAAAAGAAAATGCGAAAGGCCCGGACGGGTTGTAGGATGGGATGATCTAACCCTAACTGTATTTTTGGCTTTGTCGTGGACTGTAGGTATGAATATGCAATCTAAACTAGTAAAACAGTAAATCTCACCGAGCAACCTGAAATCTGATACCACTTGATAGGGCAAAGGTGTCCGATCTTTCGATGAGATGAAGATACGTCGATTCTGGTGGAGGTCGACCTTGGCGATCCGACTACTACGCACACGTACGCAGCGCCAATGCAATCGCTAAACCAATCTCCCGAGGTTACCAATCCTGCAGAAGCACGATCAGGCTGACCAATAGGTCTAGTTCTACCTGCGATCGAGGAGCAAGTAAGAACCAATATTGCAATCAAGAATTGCGGATATAAGATGAACTTTATTGAAAAGGTGGGATTCCGTAGCAGTCTTAATCTGGTCGTTGGACACAAATCGAGATCACGAAGATGCAGCGAAACGCTAGGCAGTCTTTTAGCTAAACAAAATCCGAGTCTAAACGAAACCCTAGACGAGGTATATAAGGAGGAAAGGAGGGGGTTTTCGGCCAGCCTTGGGAGTTGGCCGAATCCTTCCCTAGATGGACTTTCCTTCCCTAATACGGACTCTAAAAACGCACTAAAACTTCTGGTCCGAAATTACATGGGCCCTGGCCCATTAATAAAGGTGATGCAGCACCATATGTAACTATGAACGAAAATATGAAGTGTAGACTTGATTATTTCGCCTAGCCTCCATTGGTGGCATCATCATCTCCAACGCGTCCACTCCGGTTGTGATCTCCATCCACGTACATGCTCCATAGCTTGTCCTTCTCATCCATGCTTGGTCCATCATTCCTAAGAGAGACAAATACATCTACTTTAGGCAGCATCATCTTCTCATGTACATTAGGAGTAGCTCGTAGAAACGAAAGTACCTGCTGTTGGAGTTGACGGGCACGAGCTCGAGTTAACCGTCCTTGCATTTGAGGAGGTGTATTTGTCATGGTTGCATCTATAGTAGGTATGTCCTCATCAAACACTAGGCGAGGACCAATGCACTCCTATGCATGTAGTGTTGATCTCTCCTATGTCTACACGGCAGCTACTTTTACACTGTTATTATGTATTTTGGAGATTTTTTTTATTGAAAGTTCCAACAACTACTGGCTTCCGATTTCATTAGTAGATATAATATTTTCAGTGAGGCCCGAAGGCGAAGGAAATGACCAAAAAGAATTTGAGAGAAAAAGGATCTAGACCTTTTCGCCGCCGCTATAGGGAGGCCCGGAGGCGAAGGAAAACATACAACGGATCCACTTTGATAATATTTGGTTTTTTGTTGTGAGCATTTGATGCAATGTTACATACAATTTTTGTCATGGTATATTGCACGGCAGTGCCATTAGGGGATGACTTAAGTGGGTGGAGCCTCAGGTGGCGAACGACGGCGCTTGTTCGGGATCGGATACGAGCACGGGGAGACCGAGACATACCTAGGTTCAGGGCCCTCGTATGGAGGTAACATCTCTACTCCTGCCTACTGATGTATAAGATGATCACAAAGGGCTACAATGGTGCTCCTTGAGCTGCATGCGGTGTTCTCTTCCTCGTAGGTGAGGGCTATGGTGGTGAGTATGAAGTGAAGTGAACCGAACCAACCCCTTCCATGGGGTGCCCGGCTCCCCTTATATAAGGCCGAGGAGCCGGTTACAGGGAAGCGACCGGCTAGCGGGTAGGACCCGGCTAGCTGTTAGCCACAATGTTGAGTGTCCTGATGTCGGCTACAGTGGCTGGCACTGCAGATGGCGTCAGCCACGTCGGCCAGCGGAGTGGCTGACAGCTTTATGTCTCGTCATCATGGGCTTCCGGGTACTGTGCACTGTAGACTGTACATTGTGCACGACGTCATCTAGTTGACCCTGGGGACTCGGCAGGACACCGAGCCCATGCCTTCTTGTCTCCTTGTCTCTGTCTTCGCTAGAGGATCCGATGTGCCGGCTAGCGGGAGATGGCCGGTAGCATACTCCGGGTGACCGGCCTGAGGGAGTAGCCGGAGATTCCGGGTACTTGCTACCACCCGATTATTCCCCTGACAGTTTTTTTGTAAACGTGCCCAAATTGTGTTATAAACATACAAGTATTTTGCTTCAATTGTTTTTGTATTTTTTGACACAACCTAAACTTGTGTATGTTTTGATTTGATTTGAGTGATTTGATTTGATTTATAAACTTTTTTATTTTATTTATAAACTCGTGTATGATTTGATTTGAGTTAAGTTCTTTTTTTGTTGTTGCATGAGTGATTTGATTTATAAACTCTACAACCTGTAATAACAGTTGCAACATTTTGTGTTGCATTAGTGATTTGAGTTGATTTAGAAAAAAAAAATATTTGATTTATAAACTCGTGTATGTTTTGATTTGATTTGAGTTCAATTCTTTTTTGTTGCATGAGTGATTTGATTTGATTTATAAACTTTACAGCCTGTAACAACAGTTGTAACATTTTACGTGTACACTTTTTTTTATGAGTACGTGTACACTTGGGTGTGGAAATAACTGAGAGGCGATGAAGGATCCAGGAACTGACTGGTGGGGTGCCAAGCTTAAAAAATCATCGTATTAGGATTGCTGGATTTCACATTTAGTGAGGATTCGATGCTGTGGTTCACTAGTTTAGAGTAAACGGGCGGTTCATTTCGTCCGCCTGCGTCCATTTGTTGTTCGCTTGTACTCATTTCCAACTAAAATTTAGGATGAGTTTGTGTCCCCACGGACAGAAGAAGAACAATCCCAGGCCCGACCCACCCACCTACCCTTGCTCTGGTCCTTTTAATGCGCCTGTGCGAGTAGGGTCCCTATCTGCGGCCACTCTTCTCCCCACTTTGCTCCTCGCCGCTGACAAGCAGCTCAGGCCGCCGCGCCTGCACCACCTCCGGCCAGAAGCAAGTCGAGGAAGTGGTTCCCCGGTCCCCGAAAGCACGACCACGAGGCCAACTCGTCATTGGGGGCTCGCGTGCCCTCCCCGACCCAGTGGCCATGGAGGATCTCGCCCAGTGGCCGGGCCTACCTGTGGTGTTGCAGGTCTCAACAGAGGAAGGTAGGACGCCCGGCCCCGTGCCTACGCTAGATTGACCATCTTATCCCGGAGACATACACGTGAACTTCCACGATATGTGTACCATGTATGAGGAGGAGGAAGAGGAGGCACACTCCTACGAGTGGGTTCCCCGCAAGAAGAGCAACGCAGTTTTTCCACAACTATGAGGGTCTCCTCCGCTTATCATGACTGCTTATCATGACCGTTGATTTTGCATCCAACGAACGATATTATCTACTAATTGATGTATCGATAAAACAAAAAAATATGCTAATGCGTGTTTTTTTTGTCAATGCATGTATAGAAATTTCTTGTTAGTACATGAATCTAAAAAATAAATTACATGAAATCCAGTAATTATTGATAATGCATTGATATTTAACGATTTATTAATATTTGTGCACAGATCGTAAAGTATTTAAAAGTATCAAATAAACAGGGGAGATACTCATAGACATAGTTATGGAGTTGCATTTTCCCAACAGGAGGCGCCATTTTGCAACCGGCATCACCAGCGCCGGCGTGGCCCACGGTGGCCTCCGGTCTTCACCGACATCGTATGGTACGGGATAGCGACCGATTGACTAAATATTGTACAACCTCCGATCTAAATTAATGGTCTCAACTTTATCTAGATACGGATGTATCTAGTTAAGTGTCTAGACAATGTTGAGACCATTAATAGGGATCAGAGGGAGTACAATATTTGGATTTGGAATAAATCATTTTTGTCTTCAAAGTTCAAGCTACCGTAAATGAGAGAGGACACGCGTACAAGAAAGACAGCGGACGAGCAGAAGAGCACGCACACGCTCGGCGAGTCAACGTAACCCAACAATGGAGTCCGTCGACGCAGGCGGCGAGGTGCGGCACTGGAGCGCCGAGGTCAACGGCGTCTCCCTCCACGTCGCGGAGCAGGGCCCCGCCGCCGGCCCGGCGGTGCTCCTCCTCCACGGCTTCCCGGAGCTGTGGCTCTCGTGGCGCCACCAGATGGCCGCCCTCGCCGCCCGCGGCTTCCGCGCCCTCGCCCCCGACCTCCGCGGCTACGGCGACTCCTCCGCCCCCGCCGACCCCGCCGCCTACACCATCCTCCACCTCGTCGGCGACGCCGTCGCGCTCCTCGACCACCTCCGCCTCCCCAAGGTGCGCCCTTTTCTGGTTTCTTTGTCTCCTGGCGGCCACTGCGAGTCAGTGTGTGAGATGCTGAGACTGACTGACGTGGCGGGAGCAGGTGTTTGTGGTGGGCCACGACTGGGGCGCGCAGGTGGCGTGGCATCTCTGCCTGCTCCGGCCGGACCGGGTGCGCGCCGTCGTCGGCCTCGGGGTGCCCTACTTCTCCCGCTCCCCTGGCCCGGTCACGGAGCTCTTTGCGGCGCTCGGCGATGGGTTCTACATCACGCAGTTCCAGGTTCCACTTGTGATCCTTGCCCATGATTTGCCTCCCATGTACTGCGATATAGTTTCAGCATCCAATCTTCTGCTTCAAATTACAGTGCATGGATGTGTGAAATGGAAGCTCTTGCACAGTTGCACACTTTGGTTACAGAAAAATTGAAGCAAATGTGCGTATAAAAAGTTTGAAGAAGACGATAGTTCGAGGGGGCTAATTGGTTGACGAATCTTTTAATTTCTGTGCTCAGAGGACACTCAGTGAAGAAACCTTGATTTACGAACTGACTGTCTATATCCAAATTATGATTCTGTTTGTTTTCTGAAAATTAGAACAACGTCTGTTAGCATTTGGAAAACTAGGACTAGTGGGATTAGAGATTCTATAATCAATGGTAGGATTAGATATTTTATACTCCCTCCGTATCAAAATATAACATGTTTTACATATTGAGCATTGTTCTGATATAGATGGATCTAGACATGTATTAGTTTGTAGATTCACTCATTTCAATCCGTGTGTGGTACATGTTGAAATGTCTAAAACATCTTATATTTTGATAAGGAGGGAGTAATCAATAGTAGGATTAAAGATTCTATATTCAGGATAAGCAACTCGAAAAGAAAACAATTACAGCTTCAGGCCCAGTGTGTCATAAAGATGAACATATCTTTTACTTTCCATTTGTAACCATGGTCTGTATTTACCACCATATAGCGTGTTGCCAAATGACCAATTTATTTCAACATCATATCTGCAGGAGCCTGGAAGAGCTGAAAAGGCATTTGCCCGCTACGACGCCGCGACCGTCCTAAAGAAGTTCTACTCCATCGAATTCGACGTCTTCGCCGCTCCTCCTGGAGTAGAGATCATAGACTTCCTCAAGACATCACCATCCCCACTTCCTTGGATGACCGACGGAGAACTAGGCCAGTATGCTGAGAAGTTTCAGAAGTCTGGTTTCACCGGGCCACTCAACTACTACCGCATGATGGACACGTAAGTTCCATAACCTCTTCCACGCTTTGTGTTCGATCTAGCTCCGTGCTAATCCATGTGGAACACAGGAATTGGAGGCTCACTGCACCATGGCATGGCGCGAAGATCATGGTGCCTACGAAATTCATCATGGGCGAGAAGGATATCGGCGTCGAGTCCTTTGGAACCAAGCACTATGTCGAGGGCGGGGGTTTAAAGTCCATTGTTCCAGACCTGGAGGTTGCCATCATTGAAGGACACCATTTCCTCCAGCAAGAGCAGGCCGAGAGAGTGAGCGCTGAGATACTGTCCTTCCTAGGCAAATTTACTGAGAACTGAGTAAGCAGATGGTGTGGAAGTGAGCTGAGCTGGTTTTAGATCTGTGAGTGCTACCTTTTCTGAACTAAAGAACCGCAAAGCTCGTAGAGCTATATACTCGAATAAATGTCAGAGCTAGATATAGCCATTTGTTGGCTTGAAAGCAATACAAGAGCATGTAAAATATGTCAAGTATTCAACATATCGAATACTGAATAAAGCAAGGTTTTTATAAGGTGCACTGCTGTTTCTTTAGCAAAACAGAGAATCTCACATACGGCTACCTTGGAAGACCGATTCGATGTGTGATGCAGCTGGAGATACTAGTTGCTGAACATGTGAATTACAGGCCTTAATTCTTCAAGCCATCAGAAGTTCAGAACCAAGTGCCTTGTGCACATTACAGAATACTTATAGTGATGATGGGATGTGTAACTAATTATGTAGCACGATGGTCTTCCCATGAGTGCTTCTGGACCCCCTTGTTTATTTTTGTGTCAAACGAAGTATGTAATCTTTGATTCAATTTTAATATGTAAGCTGTAAAAATGGAAAGAAGATGTGGTTCTTTCATGTCATGTCATTATGTATGTATATTCTGGGAAGACCGGTGGCTGGATGGACGTGGCCCCTGACCTCGTGGCGCTCGGCGCTGTTGGAGCGCCGGTGGATTGCGGACCTAGCCGGTGCGCTGAGCCCCTCGCCCTCTGGCAGTACATCCAGTCCAGTTGTGCATCCGGCAGCGGGACACGCGGCTCTCCACGGAGAACGACACCATGTTGTGGCGCTGGACTCTCAGTTCACTTCCAGATCCTGTTATCTCACCCTCTTCCAAGGGGCGATCGTGTCGAGTTCCTGGAAGCTCAATTGGAAGACGTGGGTTGCCCCAAGGGTGTCGCTTGCCTGGACAGATGTTGGATGGGTGAGAGACTGGTGCGCTACGGACTTCCCCACCCCGCGAGCTGCCCACTCCGTGACCAGTCAGTGGAGACTATGGGTCACCTTCTCACGGGCCGCCCATTCTCTAGGACGATCTGACATGAGGTGCTCTCCTAGATCCGATCCACGGCGAGACCACCATTTGCCCTAAAGCATTGCGCTCAGGGGTACCCCTAAAGCCCTTCGCAAAGGCGCATCCTCGGCGATCATGCTTACGGCTTGGTGGATCTAGAAGCAATGCAACACGGTGCTCTTTGACACGGCGCGCGGGGTCTGCGACAGCTTCTCCCCTAGTGTAGGCGTGGGTTGAGTTGTATGGTGGGGTGTTCGTCCTTGTTTTTGACGTGTACATAAACTTCCTTTTCTATCAATGAATCGAAACGCAAGGCTTTTGCGGTTTCGCGAAAAAAATGTCATTATGTATGCCTCTAGTTCATGTATAATTTGTTTCTTACAGTAGCATTTGCTGTTGCCAGTAAGAGACCAAAAATACAAAATTAGCTCTTCGCATTGAGAAGTACTTATCAGGCGCCAATATGCATCAAAGAGGGTTCTCAGACAACACTGACGAAGTCGAAAGATCCAGGGAGATGGGCGTGTCCTACACAGGTTACCATTATAAGCATGCGTCATGAGGGGATAAAACAAACAATTAGATCAGTGCTAACCATACGTCTTTAGCACTAGAAACTTGATACAAGTATGAGAATTGCACAATGTATAGCCAACCCTCTTATAACGATCACAGTGTTACGATCAGCAGATTGAACACATAAATATAGTAGAACATCAATGAGCTACCACAATGAAAGCTAAACATGCATTATCTTCACTGCATAGTGTCATGTATGGAAGAAACATTTATATAAGAATGAGAACTACACTGTGTGGAACCAACCGTCATACCACGATTTTCCTCATACACGAACTGCATAGTAATGAAACTTTTGCGGGTCAACAATACCGCTCGTACACGAACAACAGAAACATGAACACACAACAAGCCAAACATATCATAGAACCTATAGATCTACTTAGATATACTCAGATCTACCACATGCTAATAGATTTTAGCTACAAGAGCTAGTGTTGCATGTTATTTACAACCATGGAAGCAAGACGGCTCTCTTTTCCTCTCCTCTCCTCGCCCCTATCCTCTGCTACAGTTCCTGAGACTCCTCTCGCGTCTTCCGGGCCGGACCGAGGCTGTCGCTCGCGGCGTTGCCGCTCGGAGATGGCTGAGGCGAGGCGCCGACGTAGGTAGGTTGTATAGTAGGTCGTCGTGTTCCCCTGTGGATCCTTGGAGTTGGTTGCCAGACCCCTGCAGCCGGATCTGGTGCGTCCTTGCCCTGGTATTCCTCGCTGTTCTCCTCCGGTAGCAGGAGCTGCAGCAGGCGAGGGAGCTGGAGCCCGGCATCTCCATCAATAAGGTTGCTCTTTCCTTCTGTTCGAGTGCTTTTCTGGTGCCATGGCGCGGTGCTGGGTGGCGGTGGTCCTGCATCTCAATGAAGTTTCCAAGGAGGAAGATGGAGTTGGGAGGCTGGGCTGCAGCTCGATTCAATAAGCGCCCATATGCCTCCTTTGGTTCTGAGTTTTTTGATTCGCTGCTTCCCCTCCTGACCGGCCGTGGTGGCGAGGGAGAGGGGTGGTTTGGTGTGGTCGAGCTCGGAGCTGGAGGGGGTCGGGATTCCAGTGATACTGCGAGTTGGAGAAGATTCTCGGTGGCACGAGTTTGGCCGCCGACTCAAGATGCTGTAGGGCAGCTGCTCCAAGCCTGGTCGCCGGCGCTGCGCCAGTTCATGTTCAACCTCCATGGGAGGCTCTCTGGAGTTCTCACGGCGGCGTTTTATTCCCATCCTGCACCAAGTGGTCTCGTCCCCGGTGCTTGCGTGGGGGGCCGTTGCTTGAGGCCTCAGTTCATCGGTGCTGAGGAAGAAGATGGACCCAATTGCGTTCCTCATTCTTCTTCTAGGGTCTGTGTTGTAAGAGTGAAGGACCTCCGTGTTTTTTCAGATTTTTCCAAGGTCCTTTTTGTAATTTGTAACGCACCGCTGAGCTTTTAATGCAGTATCCAGGCCCTTCGGGCCATCCCTGTTCAAAAAAAAACAACCATGGAATCAAAGTGGGGATGAGTTAGGCTGCCCGTCTGATTTTTATAAGGAAATAGGCCCCATTTAGAGTTTCACACATATCAACAAAATGAACATTGCTCAACACCACGAGAAGGTCCTCATAGAAGCAGGACCTTCTCTTGTCGACCCGGCACAGTATCCATGCACTCCCCTCTTTCTCTTATTGGAGGTACCCAATGAGCATGGAGGCACCATCTGTTAGGGGTCTTTTATTTTGACAAATCTGTTTAGAGGCTTTCACTGTAGTGTAAACATAAACTAGCCAAGTATCATTATAAGATGTTTAGATATTTTAATGTGACTACATTCGTACAAAAATGAGTAAATTTACACATTAAAATGCCCGTAGATATTTGTTTTTTTTTTGGAAAAAAAGGTAAAACATCTTATAATAATAGCATGCCTAAAATGGAAAAGGGTACACGGTAACGTAGGGCGATTAACCTGTCTGTTCGTCAATCCAATGATGGCTGCAAAGTCAACCTTCTAAGCCGCGAAGATTCTGTGCCGTCCCGTACGATCTGATTCAGTCTGACCCATCTTTCTACTCACGAAGTCACGCCGTCACAAGATATATAGGCATATTTGGAAAAATCTCAGGCGTACCGAACATCACGCACCTAGACTACTGTACGTCCGCCCCGATGAGATGAGCCGCACTTCGTCGGGATTCCGAACCACCACTTCCCTCCCAGTTCAGCAGCCACCGACCGCCGCGGTTTCCTCCACTCGCCGCCGGCTGCGCAATGTGAGTGCCCGTCCGTCGACCACACCACCCTGTCGACCGCATGCGGCGTACCCAATGCCGGATTGATAGGGTTCGGTGCTCTGGTTCTTCCCCTTTTTACATCAATCTTAGCGGTGTTTCGATCTGGATTTGTAGGGTTTGTGCCCCGACGGTGGAGGTGCCTCGCGGGAGCGTCTCCGCCCAGCGCGCCTGGCCGCCTCGCTGCGGCCGCTTCCCCGAGAGCGGCGACAGTGAGGAGGCGGCCACTTCCTCCGCGGCGTGCAACGGCGGCCTCCCGCACGACCCGCAGCCGAATAGGGATGATGAGGGTGGAGGAGAGGCACAGCCGCGCGGCGACGGGGACGCGCACACCCTCGGATGGCCAGGCGGAGAGCAGGGCGCTCGATGTGATGCCGCCGCCCGGCTGTCCTACTGCTGCTGTTACCGGCATCGGCATCGGAGGTAAGGAGGTGTTGGTATCGGACGATACACCGATCATTTTTACCTAGTGGATGTGTTGTCTATAGTGGATGCCTTGCTCACGGTTCCAATTTCAGGTCGCGGTGCTTCTCCGATGTCTCGGCGAGATGATTCTAATGAGAAATTGGAAGGCAAAAAGGAAGAGGTTGGAGGTGCTACCGAGTCCCAGTTCGTCGGCCATGCTGTTCTAGATGATTTTGCAGGAGGCCAGCGTGACCTTGACCGTCCACAAAGTGATGTTACAAGCGATTCACCAAGACGTGGTTTCTCTGAGGAGATGGATGATAGAACACCATTACATGAATGCATATCGCTAGTAGCGGAAGATGGTGATGTGAGAAGCGAATGCGAAGGAAGCTTGCCAGAAGGTACTTTGATGACTCATGCGAGAGGCCTTGTTAATGTGAAGAAAAATGGCAAGAGAAAGTTAAAGCATGATAACATCGACAAGGATGATCTTAATAGGCCCGGTAAGGAGTCTAAGTGTGAACATCATGTTGCCACCAATCAAATTGATGAAAAGGATGATGTGGGCCCTACTACTAAGAGAGTAATTATACTAGCGTTGATGGCTCCAAACCAATGCCCATGGATACAACGAAAGAAGTGTATTGCTAGTGTTTCTAAGTGTTTTACTCCTAGGAACAATGTGAAGAAAAAACATGATACTCAAAGGAAACAATTTCCATCCGAAGTTACCCCTTCTACATCAACTAGGCACGCGGCAAGAGAGGACCAAGAAGATGACAAAATCTCTTTGGCAGTAGATGTGCATGAAGGAAGTAATGAATTTTGTGTCACCCTCCCTCTATGTGCTGCTTCCAGGAACGAGAGTGTTGGTACCCAAAACGAAGTGACAAAGATGGACGAGAGAGGCCCATTGCATGAATTGGAACACACCTCACTAGTAACGGTGGACGTCAAATATGAGGGAAGCTTGCAAGAAGGTAACCCGAGGACTTATGCGAGAGGTTTTTTTAATGTGAATACAAAGGGAAATAAACAAGGTCTTGTTAGTGTTAAGGTGAATGTGACACGGCTAGATGAGACAGGGGTCTTTGAAAATGGTACAGCGAGAAACAAGATTTCAAGCACTCATAGTCGCGTGACACGCTCAAATATGAAGGTTAAGCAATGCATGGTTTCTCATAAGTTAAAGCATGATGACATCAACAAGGACCCTTTGAATAGGTCCACCAAGGAGTCCGAGTGTCGAAACCATCTTTTGACCGATCAATCCAAAGATAATGATGGCACGGGCCTTGCTACTGGGATAAATATATTAGCATTGATGGCTCCAGAAAATTGCCCATGGAGACAAGGAAAGAGGTCTATTGCTGGTTCTTCTCAGCCTCTCACTTGTAGGAATACGGCTCTTACGATTCGTGAAGGTCTTTGTTTGCCCGACATATCTGAAGGAAAAGAGAGCATTCCCATATGTGTGATCAACACAATTGATGGCATGCAGCTAATGCCATTTAAGTACATCACTAAAGTCATATACCCGCCTCCGTATGTAAAAGCACCTCCAAAAGGCTGTGACTGCACTAATGGTTGCTCGGACTCTAGTGAATGTGCTTGTGCTGTGAAAAATGAAGGAGAGATTCCATTTAATTTGAATAGCGCAATTGTTTATACGAAGCCCGTCATATACGAGTGTGGCCCATCATGCAGGTAGGGTGTTCAATATATAGCTTACATAAACAAAATAGTGTACCCTTGCTAGGCAGAAATTAAAGATTTTTATAGTGTAAGTTATAATGTCAGGCAAGATTTCTTATTGCCAATGCAATATTCTACTAAGTCTGACATAGGAGGTTTAGATTGGCAGATCCGGATGGCAGTGAAATATGAGGAATAGCTCATAAAGCTAAAACTTGCTCATCTGAAGTTAGTTTTAACTGAACTATTTGTTGATATTAGATAGTTTGGCTAACTGAAAAATGCAAATTTTGTTAGAAAAAATAGTGAGCTAACGAAATAGTCAAAACTGCTTGCAGGTGCCCGCCAACATGCCACAATAGGGTGAGCCAGCATGGTCCCAAAATTCGGCTAGAAATTTTCAAGACGGGGAAGACAGGTTGGGGTGTAAGATCCCCCAGTTTTATCTCTTCAGGCAGTTTCATATGTGAGTATGTAGGTGAAGTATTGCAAGAGACAGAAGCTGAAAGGACAGAGAATGATGAGTACCTGTTTGATATTGGTCGTGACGACGACGATGATGAAGAAGGCTCACAATCTTCTACCTCTGAGATAGTGGAGGATGTAGGCTATACAATAGATGCTGCAAATTTTGGTAATGTTGGAAGATTCATCAACCATAGTTGCTCTCCAAACCTGCATGCACAGGATGTTCTCTGGGACCATGATGACACGAGGGTGCCACATGTTATGCTTTTCGCTGAAAAGAATATACGCCCGCTGCAAGAGCTGACTTACGACTATAATTATAACATAGGTCAAGTCCGCAAGAATGGCAAGGAGAAGATAAAAGATTGCTTTTGTGGTTCGCCCAAGTGCCGTCTTAGGCTTTACTAAGGTAGTCGTGACTGCTGATTGTAATGTTCATATTTCAGTGGAAATTAGTCATGTTAGTGCAATGCTTTTTACTCTTCAGGGCACCTTGCTGTCATCGATGGCGTGTAATGTTTATTTTCTCGTACCCTGTCATTGAATCGTTATTGGGTTTTATAGAGTATATGAGCTGTGTTGGCTCACTATTTTTTTCTTCTGTGTCCAGCTTTGAACGGGTAATGATGATCATTGGATAGTTAGTTGTCAATTTTGTTGTGGTGTTATTTTATTTTCAGAATAGAAATTGTACTGGGTATAACATGAGATCTCTGACACTGTACCTTTTGTCGTCACAAATTGTATAGAATCGCATAGTTGTTGCTGCCTTTCTTCCAAGATAGATTGAATCGCCAAGCTCAGAAAATGTTCTATCCCTGCACACTCAAATCAGACAATAAGGCAGTTGTATTGCCAGTTCTGGAATTAAGAATTGGTTAAATACCAGTCCTCCCATAGCAGTTCCAAAATGAATCATACTGTGTTCCCCTTCCATCGCAACTCACTTCCCTGGGCCAGCATGTAGATCATCACATCAGGGTCCTTCACTCTCTGAATGCTCAAGACACCATTTATCAGCACACACCTGTAGCAGTCCGTGCGCGCAATCTCATTTTCCGTCTGCGAGGAGCCTGCATACTTCCGTTTGCATGCTGATTCTCGAGTTTGTTTGATGGCCATGAAGAAATAAATCACATTAACCATGTTGTAGGTAGGGTAAGACTAATTCTCAATGGTCAGAGTGCAGCCAAACACTTTGGTCTGGACCTGACAAAACTAATTCAAGAATGCCATTTCTGACTCAAGACAATCCTAAACCTCTGCCAAGAATTCAACAACAGATGTGCCACCAGTTGCACTAAGAACACTACTATCGACAATGAAAAGACACAGAGAATTGGTGAGACAGCAAGTTAGAGAAGATACAAATCCAACAGTCTGTCGGGAAATAGAGACTACCAAGGTGAAGTTAATAAAATAATAGACAAAAACAATAGCTATATTAATGACATTTCTCATATTGTAAATCCATTTATTATTGAGTGAGGCCGTGACTAAATAAGCTCACATACATTGGTATTCAGAGAAGACACTTGCTTCTGTGTTGGCCCAAAAAATATATCAGCAACCATGGCCTAAACGAAGATAGCGGCATGTGAAACTAGTCTGGCCTCATCTACAATTTCAGAGTAGGCTTGACTACTCTGAAATTGACAGCAGTTCCGTCGTTCGCCCAAGAAATAAAATTTACCCTCATTCGAGATACTAGAAGTATTCACAGTCAGAACTCCAAAGATCAATGCTAGAAGCCTAGAAGTAACTTTTACCTTATAAATAGGATCACTAGTAACCTCGTATATCATTCAGAAACAACTCATGTTTCCCATATATTTTACTGGCCATTGGGTTGTCTGTTAAATCCGCGTGTTCATAAATCATAGCAGATTGATGCATGAACTTGGTATAACATGACGGCTGATTGCAGCTCTTCTCGTGACGAATTGTGCAGAACCAAACATACGGCTGCAACACATTGCCATGCTTTCCACAAGCACAACTGCACAAGCCATATATTCTCTGAACACAAAAGCAGCCGAGCTGTGAAGGCGAAATGGAATGTCCTGCTCCGAGAGAATACATTGCAGAGTACAAGCAAGTACTAATTAATCAATCAAATTTCATATATTCAATCACGTTACACATACATTGCAGAGTTTACAAGCCTTGAGGCATGAAGAATACATCAGTGCCAGCATCTAATTCTAGCCAAGAATCTCCCCTTCCTCCAAATCTTCTTGGAAGCTCTGACGATGACAATGCTGCTTCTCCTTGATGTGGTAGTCGTCAAGAATCTCCCCTTCCTCCAACTCTTCTTCGATGATCTGACGATGCTGCTGCTCCTGATAGTCGTCAACCTTGAGGAAGAGTCCAAGCCTCCCAAACAAGCTGTAGGGGCCGACGCCGTACTCGTGGATGCCGAGGCTCTTGAGGACCGTCGGGTGTATCGTCTCGGTGGGCATGGCCATCCTCTCCGTCTCAAGCACGTCCTGACGGGCCTTCTCCCTTGCCCTGCATCTCGCCTGCCTTTCTCGAGACTCCTTGGCACGGGCGAGCAGCTCGGTCATTGGAAGCGTGGTGGCACGCTCTGCCGGAGCTGGACTTTCGACGCTCTCATCTGAATCACTGCTGCCGCTGGAGTCTGAATCGCTGCTGCTTCCCGAGTCCAAATTCGAATCGCAGCTGCTGCTTGAGCTAGGACTTCCGCTGATGGTTGCGTCATCGCCAAGATTCTTCGGGATCACCACCGGTGACGCGTCGCCGCAGATGTCCACGTCTTCCTCCTCGGCGAGCTGCAGCGGCGCCGGTGCGATCGCCAAGGGGGAGACGCCACCAACGATGTCAACGTCTTCCTCCTCTTCTTGGGCCGTCATCTTGCCGTTTTGGTGTTCTCGAACGAACTCATCAAGCTGCTTCCGTAACTGGAGGATTGCCTCGTCCTGGACGGCGTAGATGTCGATCTCCATTTCGTCGCCGTGGATGGCACGGCAATGCTTCATCAACAGCTGCCTGATGTGATCGGGAAGTTCCGACGCTAGCTTCTCCAAGTCGGCCTTCAGCAGCTCCCTCATCGCCTTCTTGCTCCTCTTGGCCGGAGGTTCCTCGGATCGTGGCACCGGCACGGCGGCCGCCTTCTTGAGGAGGCGACGGACAGCGACGAGTTCTGCTTGGAACCGCTGCCGAACGATCTCCCGCGTGTGCTCCGGGTCAACTGCCTCCGTCACGGCGTCGAGTGACTTACGCTTCCGGCTGCAGATCTCCATGGGGCTCGACTGGCGCAAGAAACGAACAGAGCCGAGAAGATGTGGGAAGGTGATTGGGAAGGAGCAGGAATTTCAGGAAGGAAGCGAACAACGAAAGGCACGGCGTCCGTTTATGATTAGCTCACGCGTCCATGGTTGAACTCGAACCCGGAGTCCGATTCTCGGAGATTAGTGCACTTGACCAGTTTTTAGTCCGTTTTGCACACGAGCTTGTCTCTGAACTCACCGCTTGGCATATAGGAGTATGCGGTAAGCAACCAAACCAAAACAAAAAAAGCTTGTCTCTGAATTCCATGGGCAAAGGATACGGAACAAAACAATACAATGCGGTGAGCGTGGATCTTCAGTCTGACGCTCTTCCAACTGAGCTATCCCCGCTTTGTTTATTTTTTTGACATTCCACCTTTAATTCCTGTGCTCGTTCAAATTTAAAAGGTGTTTTAAATATTCAATGTAGCCTATATACGGAGTAAAATGAGTGAATCTACACACTGAAACACGTTAGATCATCCGAATCAAAAAATAGATAAAACATATTATAATTATGAACGGAGGGAGCGGTTTTGCTTCCAATTCTTAACGAGCGTATTTCCCGATTAGTCACGCAAGTGCGCCCCTAAAAATCTGATCGCAAATCTCCCGCGTACAAGACTATGATAAGCGGGGTTCCGGAGGCTTACTGCCCCTCCTCGTTGTGCACGTCAGAAAAAGGGATCGGGAAGACTTGGACGACGCCACGATGTTCTGAAACGAGGTGGAACCATATGCATTGGTCCGAGCTCGGCTCATTCCCAAGGCAGAGGAGGAGCATGCGTGTAGGCCTCCTCTTTTCATGCTAATACTAGTGACAGAAGAGCTCACCTTACAAGGTGGTGCAACTCCCTTCCAAACTAGCAACATGGACTAAAAGTTAGTCCCACCCCGTGCCATGCATGAATGGGGCAACAAAAATTCAGAATTTTAGTTGGGGTATGACCTAAGACCACTAACATAACACTAGCAAATTCCAACATGGGATGCATGTTTGCATGAAATAGACGCGGTGACCGTGTTGTGGAATCACATGGGTGTGTTTGGTTGCCCACAAGCTCTCCAAGCATGCTATGGGAGTGCAAAAATGACCAAGTCGCTTGTCTGGCCCGCTCCGTGTTCTTGACCCGAACGATACTTAATTATCCCTTTGCGAGGCCCCAGAGAAACGTCTTAACTGACCGTTTCCCAGAGCCACCCTTTACCCGTACTTTCTCGTGCAGAGTTGGGGAACGAGGCGCCGAGCTCGTGTGAGCTTGGATATAAAGCGAGTTCGCGCACGTGCACGAAAATATGGCGGGAGAAATTTCGTCACCGTACGCCATTTCATCCACCCCCACCTACCCTATATCATACCTTTGGCTCACCGCCAAAAATCCTGCCGCTATTTCCCTCCTTCGAGCTCTACGCACCTGGCAGGCTTCTTCAGCGACAAGCAGGTGAGCGGTGACATCTCCTCCTCTGATTGTGGGGGTCGACAACATCAACCCTTCTTCCTCCCATTTTCCGATATGTCATTCCCTCCCCCTCTGCTTCCATGGCAGTAAGTAACATAAAACACTAGATCTTCTAGCTTAGATCTGTAAGCATGTGATAAATCTGAATAGATATGTAAGTTCTATGGTATGTTTTGCTTGTTGGCAGTGATGATGTTGATGTTTCCGTGTTAGATCGATAATGTTGGTTAGTGTATTAACCAACAAAAGGTGTTTATTGTTCAGCCATCGTTGTGTACTGTGTTCGTTGATATCAACGAATGTTGTTTCTGAAAGGACAAGGATGTTGCCTAGAGGGGGATGAATAGGCGATTAAAACTTTTTCGGTTTAGGCTTGATAATTGCGGAACAAAACTATGTGTTTAAATTAACAAGCCAACAAACTAAATAAACTAGACTCACCTATGTGCACCAACAACTTAAGCTAAGCAAGACAAGCAACAAGGTGATAACAATAGAATACTTCAAGCACGAAGGCTATCACAATGTAAAGTGCATAAGTAAAGAGCTCGGGTATAGAAATAACCGAGGCACGCGGAGACGAGGATGTATTCCCGAGTTCCTCCTTTTTAGGGGAGTACGTCTCGTTGGAGAGGTGTGAGACCACCACAACAGGTTGGTCTCAACGCCACAACAAGCTCACCTTCTTCTCCGATGAACCGCACCACAAAGGATTGGTTCACCTTCCACTATCGGAATCCTTCAAGGCGGAATCCGGAGCCTTTACAACAATGATCCGGGGCACACATCCACAACTGAATTGGGGGCTCCCGAACAGCTACAAGTGACCACAAGAGGTCTCAACCACCACAAAGGCGTCTAAGGTCCAAAGACCCGAGAGTAACAAGCTCACAAACTTTCACTTCCACGAATTCTCGTGGAGAGCACAAACCGATGCACAATGCAATGGCAAGAGCACACATGCTCAAATCCTTCACTCTCAAATCTCACCAAAAGCAACTAATGCTTATGGGGGGGAGAAGAGAGGAAGAACAAAAAAGAACTCAACAAATAAAACTCCAAGATCTAAATCAAGAGACTTCCCCTCACTTAGAGGAGAGATTGATTGGTGGAATTGTACATCTAGATCTCCTCTCTCTTTTCCCTAAAGAAGTAGCAAGAATCATTGGAGGGATTGAGAGATAGCAAGCTTTTGAAGGTCAACAATGGAGGTCAAAACTTGCAAGAAAGGTTGGGGAACCATTGGGAAGAAGGCCCCTTAAATAGGTCACCCAAAGATCCAACCGTTGGGTGCAGAAACGCGTCGGGGCGGTACTACCGCTGGACCTAGCGGTACTACCGCCCCCCTGGGAAGCGAAGCAGAGAAAACAAGCTAAAAACGGGCTCCAGGTAGCGGTACTACCGCCCCGGGCAGCGGTACTACCGCTTCCGGTACCGCCGAAAAGGGGCCTCGGGTGGCACCGGCAGTACCTCTGGCGGTACCACGGCGGTACTACCGCCCTTTGTAAAACAGCAGGAACACCAAACACCAAAACAGTAATAATTTTTGCATCCGGACTACGTTTTTGATGATTTTTGGCTCGTTGAAATCGCAACGAAGAGCTTTACAAGATTATGCAGAGAAACATCATAGTCCAACAAGGGAGGATAAAACCAAATGGGAAAGGTTAGACCTCTTGATAAAAGAACAACCAGTCAAAACTCCAACATAAAAAACGCAATAAGTTTTTCATACGAAATCCGTTTTGATGAGCTAGAGCTTGGTATGGAGATGAATACAAGGTCTAAATCCTCACATGGATAAAAGCCAAATAACAACCAAGAAAGATGATATGCCAAATATGCAAAGGTTTGAGCTCTCCACAAAGATGCGATCAAGTTACTCACTTGAGAGCCCCTCTTGATAGTACGTCGTCTATCCTATAACCCGGTCTCCCACTAACACCATGAGACCGGTAAAATAGAACCCTATCAAGATCATACCTTTGCCTTGCGAATTTCACTTGAGCTAGATGATGATGATCTTGACTCCTCAAGTTGAAACACCTTTCTTGATTGTGCTTGCTAGCACATGTTTGATGAAGACTTCTCCAAATACTCTCCCATACTCCATAATGGGAGAGCTTGCTATGCTCCGTCTTCATGTATCCACTTGCACTTCATCTTCTTCTCTTGATATATATGATGGCTTGGAGATAAACATGAATGTTCACTCAATTGTCTTTTCCAAGCCACACTTGCAATATGCTCAACTCTAGATGACCATTTGTGTGGATCACACCTTGAATACGCCTTTGGTCATCACTTTATCTTTTTCTTTCAATCTTGATACCAACACATGGTGTTCAAGCATTGCCAATGGACAAGCCCTACAAGGATAGCTCAATACAACCATTAGTCCATAGAGATTGTCATTAATTACCAAAACCACACATGAGGGCTCATGCACTTTCAGTTTCTACATGGTGTATAGTTCTAATTCTTTGTTTTATCCACTTATTATGCATGCATGGTTACAATGGATCGATGATCCACAAAAGCTTCATTGCCACACAACTCGTGTACAAGGGAAATCGTGGTGCGATGTTTGGTTCTACACAGTATGGTTCTCATCCTTATACCATAGTTTCTCTCATACATTACATCATGGAGTAAAGATCAGGCATTTTAATGTCTATTTCACGAATTTTTGTGTTACTTGTTCCAACGTTGCACTGAAGATCATACATGTTAAATATTGTTTTGCATTACAGTAGTAACCTACGTAGGACACGCCTAGCTCCCCGGATCTTTCGGCTCTGTCCGTACTTTTTGTGAAGCCGCTTCGATACATAGCGACACCTGATAAGTACCTTGCACACGAAATAGCTAAATACAACCCAATGATGATCACCCGTTATGTTCACCTTTCGTCCTCACTGGGATAGTTGAGCCCGTCAATAAGTTGGTCAATGTCGAAAAGGGATTCAAAGAGAAGAACTCGCAAGAGATTGCCACGAGTGTTCTCCTTTTCATTGTCGATAAGGTCGGCAATTATGAAGTGTACACCTAAGAAAGTGGATAGGGAGGTGGGCGAGATGCTCCACAAACTAATACAAGTTAATGGAGTGCAATGGCGGGAAGAAACCACTTCTTTTTTCCTGGAGTAGGACATGCTCTTAAACATGCCGCGATAAGCTTCTATAGTTCAACCTGTTCAATTTATTCAACTTCGTGTGTCACAGGATTAACTCTATCGTCGTTTCAGAATTATGTTGAAATTCTTAAAACCGACAGTTGTTGTGTTGAATTCCTGGTGCGCCACTAACGTGTTTAGTTTAAGTCATTATGCTTGTCGAGAGATTTTTTATGATATGCTATATGTGTTGACATTCTAAATCGAGTGATGGGTAAGTTCACCACTCAGACGAGAAATTTACCACATCACGTGACACATAACCAAACGTCATGCACTTGCACCAAAAAGTCTGAAACTGCGAACAACACAACATGCTACCAAACATTGTAGTTTTTGTGTGCTCTCATGCAGGCTAGAAAATTATTGGCAAGTAAACGTAGTTCAGATCATGACTCAGTCGACATTTCTACTCAGCGAGAAGCCATGGATGCATAAGGGCAAAAATCCTTGCTAGCACCGGGTTGTGCTGGTGGGAAACGAGGGCTAGCACCGGGTTGGGCTTTAGGCCCAAGAGACTATCAACTCGCTTAAAGAGCACGACCCCAAGGCCCAAGCGCACCGGCAGTGATAGTCTGGAGAAGCGTTAGGGTTTCAGAAGCCTCCGCCTCCCTCGTCGCGCCGCCTCCCCCAAGCCCTACTCGCGCCGCCTCCGCCTCCGCCGAAGAAAGGTTCTTGTCCTCTCCCTCCCCTTCCCCTGTACCTCGCCGGACTCAGGCCTAGATATCGATCCGTGCGCGTGATTGGTTGTTGTAATTGATGATTCCGTTACTAGTTTCGTTTGGAGGGAGATCTCTCTCCTAGTTTCAACTTGTATGATCTCCAACTTGTATTGCTGGGTCTGTGCGGATATGAGTAGCGGGTGTTTAGATCTCGAATAGGCCCCGCGTTTGTACCTTCTAAACTGGCGAAAATCTATTTCCATTGTATTTCAGTTGCTTGTTCGTGTCGTTGAGGATTTATATAGGAGGAATTGGGGTTTTTTGTGTCTAGAAAATACATGAATACATGATATTGGCATTGGACAGCAGACATGAATACATGATATTTACTTTGATGTCGTTTGCTTGATTTCCCAGAAAGCTTGCCTGTTTTGACGTGATAAGATGTACCTTCTCACATGCAAAGCATGGAACTGTTAATTGCATGTTTCTGACAGGCTACGAAATGTACACACCACTGAAATTGTTGTATCTAGGCACTTGTTTAACTTTTATTTTGATCTGCATGCTTGTACGTTTGGGTACTCGCCTGTGTGTTTAGAATTAATTGTGAACACCAAATTTGTGCCTGCAATAGAGCAATTGAACTGTACTCTAGCTACTTCTGGCGGTGCTCCTGCTTTGCCTAATCCAGTGCCTTCTGTTTGTGCAGCATGGACACCCAGGTCAAGCTTGCTGTGGTGGTCAAGGTGATGGGCCGCACCGGCTCCAGGGGTCAGGTGACCCAGGTCAGAGTGAAGTTCTTGGATGACCAGAACCGTCTCATCATGAGGAACGTCAAGGGCCCTGTCCGTGAGGGCGACATCCTCACCCTGCTCGAGTCTGAGCGTGAGGCCAGGAGGCTGCGCTGAGCGGTTGTTTTTCCTGTCTTCAGGAGTAAAATGTTGCTGCCTTCTTACTGTAGTGCTTTTGAATCAAGTTCTTGAACACTGGTTTCATCTTTCCCGTAGGCTATGGAGGTGTAATGAGTACTTCACTGGTTGCAGTTTTGTTCTGTTGCCTAAATTAAATCGCACTATGGTTTGAGACCTGATCATGCTGTCACCTATGGGTAATGTGAATTGATTGGATGACTACTATGTTGGATCATATGATTTGGTTGCTGCTACAAATCTGAATTGTGTTATGCAATTATGAAGTGGTGATCTGCCTGTCGTTGTTTCTGGTTTTTATTGTGCTTTAACCCTTGTAAAATGTGTAAGCCTGGTAAAAGATGGGAGTTTCCATAAGTGTTGGCTGACTACTATTTCTTCTTCTGTGTCAAACTTTGATCGAGTATGATCAATGAATAGTTAGTTGTCAGTTATGTCGTGCTGTTGCTTTATTTCAGTATGGGTATAACATAAGGTCTCTCTCAGTGTATCTTTTGCCAGTCACAAATTTTACAAAATCGCATAGTTGCTGCTCCCTTTCTTCCAAGATAGATTGAATCACCAAGCTCCTAAAATGTTCCTATCCCTGCACACTCAGACAGTTCTACTATTGGCAGTTCTGGAACTAAGAAATGTTTACTTGCCCCATAACAGCGCCAAAATGAGCCATACTGTGTTACCCATCCATTGAACTCACTGCGTTGATCTTACACGGCCTTGGGTCAGCATCACCACTCCAGGGTCCTTCCCTCTCTGAACGCTAAGACACCATTTCTCAGACAACACTCATGGTAGTCGGCGCGCGCAATCTCATTTGTCCGTCTGCAAGGTTCCTGCATACTTCCGTTAGCATGCTGATTCTCAAGATGAAAAGTTAGTTTGATGGCCATGAAGAAATAAATCACATTAAGCATGTTTTAGGTAGGGCAAGACTGCTCATTCTCAATGGTCAGAGTGCAGCCAAACGCTTTTGTTTGGACCTGACAAAACTAACTCAAGAATGCCATGTCTGACACAAGACAATCGTAAACCTCTGCCATCCATCCATTCCAGAATTCAACGACAGATGTACCACCAGATGCACTAAGAGAACTATTGTCGACGACGAAAGGACAAATTGCGTTGGTGAGACAGCAAGTTAGAGAAGATAGAAATCCAACAGTCTGTCACGAAATAGAGACTACCAAGGTGAAGTTAATGAAATGTTGAAAGTGGGATGTATGTAAAAAAATAGCCATATTAATAGCATTTCTCATATTGCAAATCCATTTAATATCCGGTGAGGCAGTGACGAAATAAGCTCACGTACATCGGTATTCAGAGAAGACACTTGCTTCTGTGCCGGTCCAAAAAATATCAACAACCATGGCCTAAATGAAGTAAGGGGTGGCATGTGAAACTAGTCTGGCCTCATCTACAATTTCAGAGTAGGCATGACTAATCTGAAATATACAGCAGTTCCGTCGTTCGCCCAAGAAATAAAATTTACCCTCATTCGAGATATTCACACTCGAAACTCCAAAAGATCAAGGCTAGAAGTAACCTTTTCCTTATAAATAGGATCATCAGTAACCTTCCATCTCATTTTCCCAACCCGAAAGACTGTCTGCCAGAAAAATAAAATGGAATAAAGGTACATCATTCAGAAACAACTCATGTTTCCTAGTATATATTTTCTTGGCCATTGGCTGAAGCTGAAGTTGTTCTGTTGTTAATTCCACATGTTCATAAATCATAGCAGATTGAGCCATGAACTGGGTATAACATGAGGGTTGATTGTAGCTCTTCTCGGCTTCTCGCGACGAATTGTGCAGAACCAAGCAAACGGTTCCAGCACATTGCCATGCTGTCCACAAGCACAAACACAACCGCACAAGCCATATGTTTCTGAACACTAAGCAGCCGAGCTGCTGTGAAGGCATTGTTCGTCTTCACTTTTCCCTTTCAGAAATAGAACGTTGTGCTCCGAGACAAATGGTGATGATCTTGTATAAGTAGTTCATGTTAAATCAGTTTTCCCGTTTTCTTAACTACTCTTTTGCAGAAATAGAGCAATTGAGAAATACAGTTTTATGCACTGCAAACATGTATACAAAACAGAGATCACTAATTTGGCTGATCCTCCAATTAATGGATCAAATAATTTCGTATATTCAGTCATCTTTAGCATACATTCTACATGGTTTACACGCCTTCTTTATTGAAGGCATCGACAACACATGGACTCCTTGTCGAAAAAAAAAAGAATCAGCAAAATATCAAGTGTCAGCATCTTGCTAGCCAAATTCACGACCGGATCTCCCCTTCCTCCAATTCTTCTTCGAAACTCTGAGGAGGATGCTGCTGCTCGATGCCGCATTCTTCAACCCTGAGGGAGAGTCCAAGCCAACGGAACAAGCTGTGTGGGCCGAGGCCGTACTCGTGGATGTCGAGGCTCTTGATGACCGTCCAGTGTATCGTCTCGGTGTGCATGGCCGTCCTCTCTGCCTCAAGCACGTCCTGACGGGCCTTCTCTCTTGCCCTGCATCTCGCCTCCTTGGCACGGGCGATCAGCTCGGTTCTTGGAGGCGTGGCGACGCGCTCTGCCGGAGCTGGACTTGTTAGAACTAATTCCTCATTAGGGAGGACATGAAATTAAACTGATTGCAAATAGAACACCTAATGGAATCTGAGATAGATTGGGGGATGCACTTACAAGAAATTGAGGAAGACATTGTTGCCTGCTTGGTGCAGGCCGTACTTGGCGTTGAAGTGGTCGAGGTAGAAGAAGCAGAGGTGCCGTAGTCGTGGAGGGGGCCATGGACGCCGGCAGCACACACTCCTGGTGGCTGACGGTGGAGACGGTCTTCGCCCCCTTTAGCACCACCTTTTTAGGATCGGTAGTTAGAGTGGAGTCTATCCAGCTAAAACAAATCGTCATCTGTTTAGAGGGGTGACTCTCCTTTTTATATCGGGTGCTCAGGGACGGGACCGAAACCAAAACTGTTGGTGTGCTTCCGATCATTGCACAAAACGTTAGAAGACCTGGTCTACCAGATCTCCTTGTTTCTCTCTCTCTCTCTCGTTTGTTAGACGAGATCAACCCAACATTCTCCCCCTTGATCGTAAGGATAACAAACATCATAAGCCCACCCTCAATAGAAAATAACATACCAAGGTAAGGTGTTACAGTGACAAAATAAAAGTCACTGAACCTCAATACCTATAGTACATCACTCTATCTTGGAATGGAAAACATACTACTTTATGGAAGTTGGTTTATTAGAAGGTCCTTATGTCCAGAATCAAAAGGTTTTCCAGCAACCCATGCTAGCAACTTAATCTCAAAATTGGGTGGTAAGCCTTCAGTAACGGATCCGTAAAACATATAAAACTTATTTATATGCTTAACATCATAAGCTTGATTCTGGATTTATCTTTCACAACACTAAACATATTGTCAATGGTTTTGGCAACACCATTTGACTTGTTGTTACTCGCATAGAAAACTGCGTGTTCATATTGCAGTAGGTGGTTTAAAAATGCTGTCTACCACCATAATTTCGGGAATAAAAATTCTTGACATACAACCTGCCTTTTAGCCTCTTAACACGCCACATGATAAATTGCATCATAATTGATGACATTAAAATCATTCTGGAGCTTTTCCACGATATAGCTCCATATGCGAGGGTGTGGATGTAACTTAACGTGGAAACTTTAATATCCACACATCTCGGAGAAACAATGTCTGAATAACCCACGATATGGAGGTTATGAGACTTCTTATTAGTCAGCATGTAAACTTCATTGCCTTGCATTTATGCAAGACTTTTGGCGGCCTTTTAAGTGGTCCACTTCTAGACTTTCTTATATATTTGCCAATTGTCCCGATCAAAATTAGGGCGCGTTCATAATTGAATACTTATGTTGCTTCTGACAGCCGAAGCATAAGGAACCGACATTATCTGATCAGCTCATAATGGTTCCTTGGACACTAAAGTGTCCACCTTTATTGCCCTTAACTTTATTAGCAGGTGCGACAAAGTACTGATTCATAATATTTTCTTCGTACTCTATCGACGTATGTCCTCATAATAGAACTTATACTCCTTTTGGAACTATATCTTGCCGAAACTCGGTACAAACAAAGTATGAGGCATCACCTAGAAGATAGAAATTTCTTGGCTAACCAAAAATATTCCATCTTCATAAGGTAGTAAACTTACTCCCCCTCATCTTATGGTATGAGTGTCATAACGCTTGTCTTATTTCATAATTGAAATTCTTTAGGCAACATACCTTATGTTAACTTCAACTATATGACAAAACTTTACTATTGAGTCATACATACATTCTTAACTTAGTCAACACAAGAACGTGTTATAATAATAATACAAGCATCATAACAACTCACTGAGGAAACTCTATTGAGTCCTATACATCATTAGAGCCAAAAGCCTCTAAGATGACCATTAATACACACATTATTAATCACAAGGAAATTGTTGATCATCAACACCAAGTGTTGCATTAGGTATTTCTTCTCAACTTACCTGATGCCTATGAACA
Source organism: Poa pratensis (assembly GCA_947311845.1). Lineage (NCBI taxonomy): Eukaryota > Viridiplantae > Streptophyta > Magnoliopsida > Poales > Poaceae > Poa > Poa pratensis. Next base: position 28,970,575 of record CAMZMU010000083.1, read on the forward strand.
AAGATCTAATGGAGCTATCCTTAAGATTCATGTTCATACGCTTCAGTTCCCTGATGATCACTTTCTATAGAAGATGGAAAATACATCCAAAATCTCGATAAAAGTCACTTTAGTTCAAAACCACAACATCATTGGGCAGAAAATGGAAAAGAACTTCACGACTGTGACACATGATCATAAAACGACGTTGGTCCGAAATATAACCATGAGCCACATGATACTGACAAACTTGCCACTTGAGTGAAGTGTGCGACAAATGATTATAAACAACGTTGGTTAGAAATATAACCATGAGCCACATCAACATTAGATTAGTAGGCTTGTCACTTTAACATTCATGTGTGCTTCATAATTCTCACAAGGGAATAAATTCACATTAACTCGATAAAAGGAGTCAAAACATTCATGTGAATTTTCATTCACTATAATCATTCATTCTCCAAAGTAAGACTTCTCGTTGGTTCCATCCTACTCGGAGAATTAAAACATTCACTATTTCTCATATTCAATGAGACATTCCATTATCATTCATTCTCCAAAATAAGACTTCTCGTTGGTTCCATCCTACTTGGAGAATTAATACAATTCATCTTTTCTCATATTTAATGAGACATTCCATTCTCCCCCTCGAAATGTGGTAAACATAACCACAATTTCGACGAGGTCTCATTATTCACTATCATCTTTAAGAGTGCCATGGCACATATTGATTCGTCGAGGACATAAATGTTCTCACCACATGGTAAGATTAATATTATCTGACTGCATTACAAAAGACAAAAGGTTCATATGAATAAACAAAATGTCTCATAATGCTTTATTCTGTATTGTCCTCATGGCAAAAACCCCCTTAAAGCCCCATTTAAACGGGAATTTATCCTTAAAATATTCCTCAATAGAGGCCAAAAATCTTTGGCATATACTGAGTTGGGAAATTGCATTCTTTATCTCAGAGGAGATGATATGCTTCATTACAAGGAGTGAAATATGGTTCGGTTTCTCCCACTCAACTTCTTTTTGGTCATACTTTTCATTCTCCTCGGCATAATTCAAGTAAATGAACCCTATGTCTTGGTCCATTGCTAAAACAAGAACATCATCTTTATGAGCATCAATAAGAAACATCAAAATTGAATTGTTCTAAAACAAAACAAGCTAATCTTGTTCTAATCCGTATCACCGTTGGGCTGAAAACGGAGAAGAGCACTATTCATTCAAAAATGGGACATGACAATAATCAACGTTGGTCAGAATACTGTCATATACCATACAACTAGTGCTCATAAATTAAATCTCAAATCAAAACTTTTCGCTTTGACTATAGAAACTTAAATCACATAATGATCAGCAAACTCATTTGCTAAATTAATAGCCATCACTAGATGCAATCCAATATGTTACTAGACATATGGATTCAACATTTATCGATGATCCTTTTTCATCAATACTTTGACACCATAATTTCAATAACTTCAATAAAACATGTCAAAGCTTAATCTTAAACCTTTCGATGACATGATAACAAAAGTATCATTCATTTTAAAACATTCTCATCATGACATTTCACCGAGTGAACACTAGATTTACATCCTCAGTGTAAATGACATTATAAACATTCTCCAAATAAATTTTGGTTATTACATCATGGTCTCACTAAATAATAAACTTTATTCATCAATAAATGACGACTTAACACCATGATAACACATTAAAATTCTCCAAACATCCTTGTTCAGAGAATTATCGTTCTGAGCCTCCATCACCTTCTGTCAGTGCATGTCAAAAGACATATGCATCTGACATAATACTTTAGCATTATGGCTTATCACTTTATGGCTGCATAGTTCACTGCGGAAAAACAAACCACGCAGCCATTAAAACTTTCCTTAAGGTGGCCTCAGCCCATTAGAGATGATGATATCTTTAATCAACGCCATAATGATGACATCAACATAAAACTTCATTCTCAATAAAGTCTCCGGACAAGAAACTCTAGAAATGTACTCATAATTATGCTCAAAATAAACATCATCTTATAACATTCATAACTCAGACTTAAAATGCTAATGAAAATAGCATCAACATTAATCTTATAGCACTATATCCCCTTTAAAAATCAGGCATTTACCGATGAAACAGTGCATAAACTTTATTTGAAAACTTTTTAACTCAATAATGCACTGAATACATCATCATACAATAGGGCCAAAATCATTCGCAGATTAAATATCAATTATACCTTAATTATTCTCAACATTCAGTGATATTTAAAATGATACTCAACAATAAAACACATGAAATATTCTAAATGAAAAATCTCGTTGGTTCATTTTCACCTAGTATACAAAAAGTGTTTTCTATCCATATCTTAGGCAATAATTTTTCTGTATTTAAAACAGCGCGTAATCTTAATCATGAAACCTTAAACTGCACTGAAATAAAAACAGAAACTGAACAGACTAAAATTCGGCCCAGCAGTTCTAATTCTCCGAAAAGAAAAATAAACAAATGGACCATCTCATTTTGGGCCGTAGCCCGACCTAAGATTGAGCCCAATAAGCTACTGAAGCCTGTAGACCTTCCCGCAGCTACCACGGCCGTTGGATTAAATCCAAGGGCGGAGCGCGCTTCGCGGTGGAACAAAACCAGCCGAGCTGGCCTAGCCCTAACCCTAATCCCCACTCACTTCACTCCTTCCCCGCACCCGTGAGAGTGAGTGATGACGGCGACGCGCCGCACTCCCCATTTCCATGCCGACGCGGTGGCGATGCTCGCCGGAGGAGCGCACGCGGGACCTAGTCCATCGTGCTCGTCCGTCGAGCATGGCTTTTGCGTCGTGTTCCTGCGGGGCGGTGGCAAGGAGGTGGTGCACGCCGCTGTGGCGGCAGCCATTCAGGTGACGACGGCGACGACCGGCGGGCCGCCGGCGACGCGCGCGTCTCCGTGGCGTATGAGGAGGTGACAGTGGCGTCCGCTACGCGAAGGCCGGCGGCGCCCCGTCCATTCGTTCCGCGCGTCATCTTCGTGGAAACAACCGCGTAGCACGTTTCTTCCGCGCATCCTCTCCGAAAGGAGATGAATGGCGTCGCGGGGCCATCGCCCTCGTGCAGCGGTGGTGCTGCACGGACCCGAAGGTGAGGCGACGGTCCGGCGTCTTCCGAACCCTGAACCTTCGACTTTATGTGCTTGATTTGCATTCTGGGGTACGTCAACATTTGGGGAATTTCCTGCTAGGGTTTGACTCTCGGGTAAATGGGGATTTTCTTCTGTGATCAAATTCGTGCTCCCCTCTTGCCAATTTCATGCTTAAACTTAAATTTTGTGCCATTCCCCTCCTTCTAATTGCTAATGAGTCGGAACAGTACCAATCCTAGAGCATTTACTTAACCACACTTACCGAGAACATGATTATTAGTACTGCTCCGTAGCAAAAAGAATAATAAACTTCATAAACAGGAATGCACATTGAATTTAGCCGAGGCTTAAAAGCTTTCCCTAATCACAGTTAACATACTTAGGATTCTAATGCAATCAGAGGTGCTCTGATACCAATGTTAGAACTAATTCCTCATTAGGGAGGACATGAAATTAAACTGATTGCAAATAGAACACCTAATGGAATCTGAGATAGATTGGGGGATGCACTTACAAGAAATTGAGGAAGACATTGTTGCCTGCTTGGTGCAGGCCGTACTTGGCGTTGAAGTGGTCGAGGTAGAAGAAGCAGAGGTGCCGTAGTCGTGGAGGGGGTCATGGACGCCGGCAGCACACACTCCTGGTGGCTGACGGTGGAGACGGTCTTCGCCCCCTTTAGCACCACCTTTTTAGGATCGGTAGTTAGAGCGGAGTCTATCCAGCTAAAACAAATCGTCATCTGTTTAGAGGGGTGACTCTCCTTTTTATATCGGGTGCTCAGGGGACGGGACCGAAACCAAAACTGTTGGTGTGCTTCCGATCATTGCACAAAACGTTAGAAGACTTGGTCTACCAGATCTCCTTGTTTCTCTCTCTCTCGTTTGTTAGACGAGATCAACCCAACAGGATTGTCGACGCTCTCGTCTGAATCAGAATCTGAATCACTGTCGCTTACGGAGTCTGAGTCTGAATCCGAGCTGCTGCTGGAGCTAGGGCTGCCGCTGCAGATTGCGTCACCGCCAAGATTCTTCGGCATCGCCACCGGTGACGCGTCGCCGCAGATGTCCACGTATTCGTCCTCCTCTCGGGCGAGCTGCAGCGGCGCCGGTGCAATCAGCAAGGGGGAGACGCCGCCAACGGTGTCAACATCTTCCTCCTCTTCTTCTTGGGCCGTCATCTTGCCGTTTTGCTGTTCTTGATCTGTCCTCTCTCGAACGAACTCATCAAGCTGCTTCCGTAACTGGAGGATGGCCTCGTCCTGGACGGCGTGGATTTCGATCTCCATTTCGTCGCCGCGGATGGCACGGCAATGCTTCATCAACAACTGCCTGATGTGATCGGGAAGTTCCGACGCTAGCTTCTCCAGGTCGGCCTTCAGCAGCTCCCTCATCTTCTTGTGCTTGATCGCGTGAGGAGGAGACGCCTTCATCTTCTTGCGCTTGATCACGTGAGGAGGAGACGCCTTCTTACTCCTCTTGGCCAGAGGTTCCTCGGATCGTGGCACCGGCACGGCGGCCGCCTTCTTGAGGAGGCGGCGGACCGCGACGAGTTCTGCCTGGAACCGCTGCCGAACGATCTCCCGCGCGTGCTCCGGGCCGACTGTCTCCGTCGCGGCGTCGAGCGACTTGCGCTTCCGGCTGCAGATCTCCATGGGGCTCGACTCTGTCTCCCCGATGGCGCAAGAAACGAACAGAGCCGAGAAGATGTGGGAAGGTGATTGGGAGGGAGCAGTAATTTCAGAAAGGAAGCGAGCAACGAAAGGCACGGCGTCCAGTTATGATTAGCTCACGCGTTCCCGCTGGGCGTCCATGTTTGAACTCGAACTCGGACTCCGATTCTGGGAGATTAGGGAACTTGACAATTCTAGGAGATTAGGGACTCCAGTTTTAGTCCGTTTTGCACACGACCTTTCTCTGAACTCCATAGGCAAAAAGGGAAAAAAAAAAGATAATAAGGATTGAGGAACAAAACAAAACAATGCGGTGAGCGTGGATCGAACACGCGACCTTCAGATCTTCAGTCTGACGCTCTCCCAACTGAGCTATCCCCGCCTTGATTATTTTTTTCATATCGCATTTAATTGATTTGCTCGTTCAAAATTAAAAGGTGTCTTAAATATTCAATGTAGTCTATATACGGAATAAAATGATTGAATTTACACACCAAAACACGTTTAGATACATCCGAATCGGAAAATAGATAAAACATCCTATAATTAGTAGGAACGGAGGGAGCAGTTTGCTTCCAATTTCTTAACAAGCGTATTTGCTAGACCTTGGTCCAAGACCAGCCGACATTATATTTCCAACCGGGTAATAAACAACCTTTAAGATTCTCGCGCTTAGCGTAGTAGGACCAGTAAGTAGTCACCACGTTTGGCGAGTTAGAAGCGCCAAGTTAAAGCGCTCCATATCTCTAAAATTGCTTAGGTCTAGTCATCATACTAGTTGAATTTGGCGCGGCCGCACACCGCGCCCTTGATGAGAATACTTGTTATATCAGTTTTTGTAAAGACGTAGAATCAATATAAACAATGTGGTAGGCTTAGAATATCACCTAACTAAGCTAAGTCTCGATTCGTTTGAAACAGAGCTCTAGCTGATCCTTTGCCATCATTGTTTGACCTGTAAGCAAATGAAATGGCAAACTGTAAGCCGTTGGTGATTTTAGAAACATCACGTTACCATACTCCTAGCTCAGTCCATGTGTGTATCCATGAAATAAATATTTGTAATCCGCACTCATAAATATCAATTAACCATATACAGGAGATTTTACTGTACAAACTAATAGATTCACCTAGATACAGGTCTATGTACTACACTTCGTAATCAATTCAAATGGGACGCACCAACATTCATTTATGTCAAGTTAAAGGTGGTTCTTATAACATCAATCAGCAGATCAAAGTCTTAAAAAAAGACAGTGCAAATGTAGCAACAAAATCAGAAAATGATCTAGTAACAAAAGGCGGAAACAAACATATAAATCCAATAGCAAGAGGCTGTAATCTAGATACCATGCATCTAAAAGGCAAAAAAGAATGACAAATACATGAATAAGTACAGGCAAGGGCAATGTTTCAGTAGCAAGATCCTGGAGGTACCAATGATTTTCTAGGAATTAATTTTCTTCGTAAGAATTTATATATGTAGATTTAACCAAGAATGGCTCAATCAAACTACTCTTTTAAATCTCTTGACATTGACCTCATGAGCCGAGAGTTGTCTAAATAGTAATGTTATGCATATACATGGAAATTAAAATGCAGCATTAGAAAAGAAGAGACATGGGTTTTCTCCATGTCTATCATGTGCAACATTGCAGTGCTAGCTGAAAGTAAAATACAGTAAGACAAATATATTTCCCTTTAGTCTGTACTGCTAAGAACTAAGAAGAAGATAATTGTGGCAAGATACAGGTAATTCTTACATTTGCAGCAAGACAGGATGCAAAGTTCCCATGATGGGTTTTCAAGTACGGGAAGAATACTGACATACATATTTTTGTTGTCGCAAACTGAATGCGTAATGTTTCAGATCCCACAAGCTGAATGACGCAGTGCAAAGAAATGACACCGCTGTATTTTGAAATGTCGTAATTTGTCGGGATTTGTCGTCTATTTTGTCAAAAATTTCATTAAATTGGAGATGTGGAAATCCGTCGAAATTTGTCGGCTATTAAATTTTATCGAAATTTTCACTAAATGTGAGTGTTGAAGCATGCTTTTTTTTTGCCGTCACGACGCATACGTTGTATTCGGAAATGTCGTAATCCGTCTGAATTTGTCGTTTATTTTCTCTAAATTTCCGCTAAATTGGAAATGTCGAAATCCGTCGTTAGAAGAAGAAATACCGCTTTGTAAAAAAATTAAATTTGAAAATGGCCACATTAAAAAATTGTTCGGATGTGAAAATTGTTGAAATTAAAAAGTAGTTTGCGTTTGGAAATTGTTCAGATTTTAAAAAAACATTCAAATTGGGAAGTTATTCAGATTTGATTTCTTTTCACGTTTGTGAAATGGACAGTTTTGGAAGATACTATTTAAATTTTTAAAATATTCATTTTTTTTGTTGGACTTCAAAAATACTTTGCGGTTGGAAAATTGTTCGGATTTTAGAATTTGTTCGAATTGGGAAGTCATTCAGATTTGAATTGTTTTCACGTTGGTAGAATGGTTAGGTGTAAAAGATATTCAAAATTGTAAAATATTCAAATTAGAATTTTGGTCATATGCCATAAATAGTCAGCATGTTAGCCTAATTAATTTGTCACCAAGGGCGACACGCCGCACCCTTTGCGAAAACTCATCCGATGAAGATCAATATTTGTGTGCAGTTGGAAAACACGGAAGGAAAAATCCATTTAAAATTGATTTTAGTGGAATAAGTGTCGTTGAACAATTGTCGCTATGAAATCGTTGTTAAATCATCCTTCTAAGTTTTAATTTCACACGGGTAGGGAGCAATATTTCTTTAAGTTAAAGTAGCAAAACAAAAATTACATGTGGGAAAAAAAAGAGGGGGAAAAATTGTCATTTCAATAAGCTCCATAATTGTTTTAAAAAGGTTATATTAGTTTTTCTAATTAATTTTTTTTGAAGTTGTTTAAGCATGCAGGCAAATGTGTTAGTTGCAAAGATTACATTTTTGTGCAAATTTTGGTATATTATTTGTATTTTTCTTAATTACGGATTAGAAGATATGAAATTTGCAATTTTCAGCTTTTTTTGTGTAATTATTTTAAAACTGGCAGAGGGGACCCACATGTCGGGAAACTAATATTTTTGAAAATATTTGTGGAAAATAAAAAAACACTGACATGCAGGGCCCATGTGTCAGCGACACGTGGAGCTGGGGCGGCTTTGGCGAATTCCGGCGAGGTCGCGCGGAACTCCGGCGAGCTCGCTCTGCTCGCTGCAGGACACGCGCGGAGCTGGAGTCGCGCGTTTCGATGGGACGGCGATGCGGGGAAGCCGTACAGGCGGAGCGCGGGACCAAATGGTCGCCAGCCCGCCGGCGGTGACCAAAACACGGCGGCGGCGGACGGAAAGCACGAACACGGGCACAGGGAGCACGGGGGAGGTCGGGAAGAGGTGCAGGAGGACCATGAGCTGAGCACGAAGATGTTGGGAGGCTCGGCGAGGCCTGGGACTGGCGGTGGGCGGCGAATCGAGCGGCAGCGGCCGGCGGCCGGAGTTGGGGAAGGAAAGCACGAGGGTGACGATTCCGGCCGTTCCGGCACTCGATCTTCGGCGAGGAGGGAGAGGCAAGGACGGCGGAGCTTCATGCGTGCTTGAATTCGTCGGAGGAGGAGCGGAGCGGCAGTTGTGCGCGTCGGCGGCGGCGGCGACGTTGGTGCCGCACGAGAGAGAGAGATGGGGGAGGGGAGATGTGGAGGCACTTTTGCAGGAAAGTCCCTAAGTTTTCAGAAAATTGCAAATAGGTCCCTCCATGGGTACTGTTCAACACTGTAGCTACTGTTCATTAGAACAGTAGCCTGAGCGCGGAGAGAGCGAGAAATCGCTCGTCTTTCATATAGGTAGTAATCCCAAGATACCTGTTGAGGTTCATGTTTTCCTTACTTCGACCCCACCAGAAACTCCTGATCATGGAGTTAGGCCCCCTTCTTTTCAGCTTATTTTCCAGATTCTCCCAGAAGCTACCCTCCATCAGCTTCTCCCAGAATCTCGTTTTTTAAATTTGTTTAAACTTCTAAATAAGTATTGGGAAGACAAATTTAGAAGTTTAAACAAATTTAAAAAACGAGATTCTGGGAGAAGCTGGTGGAGGGTAGCTTCTGAGAGAATCTGGAAAATAAGCTGAAAAGAAGGGGGCCTTAATGTGCTTGCACAACCCTCTCGGGAGCTTACAACACAACATAGAAAAAGTTGGTATAGCTTGAGTGATCGACTTTACTTGAACTCCTTTGCCTCATGCTCCATCCATCCTTGGACATTTTTCCAAATTCTATTCTTGATATACTTAAAGGCCTCAATGGTTGACTTCCCAACATCCATTGGTATCCTATTCCTAGGTACTCGAATTCACTAGACACTTCCAAGAAAAGTTTAATATCACCAGGAATCAGTTATGAAGCTCCTTTACCAAAATGTATGGATGATTTTCTCAGGTTTATCCTATGCCCCCAAGATTGATAATAAGATTGTAAATCATCATTAACCTCCTCAGTTGCATCGGTATTTGCCTTGAAGAAAAGCAAGCTGTCATATGTAAGAAGATGATTGAGCAGAGGTGCGGTGGGTACCACTTGGATGCCCACTAAATTTTCTGAAATTCTCCTACTCCTCAACAAGCAAGACAAACCTTCAGCTGCTAATGAAAACAAAAAAGATGATATGTTGCGCGAAGAGTCATATGTTTGGCATAGGCTGATGTGAGCTTCACGAGGCCGCTTCGACGAGATCTTCCTCGGTGGCCAAAGTTGACGAAATCGGAGTCACTGAGAGGCAGGGTCGAAGCCAGCAAGATAAGTCAATGGTTTCATCTCTACATAGTTATGAGGTCTGACTAAGTGATAAACCGTAGTAAGTAGCAATTTAGTGTAGATTACTACAAATTCATTGGGTTCACTTGAACCCAACCCTGACATGCTAGCTCCGTCACTACTGAGAGGTGATGACGACGATGTCGATGGGCAACCTAGCGGTGACCCTTGTCTTCGGCGGTGTGTGTGCAGCTTGTTTGGTAGCCAGGGTGGCTCTGTATGTGTCCCCTCGCGACGGTCGTGTTCCATGACGGGCGACGAGGTGTTTGTTTCGGTTTGAGGCCGGTTTTCCGCTAAGTAACCGGTCAACTATATGTCTTCTTCTTTATTAATGAAAATGGCAGATCTTTTGCCTAGGTTCAAAAAAAAATGATATGGGATCTCCTTATGACTGGACCGGTTGCTAACTTGGGTGTATGGATTGAAAAAATGTGTTTCAATACTTTAGAGATTTCCATAATATGATTATGTCGAACTTTGGTATCATTACCAAACTACTTGCACCTCTGAACAGTGAATAGAATGGCTTGGGTGTGAGGACGATTTTTTTTTCAAGTTGCTCTGGTAGCTTCCATCTCACGGTCCTGAGGTGTCAGCAGCTCGAGGACGCGCTTGTAGCGCAGTGGCAAGGCCTGGCAGTGGCCAGCCTGCCCGCCCACGGTTCGACTCCCAGGGGGAGCGAATTTTGGGCGTCTCGCGGGAATTAGCAGCCAGGCACTGGTTTGCTCCCAGGAATAAATCGCAGGTGCCTCTCTTCGTCCACGTGCCACAGGCGAGGTCGACGTGCCCGTCGGTCCCGGAGCGCTGGTCTTCGGATAAGTACTCTCAAGGACGTATTAGGGATATAGGTTGTAGGTCTAGTTTAGACATATAGGTAGGGTGTGCGTGTGTGGTGTGTGTGCGTGTGGTGTGCGTACCTGTGTGTCCGATCAGATACTACAACTTGTATTCTCAGGAGAGGCTTTAAAAAAAAAGCAGCTCACAAGCGGGGTCCACCCCGCTTCCCGTGGGGTACCCCACTTTCCGGGATTGCCTGCTTCTCCTCTCTACTCACAAAATTGTTTACTCCCTTCTCTCTGCCTGCACGCTCGGCGCATCCTGCTCCTCCACTCTCCATAATTACCCTTGGCCGCTGGTGGTTGGACAGACTTGAGTCCGTCGCCTCGCCGCCTCCCTCTCCCCACTCACCGTCCTCCTCGCGCCGCCCGGCCTCCACCTCGCCGCCGGCGAGCCATGGAGCGGCGATCCAGCACCCGCTTCGCGCCCACCGAGGTACAGCGCCGTTCATCCCCACCCGCTCCCCCCCTCCTCTACTCCCTGATGTACTGGGGGTAAGCTGCTCTCTGCTGCGTCCTGCAACTCCCCCGTACTGGCTATACTTTAGGCGCCGGGCAAGATAGCAGCTTTTCCTGATTCAATCGGAAGATGATGCTTACCGTTTGATGCGATCCAGGCGTTTAGATGCTGCCCCCATTGCGTTTTTGGGTGCGGTGGTTTCTTGGGTTTTGCGTTGGGGGTTTTCCCCTCCCCTCGTTGCGGGTTCCATCAGGGAGGGTCTCTTGGTGAAAGGAAACTCTTTTTCGAGAGGAGTGGATTTATCGGGTTATTGTAGGCTTGTAGCTGCAGCACACACTTATTTTGAAACTTTTTTCCGCCGCATATGCTGGTGAACAACATTCGGGAGGCGGCATGCTGTCTTCGGTGCATGAATGTTGATTCTTCTTTTTACTGTGATTGTCCCTGCTCTAGTTGCACTATATTGTGTTCTTCGGTGGCACATTGGTGGTACTGCTGTAACAATGTGGTCTCTGATGAATAGGTCACTGGGGTTTGGTTTATTAGGGGTGATTCCCAAACGGTTGGAGTGAATATTGGTTCAGGAATTCAGGTGACCAGTCCACGCAACATTGGGAATGTAGTTGTTGGTACATTGCATTGCATGATTCTATTTGTAGATAGCAAACGAGTCCTTTGATTGTGAGAAACATTGAAATGTGAGACCTAATCTTAGTTATGGTGATAAAACTGGTTGAGGTGATTCCTTTCGGGTTTTTTATTAGTACACAACATCTCGCATTTTGTGTTAAACTGGGCCTATTTGTAAATGAATATCGACAGATTTTTTATTTCTCTTCTTTGTCTTCGAGATGTGAATGTGATAGCGCATAGGTTGAATTTGGTACTTTCATGAGATCAGGGGATCCATCACCGGCGGAGCAGTGAAAAATATCTATTACAGCTCGATGTGGATTGAAAAACTTTTTTTGGCAGTTATTGAACAATCTTTCTTAATATTCCTCTTCTACATGTTCTAATAAGAGCAACAAACATGAAAAATATGTTTGCTCCTGAATAGAAAACCATTCAAGCTGTTCCTAAATAGCTCCCATCAAAAGGATTTCAAGTTATTTGGCGCAATGCAGCGAAACCCTGCAAGTGCATTTTTTTTTCTTGTATTGCTTATCCATTTTAGAACAAGGACGTGCTATCATGAAGTGCTTTGTAGTTCGGTTTACCCAGATTGAGAGTTTGTTATGGGTCCTCTAAAGAATATAATGTTACTACTATGCAAGGAGTTACTGTTGTGCTATGTTGCATATATGTTACCTCAGGCGCTGCGTCCAAGCTGCATATGGCATACCTGTGTTTGAAAATCGGCATGGCTTCAGTACATGTCTGAGCATTATTGGATTGTTTAGTTTGTTATGTAATTTAACAATACTACCTGGATGTCACCCATTCCTATCCTATTTTGATTCTGGTCTTGATGATTGTAAACAAAGAATATACCATAGCAACATGTTGGTATTTTTGGAACTGGTCAATAGCCATTTTTCTTATCATGTCATGCCTCTTACCTGTCTTTTTCACTATTTGTAATGCTAGCGATTGCTAATTAGAAGTACTTCTTGGTACAGATTGCAAGGATGGAAAAGTTGGTTTCAGGAAGAAAAGAAAAAGTATTGGATGATAATTTCTGTGAGAAGCTTGCTGAAGAATTTAAGTGAGTGCTGGACTGCTAGGTTGTGAATTATGATGCAGTGTTATTGATTCTTAACCTAGGGAGTATATATATCAGTTGCAATTTTTGGGAGAAACTAATAGGAGGATCGAAGTGAATTATTTTGTTCTTTCTAAGCATGACATGACTGTATTTACAAAGGGTGATTCAAAACTCACCCTTATATCTGTGAAGCATACTTAAATGTAGTAGTTTATAAGTAACACTTGTGATAATTGATCTCATTCTCTGCTCCCGTGTGCAGTCGTTCTGCAGCTCGAACCGGAAGTAGAGCACTACAGGCTACACAGGTGACAATGTCTTTTTGAATTGTCCATGTTTCACCAAGTGAGTTCGTATGACATGTCTTTCAACAGGTTCGGGGATGGTTTATTGATAAGCTCCCAGCATCAACTACAACTACTAAACCTACGTGCTTGCCTACTACTTCGGAAGAAAAAACTTTAGCCTCAGAAGCACATGTGTTAGTTTCTGAAATAAAGGCTTCACCTTCTGAAGAAAAGACTTTAGCCTCGGAGGCTCATGTGTTAGTTTCTGAACTAAAGGCTGAGCCTTCTGAAGAAAAAGTTCAAGCTCTTGATACAAGTATTTCAAACAATGAGGATGCACTTTCCCCGGATTTACTCAAAGGTTGCTCGAAGTATTTGTCTGTTAGAACTTATGCTTGGTGTTTGTACGGTTGTACCATTTACTAATAAAAATACGCGCTGGCTTCTTTTCAGAGAGTACAGATAAGGTTCCTGAACTTGAAGACCTGCAGTTTGAGGCTAGGTCATCAAGGGATTCTGCATGGTGAGGATTCTTTTACTTTCGACAATTCTGTTCCTTTTTTTTTCCCCCTTTCCCCTATTATTTGCAGCAATTTCATTCTTCTTTCCCTTACCCCATTCAGTTGTCTTGCGAGTAATCGAGTGATCGTATGAAGCAATCAAGATTTGTTAAGTTCTGTTGTCCTCAGTTTTATTAGGAGATTTGGGCATGTGCAATTCAGCATGGCTAATGGTGAATATATATTGATAAATAATACAAGTCAACCCTGAATAGTCTGAACTTTGCTTTAATGTTTCTAGCTAATGAGCATCCAAGTCGATCATAACAATTTGTTAATCTACCGCAGTGGTCCGAGAAATCGTTGGCAACTGTACCTGGATATCTTATATCCTTTGGTTCTGGCTGTCTGTTTAGGATAGCTTGTACTTCCATAATGTTATTAGCGTTATTGCCATGGTGCAGGAATCTTAATCACTGTAATTATAGTATTATACCCGAAGTGTTTTGGTTGGGTATCAAGTTTTTATCTTTATTTTGTTTCTCTGGCAGCAAAACTAAATTTCATACTGATTTGTGGTATGCAGGTACGACATTGCCGTATTTTTGGCACACCGGAAGACAAGTTCAGGCGAAGTTGTAAGGATAATAATTAATTTTCTCGCATACATGAGCATTTTATATGTTACGTCCATGACTTGTTTAATAACTGAGTAGGGAAGCGTCTGTTATTTCGTGTTGTGGTTTCATCACGAGAGTTCGTCCATGCCATTTCATTGGACAAAGAATGAATGTACAATAGTAACTTAAATTATGTTGCGTTCTCTATGTAACCAATTATTTCTCCATTTCTGTTCCTCATGTAATCCAATATTTCTACATTGCTGTTCCTCTATGTAACCCAGTATTTCTACATTGCTATCCTCTTATGTAACCCAACATTTCTGCATTGCTGTTGTAGGAAGTCCGGGTGAGGTTTAATGGATTTGGGGCTGAAGAGGATGAGTGGATAAATGTCAGGAAGGCTATCCGCCAGCAATCCATTCCGCTGGAGTCCTCAGAATGCCGAACCATTGTCAAAGGAGATCTTGTCCTGTGCTTCAAGGTACGTGGGTAACGATAAACCTTGAGTAGCATATCTGATAACATCGGCATACCACCCCCTCCCTCTCACCTTATTTATTTTCTTGTTGCAATTTGTATGGCAGGAGAGCAATGATGATGCATTGCATTTTGATGCACATGTTCTGGATATCCAGAGGAAACAGCATGATATAAGGGGATGCAGATGCGTCTTCCGCGTCGAATATGTTCATGATCAGAGTCAGGTATTTTTCATATTGCTCTTTTCTCTCAGTTATAAATTTCAATGCTCGTACATAGACCTACTGTGGTCTGATCTTGTGAAACTTCCTAATTTTCTTCTCCAGGAGACAGTGAACCTGAAGAAACTGTCCCGGCGCCCGAAATACCTCTGATGGCTTCTGCTATCGTGGATCTTGCTCCTGCTATTTGCGCTTATCGAACTGACCGGGAGCCTCATATCTATTGAGAGAATTTAGACTAGACTCTAGTTGTTTCTTATTGATGTGGTGTGTATAGTAACCACCCGGAAGAACACTTAAGCCCTCCTGGCACTTAGCTGTTGTAACGGCTATGAGTAGGCTCCTCCCA
Source organism: Poa pratensis (assembly GCA_947311845.1). Lineage (NCBI taxonomy): Eukaryota > Viridiplantae > Streptophyta > Magnoliopsida > Poales > Poaceae > Poa > Poa pratensis. Next base: position 28,985,681 of record CAMZMU010000083.1, read on the forward strand.
GATAGGCAATTTTTTGCACGTACTCTGAGAAAGTTTTGGTGCCAAACTGGGCAGAGTCGGATTTAAACCATTGTGTTGGGAGCGGAATACCATTTGACCTTTGCCTTTCTGAAGCTCTTGCGATTTGCTTTCTGCATTCCAACGGCTTGTTGTCTATCATTGCTCACTTAACTTTCTCTTTGCTTGCTTGTTTACGCTGAAGCAAACATTGAACACAAAAATCTTCCTTTCTATAAATAATACAAAATTTTAAATTACCCGGCAAGCCCGTCTAGCTCAGTTGGTAGAGCGCAAGGCTCTTAACCTTGTGGTCGTGGGTTCGAGCCCCACGGTGGGCGTAGCGCAGGTGAATTTTTTATACCTCTTCAATATGTGCCATAAATACCAGCTTGCAAATCCAAAACATTTCCGTTGATGCTTCTATGCTCATATCACTTGTTTGCTATAACTAGTGGCCATGTACGTGCAACGCACGTCTCATAATTTATTATAATATAAACACGTCTTTCAATCTATATTTGTTTAATTAAGTTATTTTACCAGGCCAATTAAATTTGTTTCATGATACAAAATTTAAATCGGACGAAATATATCCCATGAAGTACTCCATTGTCTCAATCCAGTTAGCAATGGTAATATAGGAAGAGGGTGTTGTTTTTTGGGATTGTTGATATAATTTATCTTTTGATCGCTTGTGAAATATATGTGAAGTATACATAAAAGAGCATAATAACCTGTCAAAATAAATAATATAATCAATTATGATTAATTGAATGAAAAATACTCAGACCATGTATATAGTTTTTATTTGTTCCCCTTTGTAATAGCAGAAGAGAGGAAATAAAAATAAGGCACATACCATATTTTTATTTCATGCTTGAGATTACAAATATGTGCATAAGATCCTTTAGCCCGCACGCAAAAATCAGCATTCCGGACAGAAAAGTCACAACTGAACAAATCCCTGATATAAATAAACTGTAGATGCAAACCCAAAATATAAAGAAACAATGCAGTACTATTTAGAGGGCTTCCTAGATAAATTGCATTGAGAATTTTAAATAAGCCATTCAGGCTAATTTAGAACGCTAGCAATAAGCAAGGAATTAACAAATATTGCCTCGTTAGATACGAATGTGTTAGCTATAGTAGATCCTAATACACCTACCAATAGAAAAATTGAAGAAATCACAACAATACCTCTATGCAGACTTAACCTGCGAGTTGAAAACGTGATTAATATGTTGCTGACATCCATGAACCATCTTTTTTTTTGTTGAGAGTTTTTGCATTCAAATCACGAAATAATACAAATTAGTTGACCCTTACAAGCACACTGTAACACAATCACAAAGGAACATGAACACCTAGAACACCCTAAGACAACCATAACACATGAAGATCTCCGGAGCCCTGTGTCATCATCCCAGAATCTTGAGAGAAGACCCCTGCAGCAGAAAGATCTGCAACCAGGCACAAGCAGGTCATCATCTTCGACCACGGTACAATTGCCGCCACGCTGCTTCCTCTTTCCTTGACACCAGCGCCGAGAGGGCATGGACACCAATCCAACACACCTGCAACAGCCGTCGCCATCTTTGGCTTTGAGTACCGCGAAAAGTGTCCCTTCCGGGAGGAAGAAAACTCGAGTCATCCGACCGGTCCAGCACCGCGGCCGGGCCATCCGCCCGGGCAAAGCAGAATCTCCCTCCAGCATCAGCGCAGAGGAAGGAGAAGAACAGCAGCAACAAATCATACCGACAAGGAGGAAGAAGGGTCTTCGTCTCCATGCATCCATCGCCCATCTGAGGACCCAACCGGCCCGTGCCGATTGACCTCCAGACTCCATAGCCCGTGACCTCGACGAGATCCGGGGATCCCCCACTCCGCTAGCTCCTAGACGAAGGCAATAGCCCTGCCTGACCGCGAACGGAGCCCGGAGAGATTTATTCCGACGCGACACCACCGCGGCGGCCTCGGCAGCGTCTCCCTCAACCCTAACCCTACCGCGCACCCACCGAACGCACAGACCCGAGGTTCCCCCTCCCTCCCGCCGCCGGAGCAGCAGACGGAGAGAGAGGGAACCGGCGGCGGCGCCGGCAGCACGCAAGGGAACCACGATCGGCTCCTAGATCGCCTTGGTGCGATCCGTTTTTCCGGAGACGTCGTGGGCGTCGGGATCTCATCCATGAACCATCTTAATAAGGAAGTGAAACGCAAGACCCAAACCAGCAGCACGATAGCTTCTAGATTCCCCGAGGGCAGGTGAAGACCGTGAAGTTATATCTAGAGCAGAGAACTTATACACAGATTCTTGCCTGGTGACTGAACGTAGGAAGTTTGACGGCGCCGAGGAACTGAACAGCTGTATCAGCAGACCGCCACAACTTTCCTTACTGCAGCCTCAGAGGGAAAATACGTGCTGGATTGCTGCACAGCTATAACTTGGAAATAAATATTCAGCTAGTGCTATATGGGAACACGATCAAGAAATCTGGACACGCTAGTAGTAGTAGATGGAATTATACCTTTCTACTGGATCAACTCGAGGACGGACGAAATACTCCACGATGCGTGTTGACGCCGTGGGTTACGACAGACAAATTAATGTGAGAGCAGTATCGGTAATCGATCGACCGGTAGACTGAGGGGCATTGTTGTTTTTACCACTTCGCGCGTCAGCGCGAGACCTCTTCGTGAAATCGTCTTGAAGCACAACAAAAGCATCACATGTTATTTCAAAGAGACGACATGACCTATTGGAATCATCGTGAATACCTGATGGATTGATCAGTCAGTTTGTCGACTCTAAATTTGTTGGATGCGTGTGATCAGTAAATAATGGATCCCAATTTCTGATCTGGGTTTTCCATCTATAATAACCGCAGCTAGCATGCAATCTTTCTGCGACGTCTTCTAGTGCCAGATCGATATCGCCATTGTAGTTGAACGCCATATGTATCGGTGTTGATGTCGTCGGCCGGAACTCAACAGAGATTGTACGGGGTCGTTGTAGCCTTGCAGATGACGCTGCCCAGGGCCAGTCCTGAGATTTCGGTGGCCCAGGGCGGAACCATAATCCGGGGCCCTACAATATTATATGTGTTACTAATGTACTCCTAAAGTGCGCCACGAAAACCTCCTAAAGTGGCATGTGAATATAATGATTGTGACGCCGACTGTTGCTAGAACCGTCTCGTCGCGGAGGTCTTTGGCACCGTATGGCCTCCTGTCGGCGACTCGGCTTCACGCTTCTTGTCGTGGCCGTGTGAGGACCAATTACGGGTAGTCCCCAGTCTAGAAACAGACGCTGCAAATAACACATCTGATCGAGAATTAAACTAATAACTATCATCGTAATGGGAATGGTAAATGAGTCGATTTTTTCTTTCGAGTGGAAGAAAAAAACATGTCATCTTTTTTGAGAGAAAAATGAAAATGTGTCACTTTTTTTTAGGGAACGAAAATGTGTCACTTCTTTTTTAGAACAACGAAAATGTGTCACTTTCGCTGCATTCCTGGATGTCTTTCTGCCCTTGTCAAGACTACCGGCCTCATCCCAATTTTTTAATCAACCAGACCGTAATTAGTGGCTGCATATAGCTTTTTTTTAGGGCAAGTGCCTGCATAGAGCTTACTTTAGAAAACAAAATACCAAGCTAACAAAGAAAAGCCCACGTAAGCCAACGGAGTAAAAGCCCAAGTTACAGTCCAGTACACCCGCAACATAACCCTTCGTCTTGGTTTCTCTGAATCGTACTGTTCAAGATAAAAACTCTAGACGAGCTCTAATGGCGTGGCCAAATTAGCCTATCCCTCCGCTGCCTATACCTTAGCAAGTTGGGATTTGGGGGCCCCTTTATTTCGGGGGCCCGGGGCGGCCGCCCCTCCTGCCACCCTTCAGGGCCGGCCCTGACGCTGCCATCTCGTCGGCGTGGCTTTCAGCTTTTGCAGAGCGACGTGGCTGGTCGAGTGCTCCTTTGTCGATCGCCTCCTATCCGATGTGTGCTGCGGCGTGAGACGGCGGATCGTCGCGCTTCGTCTCGTCGGGCTGCCCGGCGACTGCTCCATGAGAAATATATGCTTGATACGTAGATGGATTGTACGTGAGCTTGGAGGATGTCCCTTATGCCAGTCTGATCGGGACTCTTGACCGTGATTTATTTTGTCTCTCTTCGGACTACCACGTGGAAAGCTAAGGGATCTGCCTCACGCGCGTTGCTAAGCTAGGGAAAACATAACGAACCGTTTTTTTAACTTGGCGGTGGCAAAATCTCTGTAATTTCCACCAACTGAAAAGGTGCGTTGAGTTGTCAAACATTGGAGCAATCTAGATCGTTGATCGGGTTATTGAACGGTACAAATTTAATGTATCCCGAAGGTGTTTGCTCTTTTAATTTGGCGGTGGCAAAATCTCTGTAATTTCCACGAACTGAAAAGGTGTGTTGAGTTATCAAACATTGGATCAATCTAGATCGTTGATCGGGTTATTGAACAGCACAAATTTAATGTATCCCGAAGGTGTTTGCTCTTTTAATAGTAGTATAGATACTAAAAAGAGTAGTATGTAGTAAGTTGATCTTATTCATTCTTTTGTAAATTTACTTCCTAGATTTCCTTTTCTGTAGTTAGATTTACGTGTCTTAAACATTTATTGAGATTCTGTAGTTAGATTTACGTGTCTTAAGCATTTATTGAGATTTTGTGCAATAGAAAGAAAAAAAATGACATGTTTAAATAAAAAGGCTGAGACTACAGTAACGATGCTGAAGTTTTGATGAGGTGTTGTCAAATTATCCTTAGGCATATGCTCCTCTGGTTGAAATTTGTTGCATCTTTTAGCGGAGCGTGATGTTGGTGTAACGGTGGACTAACATTTGCTTGCTACATTTGAATGGAGTTTTTTTAACTATGTTAACAGATTATATAATCACAGTGATAACTCTTTAGTTGAGCTAGCTTACTTAAAGTTATGAGGGTGCAATTGCTGTTTTGGTAGGAGTCTTGGAAGCAAAATTTGTTAACTTGAATCCTATTATACAACAAATAATTTTTAAACTTGAGAGTATGGGTAGGGGAGAAGTTTTTTTTGGCTAAAACCTTTGCTTATGAAATTTGACAACAAGCGAAATAAAATAGTAACAACAAGAAGCACCCGGTGGAACAGTCATAGCTCACCAATCCCAGGGGGCTTCGATCTTTGAGGAAATGCACATCTAGATGTTGCGTGGTCTCTTATAAACACGGATGATGATACCTAGGAAAAATAAATGGCAAACTTATGATTGTATGATCCTATCTCGAAGATATAACTGATGCAATAATTATGATATTATATCTCATGTATACAACTCTATCTTCATGATACAATTTGGTGTTGCACATTTATTTGTGTGCGTTGTACGCTGGAATCCACTTTGAAAGAAGATATGAACTATGTGATTTATGAAAGATAATAACATGGAGATTTAACTTCAGCCTATTAAATATGTTGCATCAGTTATTTACTTTAGGTTTTTTTTTGTGGGGGTTATTTACTTTAGGTTGTTGACCTGATTGTATCTGGCTTTGATTTGTATGCAAAATCATTCAAATATATATTTGTTGACACTGATTTTGTCTTCAGATATAAAGCAAATTCGAAATATGACAAAATGATTAAATAATGAGATAAATCGTAGAAAATCAGATTTGCCTCATGATAAAAGGGGATAAATTGTTCGACACATAAATCATCGATAGTAATTAATATCTTCATGAAAAATAAAACCATCGATAGATATGTCGTGTTGGCGACCCTCGATTTTCATAAAATATAATCAACACATGAGAAATTCAACCGGCAAATAAATATCTGCCGGTGTCGGTTTAAACACTTGTCATTGAGACGATATTAATTTACCAAATATTTGACCGCCAGACAAAACTTTACTGTCGCATTATATGTGCAAAATACCGCATCAAAGGAAATTCGCAATAAATTAATATTGGCTAACCATTTGAGCTTGACGTTCAGCTAGCTAGCTAATTCGTATGTATTTTAAACCATACACATCGCGGGAAAATATACCTCATGGTCTCATATAGCAGCTACGTACATGCATGTATCATGTATGGATTAAGCGGCGAGATTAACAACCTAATCACCCAGCCCATAGCCCAAATTAAGCCATGCATGGCTGCGTTCATATAATTAAAGCCCACACAATGATTAAAAAATGGTGGCAGTCGATGTGTGCGCATGCAAAAGATTAAGAGCCCATCTTATAGCTACTTAATTAACATAAGTATGGATCAGTGGCCCATGCGGGCACACTGGGTAATCGAATGGCATGCCCCGGCCTTATTAGATCGCTTCAGAAATTAAACCTGCACGCTTAGCGCCAGGAAACTTGACGCTCAATCTGCAGAGCAGCCACTACGCCCACGTTCTCACCCACGATCGTCAGAACGTGCACGCGCTCCATCTCCGAAGAGTCTCCCGCTGGCTGCCTATATAATGAGCAGTACTCATCGCTACCCTGAGAGTCGAAAATCATGCCAGTCCATGGCTGGAAGCACCACTCGGCAAGCTAATGATCGATCAGCAATCTCCAACGAATAACCAATCGCAAATCACCAATCTTCTCCAGTCCATCGCTGTCCATCGCTCACTCAGACGCCACCGTCGCCGCTTGTCGTCGCGCCGCCGGCCGCTCGTCGTCAGCGTCGCTCGTCGTCAGCTGTTCAACATTCACGCCATCATACGCGTTGGTTGTTTAGCACCTGCCGGCCGGCCGTTCGACACCTACGAGTGCCGATCGTTCGCACGCCGTTTCCATCTTGGGCTGTGCTGCCTCGGTTTGCAAGGTGAGATAAGGAGGCCAAAGCTATACTCTTTCTCCTTCATTCTTGATTATGCCGCCACGATGATCAATTAGCATGCTTAAACCAATTTGTTCTTTGTTTGGTCTGCATGGTGACTCCGGTCCCATGATGATACAAATTAAGGATATAAATAGAAATCAAACTAATTAATTTGGTCCTTGTTTGGTCTGCATGGTGACTCCGGTCCCGTGATGATACGAATTAAGGATAGAAATAGAGATCAAACCTCATATTGTTCGGGTCTCATAAAATCCTACCTGATAGAAACTAGGATATATGTTCCATATGTTCATGCCATGTTCAATTAAAACTTGTTCCTTGTTTGGTCTGCATGGTGACTCCGGTCTCATGATGATACAAATTAAGGATAAGAATAGAGGTCAAACCCCATATTGTTTGTGCCTCACAAAATCCTAACTTATAGAAATTAGGATATATTTTGCGCATTGCGTTCATGCCATGTTCAATTAAAACTTGTTCCTTGTTTGGTCTGCATGGTGACTCCGGTCCCATGATGATACAAATTAAGGATATACGAATAGAAATCAAACTAATTAATTCGTTCCTTGTTTGGTCTGCATGGTGACTCCGGTCCCATGGTGATACAAATCAAGGATACAATAGAATTAGAAACAAACTTCATATTGTTTTGGGTCTCATAAATCCCATCTTAGTAGAAATTACAATATGATTTCTGCATATAGAATAAGTCACGGTTACGCGTTGTAGTGCTAGCCAATATTGTTTGCATATACTAGCTAACAATCTGAATTAATTATACGGTCCAGACTTGGTAAAATTAAAACGCATGCAGCCATGTATGTTTTAAATACCCACTAGCTCCAAGTAGTACATATACTCTCGGGCTAATATTACCTAGTGCATGCTCGGCCATATATAATTAGAGCATTCACTAACCTGAAGTGGCGCAGCATCACGCCGGCCTATATCCATATATCAATCAAATTAATTGTGCATGCCCTCATATGAATGCACGTATAAGCTAGATAATTTCCCAAACGCCCAATATTGATTTTGCACTCCATATGACATAGTGCCCCCATGTTGTCAATACTGAAATAAATATGATTATCAAAATAATCATGCATGATATTTACTCCATGCGTTGTTTAATCTCATATAACCAAACTGAAGTGATAATCTGCGTCATGCACTCTAGTAATTAGACTGCTATTTGCCTAGTTAGCAACCACGATCAATTATAGGGTCTGGTAAAATACTCGATGCATGCGACCATGTGTAATCAAAATATTCATTTACACATGTACCCTGACTAGATAGCAGCAGGCATAAACGCATGTGAAACTTGATGTACCTCATTTATATATTGGCTTAATCTGAAATTGATCAACCTTAGCTAACCATGCTGCATGCTAGTTAATTGGCATGCTCCGTTGCATACGACTAGTACACCATGTTGTCAGTACTAAATAAGCACGGCAATCTAAATGCGCACGCATGATAATTACTCCATGCACTGTTTAGTCATATATAGCTAAACTGAGTTTGAATTTGCATCCTGCCCGTGAAATATAGAAATTGATATATACTCTTGCTCCATTCCGCTATGACACGGGTGAAGTAAAACTGCATTAAAATATGCTTATATGATCATGTCGCTAGTTTCTCATATAAAACTAGGGTACTAATATAGGTGTTGGAATCATATTACACCATTAAATCCCATGCATATAGTCAATATAAATTTAACATGTTTAAAAATGATATGTATGCTTCAAGTTTGGTTACACCACAAGCGTATGATTTATGCTATGTTGGTGATGATATAAGCAAAGATAAATTACCATACTCCACTTGATGAGTGAAGTCAAATTACATCTGAAATCCAAGATCATATATCACTAGTTCTATATAGCATATTTCAGAACTAGTACACATAATTTGCATGTAGGCAATAAACCCACATGTCATATGATAATCTCACATATAGATTAATGTCAAACCATGCATTCCTGTCATATAGGTGTGCGCATATACGTAATTAAATGATAACCAGGATCATAGCCTGGCATGCACTAAATATAACGTAGTGCATCCTCCATATACACTATAGTCTACCTATATTGGCTTGTGCAATAATATATACGTTGCTACAAGATATTTTCCCATCCTATGCATGCATATAGAAATCAGATGCATGATAAATTCGGCTCACATACTGAGTCATGTTATGTATTGCACCCATGCTTATTAGACTGGCTAGTCAACCATTAAACAAGTGTTCATATTAATAAAAAGGATAAGACACTACCCATTACTCAAATATCCAATGGTTAATGAACTAGGTAAAATATATGCAAGCATGTACGTGCTATATGACGAAAATTATGCTACCCATAGTTTAGCATAGACATTCATGGCTCTCCGAATACGCCGACGTCGACGACAGCAAGGAGGACTTTATTTTCTACATTTTGTAGTTTTCTTTTCTACACTTTGTAGTGATCGTATGTTGTAATCCTATGTAATAGTTATGTTGGAATTCTTAATCAGGGGTTTTCTCTCCGGAGATGTAATTAACAGATCTTTTATATATATGTAAGAGTTCTGGAAATAAAGTACCTGCAATCTTTGATATATTTACTCATTTATGCATTTACGCATTTAAATTATACTATCTGTCTCTATGACGTGGACGCGTACGTATTACTTTTGCGATCGCCCCATTTTCCCGTCATCAGATTCTGGCACGCTCGGTGGGACATATTTCTCCCCTCATCTTTGAAATTCCAACTTATCATACAACATATGGATTATCAAAATATATATTCCAAATACATCAAATTGCAGGGGACTAATATATAGTTCCTCCAGTTTCGATGGTGCGGAAAATCAAGTCCGACAATATGTGATTCTGAACATCGGTCCCTTTGGTTTGATGTGCCAATCAGTCCTCTTATGACATTACTAAGCCAAAGTTGACTAAGGAGCACGGCGCCATCAGTAACTAAGCAAGACCAAAAAAAAAAGGGTCTTTTTCTGCCGTGTCTTTTTAAAGCCAGCAGAGTAGAATATAACATCTGCTATAAAAGTTATCGTCACGTGGTGATGAGACCCCAACTCCAACCCCAAATATGAAAGGGAAGGCTGCCAAAGTGGGGCAACCATCCTACAACAGTCCAAGAACAAGGGAATACTAGCGGAGTTCAACAAAAATGAGTTTCCGCCACATATTTCCAAGGGAAAATAAAAGATAGTGCGTAAACACCATTGCATGCATCCTGAAAAAAGATGTCAACTCGTGGCGATATTGCCATATGGATTTGGATCAGTAGCAACACCTACAGGTGCTCTGAATAAACTCTAGCCAGATGCTCGAGTGTTTGCTCCTTCAGTGTCCAACCTAGTGGAGAATGCTATGAAGAAATGTACAATCATCCCATGACCGTGGAACTGGTCATGTGGACTCGACCGTGGTGCTATCATATTCCATATCATCATCGGCACCTAGTGTAGGAGAATCCTTCGAGGGTTCATATGATCTGGTTGTACCATCAACATTTTCAAAAAAAAAAAAATCTTCATATCAACTATTGTCGTGTTATAGTCGGCAAGGTCCGTGTCCACTTCTCCAAGAATATGGAAAACAACCTCTTGGATCATCGTTTCTGTATCAATCAAAGGTGGCCTCATGATCCACTTAGGGTGACTAGCAGCCCAGCTATATATATCACGATCATGCAAAGAGTTTCATCCCTCCACTCCTACGTTGCCGTTGGTTCCTCTCCAATAACAAAGTCTAATATGCGGAGCTGCCATTGACAACAACAAAAAATGCTCAAATTTTATAACCGAATGTCATAAATGTTGTCAAATTGCAACAACTTGGTATGATGGTTCTTGGTGACAAAGAAGGTCAATTAGTGTCGTAGAGAAACTGGCCAAGATGGTTAAAAAAAAAAAACTCAGCAAAGACAAAAGTGTTAGTGTGAGCATGTGTAAGAACTCCAACCTGAACCATGCGCAGATCAAATATGCAACTATGCATGCCAGGATGCGTAAGCGAGCTTCGAAATCTTCAGGCGGCATTCCAATATCAGTGTTTATCTTAGGTCTCACTGAAATATTTATACATGAGTTCAATATTGTAAGAAAGGGGTTATAGCAGTGCCAAAATGTGCCACACAATCAAAGAAAGAAAAAAGTGCTCCGATACCTCCATTGGTCCATCGCCATATTATGGCAGATGGCAGGGGGCAGCACGATGTTAGACAATGTTGATTATCGGATAAAGATATTGTCAGGAAATAATGATAGAGATCATGTAAAGAATCTCACTATATATGGTACTGAAATGCCTGATGCAATATATTTGTAAAGCGCAATGAAATGTGCATTTGGCGCTCCCGCTGTTTTTCTTTCTTTCTCAGTCCTAGAAGCCATCGGTACCAAATCCTTGGTTTTAAAAAAGAACGTGGTTGCATGATAATCAGGTAGTTCCATCTACACTCCATCAATGCATCAAATACATGGACCAGTACAGAAACAGTAAGAATATTCTCAGACAAGAAGCCTTTCACAGAAGCTGAATCCTTCCACACTGATGCAAAATATTATTTTGAGCCTATCGAGAAAGTGCATAAACCAAAGGCAATCATATACCTGAATCAAATATCTCAGAACAATATGTTGCTGAATCTTCGTCGAGCCAAAAAATTTATCAGCATATACCAAGTAGTCAGAGAAGAAAAGGGGACCCAATATTCCGTGTCCTGAATAAATCATCTGCTAACAGAGGTACAAATTTGCCGACGCCTCTACCTCCTTTGGTTCAACACAAAATTGAACAAGCAAAGAGGGATTCACATTACCAAAACAGACATAAAGAAGCCATGTGGCGCATATCACTTTGTCAAATAAAGATGATAACTCGCTGCTTATTTCTTCGTATGATAATAGAGTTTTGTATATGATGTAGAAAATGAGATATGATATCCCCACTGGTCCATCCTTATGCGACGGCCGAGGCCAACTTCGCCGTTCGAAAGGGCATTATCCCAGGAGCAACTAAGGCTTTGCATGAAGATCAAACTTTGATACAAAAAAGATATGGACTAGGATATGAAGTCTGCATGACCTCGACTGAACTTATAGACATGGTCGAGGCTTCTCCGCAAATATAAAATGGAAATCAACCTACCATCGACGACTTAGAATAAATAAGTATTGAGACGTCTTTGCTTGGACTTATGAAGAAATGCCGGGACTGGACCCAAAAGTCGCTGTCCATCAAGATGACTTTGCACCGGTGAAACAAGCAAAAAGAAAGTATCGGCCTAAAATACTTCCAAAAATAGAAGCTGAGGTAGATAAACTCATAGCTGCAGGGTTCATTAGAGAAGTCAAATATCACACATGGGTCTCTAGCATTTTTACCTGTCAAAACATAAAAATGGTCAAACTCGTATATGTGTAGATTTCAGAGATTTTTAAAAAAGCATGTCCCAAAGATGATTTCCCAATAACTATATCTGAAATACTAGTCGATGCCACTATGGGGCATGAAATATTTTTCTTTTCATGGATGGTTATTATGGTATTACGACCAAATAAAGATGGCGCCCGAAGATGAAGAGTTGACAACATCTAAACTCATCATCTAAAATCTAGTCCAATATTAAAAGAAGCATGCTTTGGTCACTTGGAATATATGAGAAGGTTCATCCCAATTTTTGCGAAAAAATTACTCCAAAGTCTTACGAGTATAAACTGTAGACATCATGTATGCTATATTATATGACATAAACACTCCAAAGTCTTACGAGTATAAACTGTTGACATCATGGATACTATATCATGTGAGATAAAATACTCCAATAACTTACGAGTATAAACTTTGGTATTAGAAAACATCACTCCAATAATTTATCTTGCTCGACAAAATTGGGTAAGATGCAAGTTAAATGCTCTAGGATGGGTGCCTCCATGCTGGTCATAGAAGCTAAAGAAAACAGAGAGATGTAGTACCACAAATCTCCCAGAGGAAAGTAACCAACGACCAGAAAAGGTGCAGGTCCATCAGAAAATTAATAAATACACAACTTTCTTTTTATGTGCCCATCCCTACAAATGGTGAAAGTGATGGTTCCTCATAATGAATGTGCTTTCTCCATGCAAAAAAAAAATGAAGAATGAAAAGACTCAGTAGCTACATGCGTATAAAACTGCTAATGTCGTCTGAAAATATATATGAAATGAACATACGTCATAGCTACGTGAGGACAAATCATTGGCCTTATATAAATAAAATGACTCCTAGCACTCACGAGTATAAACTGATTGCGCCATATAAAAAAAAGCAAAAAACGAAATACTCCAACCACACAAGAGTATAAACTGAGTGAAATCTATCAACCAAAAAGGTAATTGAAAAATAATACTCCAAAGCTGCAAGAGTATAAACTGCTAGTCTCGTGCAAAAGAAACTAGTGAATGAAAGTACTCCATTGTCGCATGAGTATAAACTGTTGGCATCATCTAAAATATAGTCCAATGCTGCAAAAGCATAAGCGGCTAGCACTACGGGGTTGCAAGAGTATAAACTCCTATCCTCGTGTGCACAAAATAATTACACTCCAGCGGTAGGAATATATTCTGCTAGCCTCATACGCAAGAATGTAAAATCATATAAACATAACCTGAGATATTAAATGTTGCTTGAGCAAATCTTTTAAGCAGGCCAAGTATAAGCCGCCGATGTCATATAAAAAAATATATATTCAAAATTACAAATAGGCTGCAGGATCAGAATTTAATAGCCACTCCTGAGAAAATCAGTACCCTGAAAATGTTCTACGATGCTCTCCGCGTACATATAAACTATATTGTTGTACACTCAAACTACTCCAGGACTAGCGAAACATGATCTGCCAGCTAGCTAGATAATTGCAGCGGTATGGTCTACCAGCCTCACGAAAATAAAAGAAATTCTACTCCAATGCTATACGAGTATAAACTACTAGCACCATCTAATGAAATTATTGTAACACTCCAAAATCTTACGAGTATAAACTGTTGATATAACGCATACGATATTATGTGATATATATACTCCAAAGTCTTAAGAGTATAAAGTGTTGACGTAATAAACACTCCAAGGCTGCAGAGTATAAAAAGTCAGCCTCATGTAAAAGAAATTAATGAATGATATTACTCCAAAGTCTTACTAGTATAAACTGTTGACATCATGTATGCTATATTATATGACATAAATACTCCAAGGTCTTACGAGTATAAACTATTGACATCATGCATACCATATTATTTGATATAAACACTCCAAATATTACGAGTATAAACTGTTTACATCACTCATACTATATTATATGAGATAAATACTCCAAAGCTGGAAGACTATATACTGCCAGCCTCATGTAAAAGAAATTAATGATTGAAATCACTCCAAAGTCTTACGAGTATAAAATGTTGACATCATGCATATTATATTATATTATATTATATTATATTATATGAGATAAATACTCCAAAACTCCAAGAGTATAAATTGAGCCTCATGTAAAAGAAAATTAATGAGTGAAATTACTCCAAGGCTATAATAGTATAAACTGTCAGCTTCATATGTGAAACAAAGAAAAAAATGAAATTACTCCAAGGCTATAAGAGTATAAACTATCAGCCTCATGTAAAAAAAGTGAAATTACTCCAAGGACTCAAGAGTATAAACTGATTGCGCCATATCAAACAAACGGTAAAAAAAACATTACTCCAAGCACTCACGAGTATAGATTGAGTGAACCCTATCAACTAGACAACAACAACAACAACAACAACAAAAAATACTCCAATGCTACAAGAGTATAAACTGTAAGCCAACGTCATAGGACCTTAAGTCATCGCATCATTATAACGAATGAAATGAAACATATTTCAAATATGCTCCAATTGCTTCATGAGCTAAAACTGTAGGCCAAATTTTTTTTTCTTCATTGAAAACTGAAGATTAAATTGCTCCAATGCTATATGAGCCTAAACTATCAGCATAAAAAAATGTTCCAACGCTATACGAGCCTAAAATATTAGCAAAAGAAATCAAAATATGCTCCAATGCTATATGAGCCTAAACTACTCGCATAAAAAATCAAAATATGCTCCAATACTATATATACGAGCCTAAACTATAAGCATCAAGCAAAAAAAAATATTACTCCACAACCTCACGAGTATAAACTGAGGAATACCAAAATTACTCCGTACCCTCATGAGTATAAACTGGGGCATACAAAAACAAATCTACTCCATACCCTCATGAGTATAAACTGGGGCATACAAGAAGTAAAATTACTCCTAGCACACATGAGTATAAACCGAGGCACATAAAAATTATTCTACTCCACACCCTCATGAGTATAAACTAGGCACCAAAAGAACATATAACTCCATACCCTCATGAGTGTAAACTGGGGCACCAAAATATATTACTCCAATAACTTACGAGTCTAAACTGTGATATAAAAAAAAAACTACTCCATACCCTGATGAGTATAAACTGGGGCACTAAAAACAAATTTACTCCATACCCTCATGAGGATAAGCTGGGGCGCCAAAATATATTACTCCAATAACTTACGAGTCTAAACTGTGTCATCAAAGAATATTACTCCAATAAACTTACGAGTCTAAACTGTGTCATCAAAAATGGTACTCCAAAAAACTTACGAGTCTAAACTGTGTCATAAAAAATGGTACTCCAAAAAACTTACGAGTCTAAACTGTGTCATCAAAAATGATACTCCAAGAAACTTACGAGTCTAAACTGTGTCAACAAAAATAACACTCCAATAAACTTACGAGTCTAAACTATGTCATAAAAAAAATACTCCAGCAAACTTAAGAGTCTAAACTGTGTCAACTAAAAAAAAATCACTCCTCCATAAATAAATTTACCTTGATAAGCATAAAACGTAGGGCGTTGAAAATGTGCGCAGTACGTCTTTATAGCCCAAGGCATAAATATAACAATGAATTTAGAAATAAATGATTCATACGAACCTATTTAAAAAATAACGTGGATGTTCAAATAAATGCATCGCACAATCAAGCTCGTATAGAGGCTTGCCGGCACGCCAACCATGAATCAAAAGGTCTAAAACCGGAGCAGATTGCTTCATAAAAAGTGGCTCAGGCGAGAAAACCAGTCAAGAAATTATCCCTTGGCGAAGAGCAGACGTACTAAGCAAAGATCGATCTTATATTCCAGATCCCGATTGATCCTTCCTGCGCAAAATTAAAAGGGGCAAACAAAAGCAAATCAAGATGAACTGCGCAAGCCATGTGCGGGACGCATATGAATTCCTGGGTAAACATGCGAACTCACCTGGAGAGTGTACGATCTGATCTTTAGTTGCCGAAGTTGCCAAACCCTACTGAGATACACTAGAAATAAGCAAAATCATCACGCTAAAAATCCAGGATAGAAGGAAAATAAACCATCAATTGCCTGATGACATACGTACTTAATGATCAAGCGATGCGAAAAGTGTACGCTCTCGGCTGAAAGTTCAAACTCTTGACTAAAGTATGTCTCCTCTGGGAAGAAGTTGAGGAAAGAAGAGTACAGCGTGCCTAACATACGAAAGGAAAGGATGGAATAAGAGTGGTCTGTTCGGTAATACCCTGGTCGAAGGATATCTGGTCCCTACCGGAACAGCCTTAATACGTGCACACGGACACAAAAATATTGCACGCGTTAATATTTCTTTTAAATGTGCAACTTTATTTTCGAGCTCTGGATCCGAAAAGAGACAATCTTCTTCACACCCAGACCTCGAGGGGCATCTGTTGACACTGATTTTGTCTTCAGATATAAAGCAAATTCGAAATATGACAAAATGATTAAATAATGAGATAAATCGTAGAAAATCAGATTTGCCTCATGATAAAAGGGGATAAATTGTTCGACACATAAATCATCGATAGTAATTAATATCTTCATGAAAAATAAAACCATCGATAGATATGTCGTGTTGGCGACCCTCGATTTTCATAAAATATAATCAACACATGAGAAATTCAACCGGCAAATAAATATCTGCCGGTGTCGGTTTAAACACTTGTCATTGAGACGATATTAATTTACCAAATATTTGACCGCCAGACAAAACTTTACTGTCGCATTATATGTGCAAAATACCGCATCAAAGGAAATTCGCAATAAATTAATATTGGCTAACCATTTGAGCTTGACGTTCAGCTAGCTAGCTAATTCGTATGTATTTTAAACCATACACATCGCGGGAAAATATACCTCATGGTCTCATATAGCAGCTACGTACATGCATGTATCATGTATGGATTAAGCGGCGAGATTAACAACCTAATCACCCAGCCCATAGCCCAAATTAAGCCATGCATGGCTGCGTTCATATAATTAAAGCCCACACAATGATTAAAAAATGGTGGCAGTCGATGTGTGCGCATGCAAAAGATTAAGAGCCCATCTTATAGCTACTTAATTAACATAAGTATGGATCAGTGGCCCATGCGGGCACACTGGGTAATCGAATGGCATGCCCCGGCCTTATTAGATCGCTTCAGAAATTAAACCTGCACGCTTAGCGCCAGGAAACTTGACGCTCAATCTGCAGAGCAGCCACTACGCCCACGTTCTCACCCACGATCGTCAGAACGTGCACGCGCTCCATCTCCGAAGAGTCTCCCGCTGGCTGCCTATATAATGAGCAGTACTCATCGCTACCCTGAGAGTCGAAAATCATGCCAGTCCATGGCTGGAAGCACCACTCGGCAAGCTAATGATCGATCAGCAATCTCCAACGAATAACCAATCGCAAATCACCAATCTTCTCCAGTCCATCGCTGTCCATCGCTCACTCAGACGCCACCGTCGCCGCTTGTCGTCGCGCCGCCGGCCGCTCGTCGTCAGCGTCGCTCGTCGTCAGCTGTTCAACATTCACGCCATCATACGCGTTGGTTGTTTAGCACCTGCCGGCCGGCCGTTCGACACCTACGAGTGCCGATCGTTCGCACGCCGTTTCCATCTTGGGCTGTGCTGCCTCGGTTTGCAAGGTGAGATAAGGAGGCCAAAGCTATACTCTTTCTCCTTCATTCTTGATTATGCCGCCACGATGATCAATTAGCATGCTTAAACCAATTTGTTCTTTGTTTGGTCTGCATGGTGACTCCGGTCCCATGATGATACAAATTAAGGATATAAATAGAAATCAAACTAATTAATTTGGTCCTTGTTTGGTCTGCATGGTGACTCCGGTCCCGTGATGATACGAATTAAGGATAGAAATAGAGATCAAACCTCATATTGTTCGGGTCTCATAAAATCCTACCTGATAGAAACTAGGATATATGTTCCATATGTTCATGCCATGTTCAATTAAAACTTGTTCCTTGTTTGGTCTGCATGGTGACTCCGGTCTCATGATGATACAAATTAAGGATAAGAATAGAGGTCAAACCCCATATTGTTTGTGCCTCACAAAATCCTAACTTATAGAAATTAGGATATATTTTGCGCATTGCGTTCATGCCATGTTCAATTAAAACTTGTTCCTTGTTTGGTCTGCATGGTGACTCCGGTCCCATGATGATACAAATTAAGGATATACGAATAGAAATCAAACTAATTAATTCGTTCCTTGTTTGGTCTGCATGGTGACTCCGGTCCCATGGTGATACAAATCAAGGATACAATAGAATTAGAAACAAACTCCATATTGTTTTGGGTCTCATAAATCCCATCTTAGTAGAAATTACAATATGATTTCTGCATATAGAATAAGTCACGGTTACGCGTTGTAGTGCTAGCCAATATTGTTTGCATATACTAGCTAACAATCTGAATTAATTATACGGTCCAGACTTGGTAAAATTAAAACGCATGCAGCCATGTATGTTTTAAATACCCACTAGCTCCAAGTAGTACATATACTCTCGGGCTAATATTACCTAGTGCATGCTCGGCCATATATAATTAGAGCATTCACTAACCTGAAGTGGCGCAGCATCACGCCGGCCTATATCCATATATCAATCAAATTAATTGTGCATGCCCTCATATGAATGCACGTATAAGCTAGATAATTTCCCAAACGCCCAATATTGATTTTGCACTCCATATGACATAGTGCCCCCATGTTGTCAATACTGAAATAAATATGATTATCAAAATAATCATGCATGATATTTACTCCATGCGTTGTTTAATCTCATATAACCAAACTGAAGTGATAATCTGCGTCATGCACTCTAGTAATTAGACTGCTATTTGCCTAGTTAGCAACCACGATCAATTATAGGGTCTGGTAAAATACTCGATGCATGCGACCATGTGTAATCAAAATATTCATTTACACATGTACCCTGACTAGATAGCAGCAGGCATAAACGCATGTGAAACTTGATGTACCTCATTTATATATTGGCTTAATCTGAAATTGATCAACCTTAGCTAACCATGCTGCATGCTAGTTAATTGGCATGCTCCGTTGCATACGACTAGTACACCATGTTGTCAGTACTAAATAAGCACGGCAATCTAAATGCGCACGCATGATAATTACTCCATGCACTGTTTAGTCATATATAGCTAAACTGAGTTTGAATTTGCATCCTGCCCGTGAAATATAGAAATTGATATATACTCTTGCTCCATTCCGCTATGACACGGGTGAAGTAAAACTGCATTAAAATATGCTTATATGATCATGTCGCTAGTTTCTCATATAAAACTAGGGTACTAATATAGGTGTTGGAATCATATTACACCATTAAATCCCATGCATATAGTCAATATAAATTTAACATGTTTAAAAATGATATGTATGCTTCAAGTTTGGTTACACCACAAGCGTATGATTTATGCTATGTTGGTGATGATATAAGCAAAGATAAATTACCATACTCCACTTGATGAGTGAAGTCAAATTACATCTGAAATCCAAGATCATATATCACTAGTTCTATATAGCATATTTCAGAACTAGTACACATAATTTGCATGTAGGCAATAAACCCACATGTCATATGATAATCTCACATATAGATTAATGTCAAACCATGCATTCCTGTCATATAGGTGTGCGCATATACGTAATTAAATGATAACCAGGATCATAGCCTGGCATGCACTAAATATAACGTAGTGCATCCTCCATATACACTATAGTCTACCTATATTGGCTTGTGCAATAATATATACGTTGCTACAAGATATTTTCCCATCCTATGCATGCATATAGAAATCAGATGCATGATAAATTCGGCTCACATACTGAGTCATGTTATGTATTGCACCCATGCTTATTAGACTGGCTAGTCAACCATTAAACAAGTGTTCATATTAATAAAAAGGATAAGACACTACCCATTACTCAAATATCCAATGGTTAATGAACTAGGTAAAATATATGCAAGCATGTACGTGCTATATGACGAAAATTATGCTACCCATAGTTTAGCATAGACATTCATGGCTCTCCGAATACGCCGACGTCGACGACAGCAAGGAGGACTTTATTTTCTACATTTTGTAGTTTTCTTTTCTACACTTTGTAGTGATCGTATGTTGTAATCCTATGTAATAGTTATGTTGGAATTCTTAATCAGGGGTTTTCTCTCCGGAGATGTAATTAACAGATCTTTTATATATATGTAAGAGTTCTGGAAATAAAGTACCTGCAATCTTTGATATATTTACTCATTTATGCATTTACGCATTTAAATTATACTATCTGTCTCTATGACGTGGACGCGTACGTATTACTTTTGCGATCGCCCCATTTTCCCGTCATCAATATTCCCTAAACTTTTTTCATATTTCTGTGGATATGAACATTTCTCTCTCGATTTATGCACTTTTTTTGATACAGAAAATGCACCTCCTTGGCTAATCCGTGAGCAAAATGTCTACTCTTTTCTGAAGTCAAACGATGGACCAGAGCTTCGCCGGGATGGGCACCGGATGACCGGAAGCTTTATGAATGGCAGAGCATGATTATATATTGAGCACAACGAGTCAGGTCTCTTCCAGATGATCCTCCGAGTGGAGAAGAGCCCACGGTGGAAACTTTGCTGCCGGATGGATGAGTAGATGAATTTGTTCAAACGGAGCACATAAATGCTTTACTTAATTTGGTAATCATGCTGAGAAAGCAGTGGTGTAGGCTCGTGACAAAGTTGTTGGAGGACGACACACTGTATTATTTTTGCTTTCTGAACCTGCTCAAAGCTGTTGCTCTACGTCCTCTTTCAATAATCTCCAAGCACATTCAGTGACAAGGGCTTTATTTGTCATCAGATTTTAAAGTACTGTCTCTAGCTTTGCCTCTAGATTTGGTTAGCTCAGAGCTTTTGGACCTTGATTTGCCCTCTTGCATCTGGACCTTTGTGTGCTTGTTTTTACTTCATTTGCCTTAATTATGTACTTAATCCACGAACACAGACAGACACAACGAACCCCTCGCGTCGCCCCCCAGCGGCGCCAAGGGAAAAAAGGCGGCGCCGCCGAGCCCTCTCCCCACCAGCCTCCCCTGCCGCTGCCGTCGCTGGCTTCGTCCGCGGCGGTGGCGGCGCCCCCCCGCTGCCAAGTGGTGGTCGGGGGGGTGGCCTCTCGCGAGCTGGTTTGGAGGAGGACCGGCCCGTGGGGGCGGCGGCGGTCGAGGTTTGAGGACGCCGAGCCGACGGGCTCGGGCGGCAATGGAGGGGGTTGATACGTCCATTTCGCATCACTATTTTATAGCATAATTTACTGTTATTCAATGATATATTTCATATTAAGAGGAGTTACTTATGTTATTTTGTCTTATTTTGCATGTTTGATGATCATTGGATAATTAACTGCCGGAGTCAGATTTCAGCTGGAAAAAGCAACGTCAAGGCACTATATTTCTGGAGCACTAAAAATATTTCCGAGAAGACAGATGTTCCTATTTTATCAGAAGATGGACTAAGCCAAAAGGGGAGGCTGAGATGGGCCAGGAGGGGCCCACACCACCCCTGGGCGCGGGGCCCACCTTGGCCGCGCCCTGGCCAGGTGTGGTGCCCCTGGCCCACCTCAGGCGCTCCCCCTTCGCGTACTTCATCCCCCAGAAACCCTAAGACACGGGGAGTCCGTGAGAAAATATTCCGCCGCCTCCACGAGGCGGAAACCACAGAGAGAGAAAAGCTCTCCGGCAGGGAGAAATCTGCCGGGGAAATTCCTTCCCGGAGGGGGAGATCATCGCCATCCTCATCGTCATCGCGCTGGACTTCATCGGGATCATCATCATCATCATCTCCACCGCCATCACCACCATCACCGCTGCACCATCTCGTTCCGCTGTAACATCTAGGGCTATACTTTGTTTAGTTCATAGGGGAAACTCTCCCGGTGTTAATTACTCCTTGTGGTTGATGCTATTGAGTTTTATCGGTGAATTAAAGTATATGTTCAGATCGTTATCCATCATTATATCACCTCTGATCATGATCCATATGATGTCTCGTGAGTAGTTCGATTAGTTCTTGAGGACATGGGAGAAGTCACGCTGTTAGTAGTGGAATTATGTTGAGTAATATTTAATGGTTTGATATTTAAGTTGTGGTGCTATTCTTCTAGTGGTGTCGTGTGAACGTCGACTACATGACACTTCACCTTTATGGGCCTAGAGGAGTGCATTGTGTATTTGGTTGCTAATTGTGGGGTTGCCGGAGTGACAGAAACCTAAACCCCCGTTAGTATACCGGTGCACAAGGGAGCGTAGGATCTCAGAGTTTAAGGCTGTGGTTAGATTTATCTTAATTACTTTCTTGTAACTGCGGATGCTTGCAAGAGGTATAATCACAAGTATGTATTAGTCCAAGTAAGGGCGGTGCATTAGCATAGGTTCACCCACACAACACTTATCAAAACAATAAGATTAATCAACTATGTGAAGCGAAAGCACTTGACTAGAATCCCGTGTGTCCTCAAGAACATTTTGTCATCATAAGTAAACCAACCGGCTTGTCCTTTGCTCTAAAAAGGATTGGGCCACTTGCTGCAATTATTATTACTGTCTTTTACTTACTCGCATTTTATTTACCTGCTATATCAAAAACCCCTAAAAACTTGTCTGCTAGCATTTACAGTGAAACCTTTACCGAAACTCCTTGTCAGCACCTTCTGCTCCTCGTTGGGTTCGACACTCTTATTTATCGAAAGTACTACGATACACCCCCTATACTTGTGGGTCATCAAGACTATTTTCTGGCGCCGTTGCCGGGGAGTGAAGCGCTATTGGTAAGTGGAATTGGTAAGGGAAACTTTTACTGTAGGTGCTATTTTTATTTCTGCTTGCTACTTTATTTTATCATGGAGAGATCTCCATTTGAATCCCTGTTTGGAAATACTACTACCACTGCTAAGGTAGTAGAAGAGGAACCACCTGATCAAGTAATTCCATTTAAAATACCTATGAAAATTGTTGAACGAGTTACGAATAACCGCTATGCAGGAGATGGAACTGTCCCTCCTGGGGATCATTTGCTATTTATTCATGAATTATGCGAGTTGTTCAAGTGTGCAGGTATTTCAATGGAAGAGGTCAAGAAGAAATTGTTTTCTATATCGTTGACTGGTAAAGCTGCAAAATGGTATAGGATGCTGAAAAATGGGCGTTCTATTGGCTGGGAGGAGATTGTGCCTCTCTTTTATTCTAAATTTTATCCTCCTAGTGAAATTCATCAAGATCGGAATCATATATATAATTTTTGGCCTCATGATGGAGAAAGTATTGCCCAAGCGTGGGGGAGATTGAAATCATTAATGCTCAAATGCCCCATTCATGAGCTTCCTGGTAATGTTGTTATTGATAACTTCTATGCAAGGCTTTCTCTTCAAGATAAAACTCTATTGGATACCTCTTGTGCTGGATCATTTACGCGTAATAAAGAGGAAGTTAAATGGGACCTTCTTGATCGGATTGAGGAAAATACTGAAGGATGGGAGAACGACAAAGGTAGAGAATCAGGTATAAAGCATGATTACGAATGCATTAAAACTTTTATGAATACTGATAATTTTCGTAATCTCTATGATATGTATGGTCTTGATTCTCAAGTTATTGCAAACTGTTACAAGGCTTTTGCCTCTTATCTTGATGTTCCTAAAGAAAGTTGCAATAAGTATCATTTGCCTTACAAAGATAATACTAATTCTGCCAATATTAAAAACATTGAAGTTCATACAGTTGATCGTATCTTGCCAGAACCTTATATTGAGAAACCACCTTTTCCTGTTAAAATTAGGGAACATTCTATCATAGCTAGTGTGGTTAATAAAAGTGCAAAGAAAGCTTTAGAACCTGCTGAACAAATAGCGGTAGAACCCACAATAGCAATAGTAAAGGATTTGGTAACTGAAAATGTAGAAGGAGGACATATTATCTTTTGTGAAGATGCCTCTAATATTGTTTCACATCCCGTAGAGCTAGGAAAACAAGTGTTCCTGTGCTTTCAGTCAAAATAGGAGAACATTGCTATTATGGTTTATGTGATATTGGTGCAAGTTCTAGCGCTATTCCTTTTGATCTTTATAAAGAAATTATGCATGAAATTGGTCCTTGCGAACTTGAGGAGATTGATGTGGTTATTCAGCTTGCTAATAGAGAAACTATCTCCCAATTGGTATTGTGAGAGATGTTGAAGTTTTATGTGGTAAGACTAAATACCCTGCTGATTTTCTAGTACTTGGTTCTGTTGCTAGTAAAGCGTGTCCCATTATTTTTGGTAGGCCTTTCTTGAATACATGTGGTGCCATTATAGATTGTAAGAAAGAGAAAATTTACACTAAATTTAATGGAGAATCTTATGAGTTTAATTTCTCTAAGTTTGGTAAACAACTTTATGAAACTGAATTACCTAATGAGAATTTTCAAGTTGAACAACTTGCTTCTATTGCTGTTGCTCCTAACAATGCCTTGCAGCAATTCATGGAGGAACACGAAAGTGAAGTATTTATGGAGGAGAGGAATGAGATTGACAATGCCTTTCTTCGTCAACCACCAATACTTAAGCATAATTTGCCTGTGGAAGATTTGGGTACCTCAGCGCCTCCTAAGGAAGATCCTGTCTTCGATTTAAAACCGTTACCTGATAATCTTAAGTATGTTTATCTTGATGAAAGGAAAGTATATCCTGCTATTATTAGTTCTAAACTTTCAGGTAATGAAGAAGCAAGGTTATTAGAAGTACTAAAGAAACATCGAGGAGCTATGGGATACACTTTGGATGATTTAAAGGGGATTTCTCCTACTATATGTCAACATGCCATCAACATTGAACCCGATGCAAAACCTGTTGTTGAGCATCAGCGTCGCTTGATCCCTAAGATGAAAGAAGTGGTAAGAAATGAGGTATTAAAACTTCTTGATGCTGGTATAATTTATCCTATTGCTGATAGTAGATGGGTAAGTCCTGTGCATTGTGTCCCTAAGAAAGGAGGAGTTACTGTTGTACCAAATGAAAATGATGAACTTATTCCTCAAAGAGTAGTAGTGGGATATAGGATGTGCATTGATTTTAGAAAGGTCAATAAAGTAACTAAGAAAGATCATTATCCTTTGCCTTTTATTGATCAAATGTTAGAAAGGTTGTCTAAGAAAACCCATTTTTGTTTCCTTGATGGTTATTCTGGATTCTCACAAATTGCTGTTAAAGCACAAGATCAAGAGAAAACAACTTTTACTTGTCCTTATGGAACTTATGCTTATAGACGTATGCCTTTTGGTTTGTGTAATGCTCCTGCTACGTTCCAAAGATGCATGTCTGCTATTTTTCATGGTTTTTGTGAGAAATTGTGGAAGTATTCATGGACGATTTTTCCGTCTACGGAACTTCCTTTGATAATTGCTTGCACAATCTTGATAAAGTTTTGCAGAGATGTGAGGAGACAAATCTTGTTCTTAATTGGGAGAAATGTCATTTCATGGTTAATGAAGGAATTGTCCTAGGGCACAAAATTTCTGAAAGAGGTATTGAAGTGGACAGAGCTAAGTTGAAGCAATCGAGAAAATGCCCTGTCCAAGGGATGTGAAAGGTATCCGTAGTATTCTCGGTCATGCCGGTTTTTATAGGAGGTTTATTAAAGATTTCTCTAAAATTTCAAAACCCCTCACTAATCTTCTTCAAAAAGATGTACCTTTTGTTTTTGATGATGATTGCAAGGAAGCTTTTGAAACTCTAAAAAAGCTTTAATCACAGCTCCTGTTGTTCAACCTCCTGATTGGACTTTACCTTTTGAAATAATGTGTGATGCTAGTGATTTTGCTGTAGGAGCTGTTCTTGGACAGCGGGTAGACAAGAAGTTAAATGTTATTCATTATGCTAGTAAAACACTTGATGCCGCTCAAAAGAATTATGCTACTACTGAAAAGGAATTTTTAGCAGTTGTTTTTGCTTGTGATAAATTTAGACCTTATATTGTTGATTCAAAAGTTACTATTCACACTGATCATGCTGCTATTAGATACCTTATGGAAAAGAAAGATGCTAAGCCTAGGTTAATAAGATGGGTACTTTACTGCAAGAATTTGATTTACATATCGTAGATAGGAAAGGTGCTGAAAATCCTGTTGCTGATAATTTGTCTAGATTAGAAAACATTTCAGATGATCCTATACCTGTTAATGATAGTTTTCCAAATGAACAATTGGCTGCGATAAAGGTAAGCTCACGCGAAAGTCCTTGGTATGCTGATTATGCTAATTTTATTGTTGCCAAGTATTTGCCTCCGACCTTTACAGCTCAGCAAAGAAGAAAGTTCTTTTATGATTTGAGGCATTATTTTTGGGATGACCCACATTTGTATAAAGAAGGAGTAGATGGCATTATGCGAAGATGTGTTCCTGAGTATGAACAGAAAGAAATATTGAGCAAATGCCATGGAAGTGCTTATGGAGGACATCACGCTGGAGATAGAACTGCGCAAAAGGTTCTACAATCAGGTTTTTATTGGCCTACCCTTTTTAGAGATGCTAGAAAATTTGTTTTATCATGTGATGAATGTCAAAGAGTAGGTAACATTAGTAGACGTAATGAAATGCCTATGAATTATTCTCTTGTTATTGAACCTTTCGACTGTTGGGGATTTGACTTTATGGGTCCTTTTCCTTCCTCAAATGGTTATACTCACATACTTGTTGCTGTTGATTATGTTACTAAATGGGTAGAAGCTATACCAACTTCTAGTGCTGATGGTGAGACATCATTAAAAATGCTTAAAGATATTATCTTCCCTAGGTTTGGTGTGCCTAGATATCTCATGACTGATGGGGTTCTCATTTTATTCATGGTGCTTTTAGAAAAACTTAGCTAAGTATGATGTTAATCATAGAATTGCTTCACCATATCATCCCAAACAAGTGGTCAAGTAGAATTGTCAAATAGAGAGATTAAGTCTATTTTGCAAAAGACTGTTAATAAATCTAGAAAAAATTGGTCTAAAAAGCTTAACGATGCTTTGTGGGCTTATAGAACTGCTTATAAAAATCCTATGGGAATGTCTCCTTACAAAATGGTTTATGGAAAAGCTTGTCATTTGCCTTTAGAATTAGAACATAAAGCCTATTGGGCGGTGAAAGAACTTAATAGAGACTTTAAACTTGCCGGTAAAAAGAGATTGCTTAATTTGAATTCTTTAGATGAATGGAGAAATGCAGCTTATGAAAATGCTAGGCTCTTTAAAGAGAAAGTTAAGCAATGGCATGATAGAAGAATTCTTAAGAGAGAATTTAACGTAGGTGAAAAAGTTTTATTGTATAGGTCTCGTCTCAGATTTTTTGCAGGAAAATTACTTTCAAAATGGGAAGGACCTTATATCATTGAGGAGGTCTATCGCTCAGGTGCGATTAAAATCAATTCACTAGATGGGGACAGACCACAAGTGGTTAATGGTCAAAGACTCAAGCATTACATTTCTGGAGATTCTTATAATGAAGATGTTGATCTTATCAAAGTGGTAACTCCAGAGGATTTTATAAAAAGTCAAATTCAGACAACTGCAAAAGCTGATTTGGAATAGGTAACAGTTTCGGTAAGAAAAAGTTCGCGATTTACTTTTCAACCTAAATATTTATTGTTTTTACATAATATGGAAAATTATGAGTCGGAAAAGGGTAGGAAACGGTGCCCGAGGGCACCACACCACCCCTGGGCGCGGGCCCCACCCTGGCCGCGCCGTGGGTGCGTGTGGGCACCTCGGAGCCCGTCTCCGACCCCGTTTCGTCCTGTACCTTCCTTTTGTCGTAAAACTTTTTGCTATATAATCACCCGGATCTCCCGAGGTCCGTATATCGTGTTTTCGTCGAGTTTTGGTTTCGAGCTGTTTTCTGCCAGGAACTATTTCCGGATTTAGAGCGCCATGGTCTTCTCCAACGACAACGAGAGCAAGGAGGGCGTGGAGGACATCATGGACCAGAGGATCGAGGAGGAGGTCAAGAGCGAAACCGATGATGAAGTAGAGGAAGACTCAACTCCACGTCCTCGCGCTACTATTGCAAGCATCGGGGTGACTGCCAACCCTTTCAATCCTGTGAAGAACCTGAACATGGGTGGTGAGGCATCGCGTCATGCCTTTGCACCCAAGACACTCGCCTCAAACTCCAGTAACCCTTTCCATACCCTCATCCATAAGTATCAATTTGAGAGAGTTCCGGAGATGGAGTTGCCTACTTGTTGGGATATAGATCGATCTAACAATGCAGGAAAAGAAAGCCCTAAGTCCAGTGAGAAGTGGGGAAACAATTCCAAGAGCTGGGACTCACCTTCTGACCAGTTCATGAACCGCATCGAACACAATTCGGAGATGATCCGCATCCTCACATACAAGATAGATGAATTGAAGGATTTGGTCGAGAAGCTCATTAGGGAGTCGCCACCAAGAGATCAAGCCTAAATCGTCAAGGGGTAATGGCACTCCCTTGGCTTGTTCCAAGCTTGGGGGAGTGCCCAGTATCATCTTTATCCTTTCGTTTTTATAATTTCGTGGTCATATCATGAGTAGAGAAGTTATCTTATAAGATGGTTTGCGATGTGGAGTGTCAATCCTTTAGTTATCCATGTATCCGTTGGTTTGAGTGTGTCTTTGTTCAGAATATTAATGAGAAGTTCCACCTTTACTTTCGGTACATTTTATTTTAGCCTGCAATCTTCTTTATGTGCTGATCTTGCCATTAGTATTGACGCCACTTTTGGGTACATTAAGTAAATTATATTAGTTGTGGCAAACTTAGTATTGGTCATTAGTAGCAATACCATGAAAACTTAAGTAGAAGGAGGGAATTACATGCAAAAATATTATCCCTTTATCTTTCTTTCTTGCTAGCCAATAAGATTAGTATTCTTTGAGTTAAAACATTTGTGCTTACAGGGAAGATAGCATGGTTGCTTCTATTATATATATATTTGTGTGTATCCCCCAACTTTTATGCTTGCTACATGACCTTGCTAGCCTTAACCACCGTACTGAGAGGGAATGCTTCTCGTGCATCCAAATCCTTGAACCAAACCCATGCCATTTGTGTCCACCATAACTTCCTATATGTGGTATTTCTTTGCCACTCCAAGTAAATTTTTCATGTGCTACCTTTAAATTATTCAAAATGTTATTATTCCCTTTTGTGTCAATGTTTACTAGCTCATGAGGAAGTAGTGTGGTTATCCTTTATTCTACTTGTCAAACAGACTTTACACCTGGACTAGTGGCATATACATCCGCTTATCCAATAACTTGCAAAAAGAGCTGGCAACGGGTGCCCAGTCCCAATTAATTACAACTTTAACCTTAATTCTCTTCACACTTTTGCCCTGATTATCAGTAAGCATGACAAACAGTGAAATATGAATGTGTGTAAACCAAAGAGAAAGAGGGATGATCTGCCTTGCTGGTAGAAATAACGTCCTTCATGGGAGCCGCTCTTAAAAGTCTGTTTGACAGGGAGAATACTGTTTTCACCCGCTACCATTCGTTGACAATTAACAAACACCCCTTAAAACTTAATTTTTGCTCTCTATATGATTTCAAAAACTTAAAAGCTCTAGCACATGACTTAATCCCTGCTTCCCTCTGCGAAGGGCCTTTCTTTTACTTTTCATGTTGAGTCAGTACACCTATTTCCTTCTTCCTTGAGCAAGCATTTGAGTTGTTGTGATTCAACCATATATATCATTAATATTGTCAATCATGTCTTTATCCTTTCTTGTCTTAGCACAAAGACTTTTGCCTCTAAGAATATAGCTTTGCAAGTTATCAATGACTGTAAAGAAGGTGTGATAATTGAGTGTGGAATTCTGCAATATAAGCTCTAATATAAAGACTCCTTTCGAAAGATAAGTATTGATTGCTTATTGTTCTATGACCAAGAATGAAGTGTGCCATTACTAATCTATAATTTCCTTCGTGTATTTTTATTGTGGTTGTTTCACTACTCATGTTCAAGTTAGGTTATATGAAGAGTAGTTGCTGTTTAAAATGAGTGTGTTGTTTAGTAATTACTGATGCTTCTTGTCCGTATTCTTTATTATCGACGCTTCACTCCATAAACTTTTGTTCTAGTTTACTGAGCTCAGCTTTCGCTTGGGGACAAGCGAGGTCTAAGCTTGGGGGGGTTGATACGTCCATTTCGCATCACTATTTTATAGCATAATTTACTGTTATTCAATGATATATTTCATATTAAGAGGAGTTACTTATGTTATTTTGTCTTATTTTGCATGTTTGATGATCATTGGATAATTAACTGCCGGAGTCAGATTTCAGCTGGAAAAAGCAACGT
The DNA here is from genome assembly GCA_947311845.1 of Poa pratensis. Classification (NCBI taxonomy): domain Eukaryota; kingdom Viridiplantae; phylum Streptophyta; class Magnoliopsida; order Poales; family Poaceae; genus Poa; species Poa pratensis. Next base: position 29,016,370 of record CAMZMU010000083.1, read on the forward strand.
CAAGGCACTATATTTCTGGAGCACTAAAAATATTTCCGAGAAGACAGATGTTCCTATTTTATCAGAAGATGGACTAAGCCAAAAGGGGAGGCTGAGATGGGCCAGGAGGGGCCCACACCACCCCTGGGCGCGGGGCCCACCTTGGCCGCGCCCTGGCCAGGTGTGGTGCCCCTGGCCCACCTCAGGCGCTCCCCCTTCGCGTACTTCATCCCCCAGAAACCCTAAGACACGGGGAGTCCGTGAGAAAATATTCCGCCGCCTCCACGAGGCGGAAACCACAGAGAGAGAAAAGCTCTCCGGCAGGGAGAAATCTGCCGGGGAAATTCCTTCCCGGAGGGGGAGATCATCGCCATCCTCATCGTCATCGCGCTGGACTTCATCGGGATCATCATCATCATCATCTCCACCGCCATCACCACCATCACCGCTGCACCATCTCGTTCCGCTGTAACATCTAGGGCTATACTTTGTTTAGTTCATAGGGGAAACTCTCCCGGTGTTAATTACTCCTTGTGGTTGATGCTATTGAGTTTTATCGGTGAATTAAAGTATATGTTCAGATCGTTATCCATCATTATATCACCTCTGATCATGATCCATATGATGTCTCGTGAGTAGTTCGATTAGTTCTTGAGGACATGGGAGAAGTCACGCTGTTAGTAGTGGAATTATGTTGAGTAATATTTAATGGTTTGATATTTAAGTTGTGGTGCTATTCTTCTAGTGGTGTCGTGTGAACGTCGACTACATGACACTTCACCTTTATGGGCCTAGAGGAGTGCATTGTGTATTTGGTTGCTAATTGTGGGGTTGCCGGAGTGACAGAAACCTAAACCCCCGTTAGTATACCGGTGCACAAGGGAGCGTAGGATCTCAGAGTTTAAGGCTGTGGTTAGATTTATCTTAATTACTTTCTTGTAACTGCGGATGCTTGCAAGAGGTATAATCACAAGTATGTATTAGTCCAAGTAAGGGCGGTGCATTAGCATAGGTTCACCCACACAACACTTATCAAAACAATAAAGATTAATCAACTATGTGAAGCGAAAGCACTTGACTAGAATCCCGTGTGTCCTCAAGAACATTTTGTCATCATAAGTAAACCAACCGGCTTGTCCTTTGCTCTAAAAAGGATTGGGCCACTTGCTGCAATTATTATTACTGTCTTTTACTTACTCGCATTTTATTTACCTGCTATATCAAAAACCCCTAAAAACTTGTCTGCTAGCATTTACAGTGAAACCTTTACCGAAACTCCTTGTCAGCACCTTCTGCTCCTCGTTGGGTTCGACACTCTTATTTATCGAAAGTACTACGATACGCCCCCCTATACTTGTGGGTCATCAGCAGTGCAGCGGTGGCGGGGCAGGGGCGCGGCGGTCCCGAAGTCGCGGTGGAGGGTGCAGGAAGGTCGTCGTCGGCTCCTTGGCGCGGTGGTCGCGCGGAGGTTCCGGCCAGCGCCTGCAGCTCCGCGGCGGAGGAGGCCCCGGTGAGGACGGCGGCGCGGCGGCGCCGCACCCGCATCTGGCAGCCGCAGGGTGTTGGCGCGGCTTCTCGTGGTTGCCTCCACAAGGTGTGGTTGGCACGGTGACGCTGCTCCATTTCTGCGTCCTGCAGGTGTGGTTCGACGGTGGTGGTTTGTGGTGTGCTGGTGTGGACCTGATGCGAAGGATGGAGTTGTGGGCGCGGATCCGGGTGAAAACCTCGCCTTCGGCTTGTGGCCGGAGCCGGTGATGACGATGCCTCGTGCGCCGTTTTCCTTCCTGAAGGCATCACTGAGGTGAAGCTCCCATCTCCTCCTGCTACCTCCGGGGGAAACCCTAGATCTTTGGATCGGATGATGGCGGCGTTTCCACGCTGCTCCCCTCTTTGGGGCATCATTCTTGGAGTTGTGCTGTGGTCGAAGGGACAAGTGGTTGCGGGAGGGTGGCGGCGTGGGTGTCGAGGCTGGTGTGGCGGCGGCAGCAGCGGCTATCTTTTAGGCCGGGGCGGCGGCCCCGGATGTTGGTACGACGGCCGTGGTCTGCGAGCAGCTTTCCCTGGGCAGCTTGGGCTGCGGGTGGCTGGTTCGTGCGGCGTCGTGGCTCGGTTGCGAGCGGTGCTATGTCGGGACGGCAGTCCCGGAAGGGGGTGTTGGCGGCGAGGCTGTCGAGGCTGCTTGGGCAGCGGCTGCAGCGGTTGCCTTTTAGGCCGGGGCGGCGGCCCCAGATGTTGGTACGGCGGCCGTGGTCTGCGAGCGGCTTACCTGGTGCAGCTTGGGCTGTGGGTGACCGAGTTGTGCGGCGTCGTGGCTCGCGTGCGGGCGGTGGCATGTCGGGGCGGCGACCCCGGAAGGTGGTCCAGGTGGTTTGCGTAGGGCGTGATGGAGAGTTGGATGTCGGGGCGGCGGCTCCGAGTCTTTCTGCATCATCGAGGGCGTTTCTCCTTGTGTCGTGTGGGCGACAAGGTCGCTCTCGGTGCTGTTCGTCGTCGAGGCTCCCGGTGGTGGCCGCTTTCATCTGCGACGGAGCGTCCCGTACCTGCTCCTCCCATAGCAGTTGCGGATTCTTCTCTCCGGCAAGGGTGTGTTGTTGGCCGTCCGGCCGTGGAGTGGTTGTTGTGTGGGCTTTGCCCCGTCGTGCTCGTTGTATGGTTTTCGCCCGGTTTCTCCCTCTAATAAACCGGGCACCTTCTACTTAATTAATGAATAAGGCAAAACTTTTGCCTTCGGTTCAAAAAAAAAAAATTATGTACTTGCTGTCTTTTTCTTCTCTTACAGAGGATATAAAACATACCTGGCACTCACCAGCATTTCTACAATTATACTCTGCACTCTGTCAGACAGGATGCACATACATGTGGATCCAGGTGGCATATCAAAATATCCATACACATTTAGTATTTTAGATACTATATATATCAGCTGGACAACCAGACATGCGGTTGCTGTTTGATGACATATCTCCCGTTTGTTGATCTTTCTTTTTCTTTTTCCACAAATGGTTGCCAGCTAGACACGACGATCGCATATCCAGTCCAGCAGTGCACGTACAGCAGTCCACAAATGGCCTCCAATCATTTGCACGCTCACACTAGTTAGAGCTCTTAATACATTAGCACTGAGTTGACACTAGTTTATAGTTAGAGCTCTTAATACATTAGCACTGAGTGCCAGATAAAATGGATGCTGACTGCCTCTGCCAACTAGTGTTTCCAGGTGGATGCACTTCTGGTAGGTAAATATACTTTTTGTGTAGACTGTATAGCATACATAAAATTTGCTGGGATTGGTTTCAAATATGTTATGACATTATGACTGGAATTTGACATTGTATATAGTGAGGGCTAAGTGTTTTAGGCCAAAAAGTGTAGTAACACATATATATTGTATAAAGATATCGTGAGGTAGAGAGTGGATTTTTGGAACCCGGGCTACATGGAGCCCGCCTTTTTTTCTGAAAAAAATGAAAATGAGGTTTTTGAGTTTCCAAAAATCTCAAAAAAATCACAGATGCAGATAGTGTCGAGATTTACAAGCGTGCAAAACTTTTACCTTAAAATTCGTTGTATTTTGGGTTGTACAAAAAAGGCAACTCGGGGAAAATTACAATTTTTTTATGTGTATTGTCCTTTTTTATCGGCCCAAAATATAACGAATTTGGAGTTAAAAATTTGTACGATTGTAGATCTCGACAATATCTACATCCGGGATTTTTTTTTATTTTTGAAAACTAAAAAAATGTCGATTTCAATTTTTGAAAAATAGGGCACCATGTAGCCCGGGATCCATTTTAGGTTTTCGTCGTGAGGTAGCCAAAAGATCAGACCAATAAAGACTAGACAAAGATCACATGACGAAATCAATAAAAAAACATGAGAAGGTCTGTCGGGGGCATGAGTGGCACAAAAGAGAGAGAGAAAACCGGATAAAGCCTAAGGCTCCGTTTGTTAGCTCAACGTTTTTGAAATTGAAGTATATTGAAACCAAAGTGTTCTAACGCCTGGCGAACAAATACCACCTTTTTCTTCTTTCTCGGTATTAAAAAAAAGAGGGCCGGTGAAACATCCCAAAATTATAATAAGAATTAATAAGACCCAAAATTCAGAACCAACAAAAACTTTTTGAATTATCTCACAAATGATTGTGTTTTCCCTTATATTGTTCTGTTTGACCTTGTGTGACTTGAATGTTTATGATTGTTTGACTAGTAAATGTCTACCCAAGAAATCAACCTAAGTAAAAATATATTTAAAACTCTGGTGATCCTGTTATGACAAGAATATATTCCATATATCTTTTCCATTCTTATGTTGGCCAAAGTCTATTTCAATGATGTTTTATTTTAGCGGCAAATAAAATACCCACTCTTGAGAAGATGAAAGTATTTCCAAAAATTTCATGTTTATAAAATATGGAGGTCTATCTGTGATCTCCTATCTACTTTTCAAATCTTGATATTTCGCATGAGTATGCAACTCCCATTTCATAAACTCTGGTTTCCACTCCCTTTGAAAATAACACTAGTGGGAAATATATTACCCCACATATTTCCCTTTATCAAACCTTTTGAAAACTATTAAGTTATGAGATGAGATATTTCCTACCCATCATCTTGTCATAATTAAGTGTGATCATTTTCAAGATAGTATTGTTAATTATGGAAATGGTGGTACGAATTATTCTTGTGGTTTGAATTGTGTGGTCTTGAATGTTATGTGAATATTGTTGTGTGGTTGATATTGTTGTGCTGTTTGCTATTGTTGTGCTATTGATATTGTGTGTTGCTTGCTTGTGAGGATAATTCCTCAGTGGTGTTAATACTAAAATTAGAACACACTTGGCAGCAAATTGGGAGTGTGACTTGAATAAGAACAAATCCTCTAAAATTATTCAAACCCTAGTTAAAGTCCTAAATTAATGGAAATGATCTTATTGAAATTCCCTCTCTATCTATTCCTCTATTCTACGAAAACAATTATATTTTCTTTATCAAAATTCTAGGAGTGAGATGAACTAATAATCATCCCCACTTCATATCACTCCCTCCTTAAGTAAACCTACTTTTCGATTTAAATCAAACCCCTCAAATCATTTATTAAAAAGGAAATGAAGGTCATGAGTTAGAAATGGTCTTCATAAATAATTTCCCTCCACAATTCTCTATTTCCTCAAAACAAATGTTTTCTCTATGAAAATAAAACTTATTTGAAGTTATCATATTTGTCAAAGAAGTTCCAAAAGTTCAAAACCATATTTTATCACATGCTTTAAAAATATTAAAGGAGTATCAAATACTAATCTCCAAAAATGATTTAATTAAACCCTATGAACAAATATTGCTCAAAACATTTTATTTTCAAAAAACTAATTTTTGTGGAGCTTCCTCATGTATATGGGAGGCTACCTGAATTTTCTCAAAATTGTATAAAATGTTTAAGTGCCCCAATTAAAATCCCTAAAACCTACTGGTTCCAAAAAGGAATAGAAGAAATAGAAGCAGGGACTTGTTTGTGATTGTAAAAAAATATTCCAGGGGGCGTTCTGTAAAATCTTCGTTGACTCCCTGTAGCAGCAGAGCCACACGGCGCCGATGCCGTGCTCCTCTCGTCGTCGATGCTGTGCTCCCCTCCCATCGCTCGCCCCTGCTCCACGCCTCGCTCTGGGAGACGATAAGAACCACCCCACGCCACCCTTTGCTCCCCCAGCTCACTCATTTCCCCCACTCTCTCCCTCTCTCATTTTCTTCCACGAAAACGAACCACGGCCGAAGCCGCCGACGCGCCCCGCCGGCGATAGAGACCTCTCCGACCAAATCCAAGCCTACCAAAAGCCTCCCCGCGTCGTCCTCTCTCTCTCCATACGAGGAATCGCAGATTGGGGCCCGGGATCGCCGTTGTCGTCCTCAACTCCGTCCTCCCCGGCCGCGGCTTGTCGAGCAAGCTCGCGAGCAGCTCAGCCCACCATTCTTCGCCATTATTGCATCCATGTGTTCCCCTTGCCGTGTTCTTCCTCACGAACATCCCCATTTCCTTTTAGGTCGCCGGAGCCGCCGATGCCGTCGCCGCCGTGCTCCTGCCTCGCCTTGCTCTGTTCTGTGCGACGCGAGGAAGAGGAAGCCCGGTACCGTTTCGCCCGCGCACATGGGCCGCAAGATGGGCCTCTCCCCGTGTTGCTCAGCCCACATCCCGCCAGCTCCAGTGCCAGATCCAGCCCGCTAACCTTTTTCTCTAGGTTGTTTATTTATTTCCTTATAGATCTATTTCTGGACCTTTAGTTTAAATCCATTTAAAATAGTTTTAGTTTGAATCTGGCCAGACCAAAAATCACAGTAGTAATGTTATAAGTTTAGAGACGTGTGCAACTTGCAGATCTGAAAAATATGAATTATTGTAGGTTTGATAAATGTTTTCTTATCACTGATCTGAAACACTGTTTTCTTAATAACTTGAGTTTGGTTACTCAAAAATTGGTGAATCAAAATGTTTTAGAAAGCTCTTCACATTACCTAGCAGTATAAATTTGCCTCTTATGCAAATAAGCTTCCTAAATAAAATGGCTTCCACTTTGGTTATTGACCAGAGAGCCTTTCTAGGGTTTTTGTAAATTATTTGGTGATGAATTTTGATGTGAATCCAATTGTGTGGCCTTCTGTATGATTAGGGGTACCTAACCCTAGCTTGGTGTGATTGTTAGAGCTGTATATTAGTTTCGGTGTGCATAACTAGCTTTAATGCTTTTTCTGTTAATTCTTGTCTATAGTTTATTTAATCTTGTAGAATGTAGTAGTGTCTTATTTGTGATTTCTAGCATGCATAGGTGTTGTACTCTCTGATATGTGTGTGTTATCTCATATCTCTGGCATGTTAGAAAAGTTGGTGTTGCATATGATTATTTAAGAGTAATACTACTAGTGTAGTTAATTCCTAGAATATTCCTAGTGTTTAGGAATTGTTTGTGGATGAAATTCCTTGAGTGGTTTGATTTTTGAAAACATTGCTTAAACATCAGTAGCATTTCATAGCTACTAATATTGTAGCATGTCACCCCTTGTTACCTATTATTTGGTCCTTAGCAAAGCAAGTTTAGTTGGGGGAATAGTTATAATTATTTAGGACTCACTAGCACGAGTAGCCTTATGTTGTGTTGTTGTTTTAGTAAGCTTCCTATTATAGCCAGAGGGTATTTAACCTCTTAATGCCTTGTTATGAACGTGGAACACCCATTGGTTCCATTGCATTCTGATTGAGAAATAGGGTTCTCAACCATAAGCATGTTGCAGTAACCTTTTTGTCAACTAGATGTGAGTGGTTGTTTTCCCTTTTGAAGATTGAGTGATTGATGTGTGGTGAAGTATTTTGGCTTGTAGAGATTAATTGGTGACTTAACTTTTGTCTGAAGTATTTCCTGTTTAAATAAAGATGTTAGTTGCTCATCCTTGCCTAAGATAATTTTGAGAGATCTATGGCCCTAGCTTGTGTATAAGTGTTAGACTACTGATTAGCATAAGGCCCTTGTAAGTGTAGACCCTAGTTGGTTGCTTGAATGATTAGTTTGATGCTTGTGGTTGTTATTTGTTTGTGTACCACTTGTGGTTTTGTTTGGTGTATTGATTGCTGTTTACTTCCCTGTTTGCGACGCTAGATAATAACGCTACCGGAGTGGTTTGGAGAGAATTGATCGAGGAAGGATGGGATTTTTATTATATTGATCAACAAGGAGAAGTCCAGGGACATTATGCTGAAACCAGGCAAGCTACTTCACTGAGCTTGCATCTATATACATCTATTTTGATTCACTTGTTTTTACGTATAAGAAGCATAAGTGACTTACGTGGTGTTTGCCACTAAAGTTATGATTTTGAAAACCCTTTTACAAAATACAAGTACATTATTGAGACACCCGATATAGAGGTGTTAGTAGTGTGCAGTAATTTCTAAATGTATTTGTTTTTACTCAAAAGCCTTTTATAAAAATCTTTTGGTGAGATTACGATCCACCCAAGTTTTGGTCCAAAGTATTTTGCAATGGAAGTTGGAAATGATTTGGGGAAAAACCTTTTCAAAAGTTTATGAAAAACTATTTTGCCACTCTATGTAGAAATATCAGTTTGTTTATATAAAACTATAGGATGGAAAAAAAAACATTGTTTATTCAAAACTCCTTTGAAAATCCTTGGATGAATTATGGTATGCCGAGATGTCGGTATGGAAGTGGAGAAATGGAGTATGGTGATGTTTATGAAAATGCACATTGTGTCCTTGTACTTACATCCCCAGCCGAAAATATGTGCGACCACATTTACCCACATATGGGCAAGGGCGTAGTCATATAATTTGCTCGTGTTAGTACTGGATGCCTCAATAACGAGGATAACCTCGTTCCATGAGGGGATGGTCTGAGGACCTACCCCCTGACCTGGGTCCTCTTAAGTGAAGTCTACCGGAAGCCGGTATGATCGTATGGGAGAAAGAGGATTGAAGGGCTCCCTTGGGTCCGCCGGACAGAACTACGAGTCCTCACACTTAGTTTCTGAGGATTTAAGTGTCGATGGAAAGTGTCGTAGAGGCAGGGTCCTATACTAGCATGAGCAAAGGACAGGCTACGGCCGGAAACTCAACTTCGCATACCCCTGGTATGGCGGGACGTGGCTGACACGATGAGTGACCGGATGAGTGTGGGAAAAGCGTGCTACCTCTGCAGAGGGTAAAAACTATTCGAATAGCCGAATCCTCGGATATGGACAGTTGGGAAGAACTACTAAGGCCATGTGCAAAGTTTTGCAAACTCTGGACTGTGTTGAGGAAATTGATGTGGAGAGGATGTTTCATACCTGTACCAAATGAGTTGGTACGAGGTTGAGATGTGATTGGAACCATGACTGGGTTATGGTCGGATAAAGGTGGAGTTTAGGAGGAACAGCTAAAATGATGATTTCTTAAAGGATAGTTATAAACTCCTTCTTACCCCTTTTCAGTAAAGTTTTTGAGATATTTCAAATAAATAAAAGTTTTGCTTGCTCAAGTTGGGGTAGTTTGCGAGTACAATCAAATGTACTCATATTGGTTTCGTCCCTGGCTATTGTCTTAGCCAGATTTTGGAAGAAGTGCAGTCCAAGAAGAAGGGTTCACTGGCGTCTTTGCGAACTAGGGCGCTTCCCAGTCAGCTGCCTGTAGGGTTAAGGCGAATGACTTGGGCTCCACGTTGTTTGGTGGTTCCGCTGCAAGTACCTGTTGAAGCTTATAACTTCAACCACGTAAGTATATTTATTCGGTATTTATGGATGTCCTGTGATGCCAATTCGAGTTATGTGCAACAACAGACTGATCATGGGATTGTTGCAGGAAACATAACGACTATCTCGGATAGCTAATCCGGGGTCCTCACAGACTTGGTATCAGAGCCATCCTGACTGTAGGAGACCTTAGTTAGCATGGACGTTAGTTAGGAAGGCAAATATTTTTGTTAAAAGTATATTACTACCAAAATATATTTTTATCTAGAGAAGTCCGAAAATGGCTTCGCTCTTCTCATCTTCTCAAATATTTCAAAGTCTAACCGCTCTATTTTAAGATTTTCCAAGAGTTCTTCTGTTATCTCTTACCCGTTCAAAATACTTGACGATGAACCCAAGTGAGACCTAATTAGCTATCACCCACAAGAAGGAGCTTCCATCACAAATACTCAACATCCAACATCAAGGTGATTGATCTGGAAATGCCAATATCGTCGACATCAACAAAGCAAGAGACCTCTGAAGACTAAGGCGCCGAAATGAAGATTTCAGCACCCCTGTTTAACCAAGACGAATTTTGGTTGTATTACCCAGACTACCACGAATATTAGACGTCCGTTGGTACTAGACGTACCTTGTGTGCACCTTGCATGTGTGTACTCTGCTTGTGTGTTGTTTGTGAGATGGAAATTTTTACCTCTTCACCATAAGTGCACCTTGTTGCGGATGTAAACCGCCAAGGAAAAAACTTTCTAAAATATTTTTCCCTCTCATCTAAATCATCTCCCAAAAAGAGCTGACAGTTCCGTAAGATACAAAAGACCCCCGATATTTAACCAAATAGCCTGAGATTTTTGTATCCTTTCAAAAGTCTGACTTAGAAAACCCTCCAGAAAATTTGGTCCTAGTAAGAGGAACAAGGTATCAAATACTCTCTACTTCAACCCTGAGGCCCAAGCCTCTACGGCCTTCTGCAAGACGGATACCGGCCTTCATACGACGTTTTGTATAACCACATCAAGCTATCAAGAAAGATGAAGATTCAAGACCCGACGTTAGATGACACTAGTCGCATCCCGTCGGACTAACAAAAGATTAGGAAAACTAACATAACTAACATAATTGATCTAACTTTAAATCTCTCATCTAACCAAGTTTTGCAAAGCTACTAACTGCTTTTTCTAGACAAAGGAAAGAGGTGCCATAGGACGACTCAAAACTATTTGGTGGAAAGGAGAACTTTAGGAGGATATAAGAGTGTTGAACTCTAAGATTAGTAGTTAAAAGGATCCCTTAAGAATCTAGTTGATGAGATCAAAACTTGTTGGATGATGTTGGTAATATCAAAAATTTGGGGTTTAGAATAGAAGTAAAAACTTGGAGTGGATCGATAAATTAATTGGATTTGGACAAATGATATATCTGATTTATGCTCTGGGGCTAACCAGTTGTGGTCCCCAACCATTGGTGATTATCTGGAGCTAGAAGATGTGACCCTTGATTTGAGGTTTAAAAAAAAAAGTGAAAGTTATTGGATTTTTAGGAAGCACTTGCTGATAAAATGATGTTTGGATTGGTTAGAAGCAAGTAAATTAAGAAGAATACTCCAGTGTTGGAATGTTTAGGGTGATTCTTAGCGCAAGTGACCTTCGTAATAAATTCTTATAGAATTATAGGAAGTGGTCAAGGATGAGTTAGCAAATGAGCAGATCGTTGTATGCAAGAAATAATTGGTGGAGGATAAATAAATGTTTATCGGATTCTAGGAATCAATATGACTTGGTTGAGTAGCCAAACATTCTAGGTGACAGTAGTTTTCAGAGCTTGTCACGCTCTGTTTGGATTGTTTTTGGAAAGATCATTTATCTTTGATTATGAGATCAAGGCCCAAAAGTGTTGAGATAAAAATCTGAATTTGGTTAGAAAGTGGGTCAATTCTTGATGATATGATCACATGATTATCGGATGCTTTATTTAGCTTTGATGATATGGTCATGGGAGAATGACAACCTGAAGGAGTCAGATATTAGGAGATATGCCTAACTGGGGAGAAAAATCAACCAGGAAATAATTGGTGGAGCACTATGCTTTTGTGATAAAAAGGCAATGGGAAGAATATGCCTAAAAAGATTTGATGGGTACCCGATAGATTGAACTATACAATGATAAAGAGTTTATGCCCAAGGAAGATGAGGGTGGATTAATAATTTTAGCTTGAGCAAGGACCATGTTTTAAATTAACTAATTGATAGTAGTGGCATTACCAGAAATATTGGAATGGTATTTTGAAAAATCGAGAATTAGAGACCTAGGTAAAGTTGATCGTTCAGGATCATAGGTATAATAAGTTGATGTCTAAGGTATGGTACCCAACTCCCTTGAAAACTAACATAAGCCCCTCAACCACAAAGTTTTCCCGAAAACCCTAACTATTCTGGTGCACTCTAACTTACATGTGAAGACACCTACGAAGCTGTGTGAAGACTCGGAACCAAAGAAGCGATATACCAAACTATCATTGAGTATTTGGAAACTCTTAGATCAGAATCTATTTTTCTTAACCTCTCTAGAAATAATATGATATTCCACTGTTCGTGTTATATAAAAGTACTTTGGTAACAAGCCTCATGAACTTGTTAGCAATTCACTTTTGTATGCTCAAACAATTGAGTGTCATATACAAATAAACGGAACGTCAGATAATTCAGTACATCTCAGCCTCTGGAATATGAGAAGTAGTTTGATGACAAGACTAGCTACCTTGTTAACAAATTCTTCTTGTATGACTAAGGCAAGTCGATGTCATAAAAGACACCCACATTCTTATACAACTAACCAATAGAAGGCCTCGCAACATCAAGTTGTTAAGATCTCACATAGCGACCTTACTGAAAGAAGCAACGACCTCGGAAGAGTAGTCAACCCCAAAACCCGTGCCCTCGTACTCCCCTGTACCCCCGGGCAAATCTTGAGGACGAGATTTATTTTAAGGGGGGAAGGATTTGAAACATCCCAAAATTATAATAAGAATTAATAAGACCCAAAATTCAGAACCAACAAAAACTTTTTGAATTATCTCACAAATGATTGTGTTTTCCCTTATATTGTTCTGTTTGACCTTGTGTGACTTGAATGTTTATGATTGTTTGACTAGTAAATGTCTACCCAAGAAATCAACCTAAGTAAAAATATATTTAAAACTCTGGTGATCCTGTTATGACAAGAATATATTCCATATATCTTTTCCATTCTTATGTTGGCCAAAGTCTATTTCAATGATGTTTTATTTTAGCGGCAAATAAAATACCCACTCTTGAGAAGATGAAAGTATTTCCAAAAATTTCATGTTTATAAAATATGGAGGTCTATCTGTGATCTCCTATCTACTTTTCAAATCTTGATATTTCGCATGAGTATGCAACTCCCATTTCATAAACTCTGGTTTCCACTCCTTTGAAAATAACACTAGTGGGAAATATATTACCCACATATTTCCCTTTATCAAACCTTTTGAAAACTATTAAGTTATGAGATGAGATATTTCCTACCCATCATCTTGTCATAATTAAGTGTGATCATTTTCAAGATAGTATTGTTAATTATGGAAATGGTGGTACGAATTATTCTTGTGGTTTGAATTGTGTGGTCTTGAATGTTATGTGAATATTGTTGTGTGGTTGATATTGTTGTGCTGTTTGCTATTGTTGTGCTATTGATATTGTGTGTTGCTTGCTTGTGAGGATAATTCCTCAGTGGTGTTAATACTAAAATTAGAACACACTTGGCAGCAAATTGGGAGTGTGACTTGAATAAGAACAAATCCTCTAAAATTATTCAAACCCTAGTTAAAGTCCTAAATTAATGGAAATGATCTTATTGAAATTCCCTCTCTATCTATTCCTCTATTCTACGAAAACAATTATATTTTCTTTATCAAAATTCTAGGAGTGAGATGAACTAATAATCATCCCCACTTCATATCACTCCCTCCTTAAGTAAACCTACTTTTCGATTTAAATCAAACCCCTCAAATCATTTATTAAAAAGGAAATGAAGGTCATGAGTTAGAAATGGTCTTCATAAATAATTTCCCTCCACAATTCTCTATTTCCTCAAAACAAATGTTTTCTCTATGAAAATAAAACTTATTTGAAGTTATCATATTTGTCAAAGAAGTTCCAAAAGTTCAAAACCATATTTTATCACATGCTTTAAAAATATTAAAGGAGTATCAAATACTAATCTCCAAAAATGATTTAATTAAACCCTATGAACAAATATTGCTCAAAACATTTTATTTTCAAAAAACCAATTTTTGTGGAGCTTCCTCATGTATATGGGAGGCTACCTGAATTTTCTCAAAATTGTATAAAATGTTTAAGTGCCCCAATTAAAATCCCTAAAACCTACTGGTTCCAAAAAGGAATAGAAGAAATAGAAGCAGGGACTTGTTTGTGATTGTAAAAAAATATTCCAGGGGGCGTTCTGTAAAATCTTCGTTGACTCCCTGTAGCAGCAGAGCCACACGGCGCCGATGCCGTGCTCCTCTCGTCGTCGATGCTGTGCTCCCCTCCCATCGCTCGCCCCTGCTCCACGCCTCGCTCTGGGAGACGATAAGAACCACCCCACGCCACCCTTTGCTCCCCCAGCTCACTCATTTCCCCCACTCTCTCCCTCTCTCATTTTCTTCCACGAAAACGAACCACGGCCGAAGCCGCCGACGCGCCCCGCCGGCGATAGAGACCTCTCCGACCAAATCCAAGCCTACCAAAAGCCTCCCCGCGTCGTCCTCTCTCTCTCCATACGAGGAATCGCAGATTGGGGCCCGGGATCGCCGTTGTCGTCCTCAACTCCGTCCTCCCCGGCCGCGGCTTGTCGAGCAAGCTCGCGAGCAGCTCAGCCCACCATTCTTCGCCATTATTGCATCCATGTGTTCCCCTTGCCGTGTTCTTCCTCACGAACATCCCCATTTCCTTTTAGGTCGCCGGAGCCGCCGATGCCGTCGCCGCCGTGCTCCTGCCTCGCCTTGCTCTGTTCTGTGCGACGCGAGGAAGAGGAAGCCCGGTACCGTTTCGCCCGCGCACATGGGCCGCAAGATGGGCCTCTCCCCGTGTTGCTCAGCCCACATCCCGCCAGCTCCAGTGCCAGATCCAGCCCGCTAACCTTTTTCTCTAGGTTGTTTATTTATTTCCTTATAGATCTATTTCTGGACCTTTAGTTTAAATCCATTTAAAATAGTTTTAGTTTGAATCTGGCCAGACCAAAAATCACAGTAGTAATGTTATAAGTTTAGAGACGTGTGCAACTTGCAGATCTGAAAAATATGAATTATTGTAGGTTTGATAAATGTTTTCTTATCACTGATCTGAAACACTGTTTTCTTAATAACTTGAGTTTGGTTACTCAAAAATTGGTGAATCAAAATGTTTTAGAAAGCTCTTCACATTACCTAGCAGTAGAAATTTGCCTCTTATGCAAATAAGCTTCCTAAATAAAATGGCTTCCACTTTGGTTATTGACCAGAGAGCCTTTCTAGGGTTTTTGTAAATTATTTGGTGATGAATTTTGATGTGAATCCAATTGTGTGGCCTTCTGTATGATTAGGGGTACCTAACCCTAGCTTGGTGTGATTGTTAGAGCTGTATATTAGTTTCGGTGTGCATAACTAGCTTTAATGCTTTTTCTGTTAATTCTTGTCTATAGTTTATTTAATCTTGTAGAATGTAGTAGTGTCTTATTTGTGATTTCTAGCATGCATAGGTGTTGTACTCTCTGATATGTGTGTGTTATCTCATATCTCTGGCATGTTAGAAAAGTTGGTGTTGCATATGATTATTTAAGAGTAATACTACTAGTGTAGTTAATTCCTAGAATATTCCTAGTGTTTAGGAATTGTTTGTGGATGAAATTCCTTGAGTGGTTTGATTTTTGAAAACATTGCTTAAACATCAGTAGCATTTCATAGCTACTGATATTGTAGCATGTCACCCCTTGTTACCTATTATTTGGTCCTTAGCAAAGCAAGTTTAGTTGGGGGAATAGTTATAATTATTTAGGACTCACTAGCACGAGTAGCCTTATGTTGTGTTGTTGTTTTAGTAAGCTTCCTATTATAGCCAGAGGGTATTTAACCTCTTAATGCCTTGTTATGAACGTGGAACACCCATTGGTTCCATTGCATTCTGATTGAGAAATAGGGTTCTCAACCATAAGCATGTTGCAGTAACCTTTTTGTCAACTAGATGTGAGTGGTTGTTTTCCCTTTTGAAGATTGAGTGATTGATGTGTGGTGAAGTATTTTGGCTTGTAGAGATTAATTGGTGACTTAACTTTTGTCTGAAGTATTTCCTGTTTAAATAAAGATGTTAGTTGCTCATCCTTGCCTAAGATAATTTTGAGAGATCTATGGCCCTAGCTTGTGTATAAGTGTTAGACTACTGATTAGCATAAGGCCCTTGTAAGTGTAGACCCTAGTTGGTTGCTTGAATGATTAGTTTGATGCTTGTGGTTGTTATTTGTTTGTGTACCACTTGTGGTTTTGTTTGGTGTATTGATTGCTGTTTACTTCCCTGTTTGCGACGCTAGATAATAACGCTACCGGAGTGGTTTGGAGAGAATTGATCGAGGAAGGATGGGATTTTTATTATATTGATCAACAAGGAGAAGTCCAGGGACATTATGCTGAAACCAGGCAAGCTACTTCACTGAGCTTGCATCTATATACATCTATTTTGATTCACTTGTTTTTACGTATAAGAAGCATAAGTGACTTACGTGGTGTTTGCCACTAAAGTTATGATTTTGAAAACCCTTTTACAAAATACAAGTACATTATTGAGACACCCGATATAGAGGTGTTAGTAGTGTGCAGTAATTTCTAAATGTATTTGTTTTTACTCAAAAGCCTTTTATAAAAATCTTTTGGTGAGATTACGATCCACCCAAGTTTTGGTCCAAAGTATTTTGCAATGGAAGTTGGAAATGATTTGGGGAAAAACCTTTTCAAAAGTTTATGAAAAACTATTTTGCCACTCTATGTAGAAATATCAGTTTGTTTATATAAAACTATAGGATGGAAAAAAAAACATTGTTTATTCAAAACTCCTTTGAAAATCCTTGGATGAATTATGGTATGCCGAGATGTCGTTATGGAAGTGGAGAAATGGAGTATGGTGATGTTTATGAAAATGCACATTGTGTCCTTGTACTTACATCCCAGCCGAAAATCTGTGCGACCACATTTACCCACATATGGGCAAGGGCGTAGTCATATAATTTGCTCGTGTTAGTACTGGATGCCTCAATAACGAGGATAACCTCGTTCCATGAGGGGATGGTCTGAGGACCTACCCCCTGACCTGGGTCCTCTTAAGTGAAGTCTACCGGAAGCCGGTATGATCGTATGGGAGAAAGAGGATTGAAGGGCTCCCTTGGGTCCGCCGGACAGAACTACGAGTCCTCACACTTAGTTTCTGAGGATTTAAGTGTCGATGGAAAGTGTCGTAGAGGCAGGGTCCTATACTAGCATGAGCAAAGGACAGGCTACGGCCGGAAACTCAACTTCGCATACCCCTGGTATGGCGGGACGTGGCTGACACGATGAGTGACCGGATGAGTGTGGGAAAAGCGTGCTACCTCTGCAGAGGGTAAAAACTATTCGAATAGCCGAATCCTCGGATATGGACAGTTGGGAAGAACTACTAAGGCCATGTGCAAAGTTTTGCAAACTCTGGACTGTGTTGAGGAAATTGATGTGGAGAGGATGTTTCATACCTGTACCAAATGAGTTGGTACGAGGTTGAGATGTGATTGGAACCATGACTGGGTTATGGTCGGATAAAGGTGGAGTTTAGGAGGAACAGCTAAAATGATGATTTCTTAAAGGATAGTTATAAACTCCTTCTTACCCCTTTTCAGTAAAGTTTTTGAGATATTGCAAATAAATAAAAGTTTTGCTTTCTCAAGTTGGGTAGTTTGCGAGTACAATCAAATGTACTCATATTGGTTTCGTCCCTGGCTATTGTCTTAGCCAGATTTTGGAAGAAGTGCAGTCCAAGAAGAAGGGTTCACTGGCGTCTTTGCGAACTAGGGCGCTTCCCAGTCAGCTGCCTGTAGGGTTAAGGCGAATGACTTGGGCTCCACGTTGTTTGGTGGTTCCGCTGCAAGTACCTGTTGAAGCTTATAACTTCAACCACGTAAGTATATTTATTCGGTATTTATGGATGTCCTGTGATGCCAATTCGAGTTATGTGCAACAACAGATTGATCATGGGATTGTTGCAGGAAACATAACGAGTATCTCGGATAGCTAATCCGGGGTCCTCACAGCCGGCCTCTTTCTCCAATACTTAAAAAAACACGGTCTTAGAGACACTTTCAGTCCCTCTTTGGATTGTATGATTTTCATAGGAATTTTGTAGGATTTGAATCCTATGGAATTTTTCCTATGGAAGCCTTTGGATCATAGGATTGGGGCCATCAAATTCCTATGGAATCCATTCCTATGACCCCAATTTCATAGGATTCTCAACATGAGCTCAAACCTCATTTTAATTTTCCTACGCGAAGTCCAGTGCAGTTTCACCCTATCTCTCTCTACTCTCTCTCATCAATCATTCAAAATTCCTGTGTTCAATTCCTGTGCACCATCCAAATACACCTGCTGCAAAATTCATGTGTTTCAGAATTCTGTGGGAATCCACTTCACATGACATGTCAATCCTGCGTTTTTCCTATTCCTACGTTTTTAAAATCCTGCAATCCAAAGAAGCCCTCATTTTTTAAACTACAATATTTTATTGGAGTCAAACAACTCAAAGTATATCAAACTATAGTATTTGAAAATACTTTAAAAATATTGAGTTGCCAAACACATTATAAGTGATCACCCACGCGGGGGGCGGGATGCATCCGGCCTTCCGGAAAAACTTTCCTAAAAGAACAACTACTTTAATCTCTGGTTACAAGACGAAATGCCATGACATTCCAGTTGTTCAACAATACAGAGTTATTCAATCTGCAAGTCTAATCAATCGGCGGATGGGACATAACGCATTTCTCGATCACATGCAAAGGTTCATCTAGTACTCACTCCTTCCCAAAATAAGATGCCTATAGTTTTTGGTGAAAGTCAAATATTTTCGAAGTTTGACCAACTATAGAGAAAAAAATGTCGACATTTATAATCCTAAATCAATATTGTTTGAACCATCATGAAATATAATTCATAATAACGTGTGCATTTGATATTGTAGATGTTGATATTTTTATCAATATAGTTAGCCAAACTTTAACAAAAATTACAGACATCATATTTTGAGATAGAGGGAGTATTTCAAATGGCGCTAAAGACAAACGAGTAACCGCCGCTTGATTACAGGTAGCGACCAGACAGCGGTTAATTAAGCCTGACCGTGCGTGATCCAATTCAATCCGACTACAGCGCGGTCATCAAGACGCGGCGACTATGTATCCGGTCAGCCCGTTAGCCAGCCAACGGTAAACAGCGATAAAACAAGAAACGGTAAAAAAAAACTCTCTCGCTTATTTTCAGCTTTATTTCTCGCAAAATTGATCCGGGAGACAATTTGATTTACACGCCTTCTTCTTCCAGATTCAGGAGACATTTACGTACTCTCTAAACATCATCTGATAAATTATTACCCTGAATTATACAGTTGTGTTTGTTGTGAACTACTCCCTCCGTCCAAAAATAAGTGTCTCAAGTTTGCTCAAAAGTGGAGGTACGGAGGGAGTACTATATTTTGCTGAGAATGAGATTGTGCCCAACGTTTCTAGAACTGGAAACCACACACCTGAAAACGACACCCCCTTATCTAACCTCTTTTTCCTTTTCTTTGACGTTTTAATAGGAAATCTATTAAACTGGCACAGCTAAATCGATGTCCAACACAGTAGCGATACACCTGGGAGCAGATACATCCCAGTAGGAGTCCTCGGACTCAGAGTTTGCTCGCAGCTTTGCAAGCTCATGGGCAACATTGTTACATGTGCGACGACTAAACGAGAATTGACAAGAGTTAAAATTTAGAAGACATAGACTCTTCGCCTCCTTCACCAGCACACCAATCTCGGACATATCGAAGTCGCTGCTCTTGAGGCACTGAACCAGATTAGACGTGTCGGATTCGAAAATGACTCGGTTGGCGCCCACCCTATCCGCACCGTGAATAGCAGCCAGGCAGGCCACCGCTTCAGACCGAAGAGCACTTCTCAGGTTCTTTATCTTGCCCGCACCGGCTGCAATGAAATTGCCAGCATGGTCACGGATAACAAAGCCCCAACCACCCTCACCAGAATTGGCGTTAAAAGAGCCATCAAAGTTGACCTTGACATGATCTTCCGGAGGTTTTTCCCATTTGTGAACGTCAGGTGGTTTTTTCCTTGTGTTTTCGCGCTGAGAACAAAGCACGGTACCGGAAAAGGAAAAGCACAAGGCAGATGATGCAGCGTGCACTTCTGTGAACTCGGTGCACGACACAGCTGGACAGGCAGACGCGTCTTCGAAGGACCTGGTCTATGCAATTACTAGGCGACAACTGGTACTCTTGCTCCCACCAAAGTCTTTTGCTTAGCCTTAACACGCACGATAATGGTACAGTACTACTAATGGAGATGGCACTGGAGGAAGAGTCACTACTACTACTAGGAGTATATCTTGCAGTGGTTACTCTCACAACGTACACCAGGATAATGCATGTTCTTACCTACCACTAGTACAAACTTGACTGTGCTAGACGGAAACTAGAGATGATAGGATTGAAAATAAAATCCGCCGTCTGGGAAGAGCCACCTCAAACGGCCGTTATTTCGTATCTGTCTCTAATGTTATTTTGCGACGGTTATAAATTCCGTTTGTCTCCAATACTCTAAATATGGGAGACTGCCGTCTCCAATACTCTACACATGGGAGACGGCCATGAAAAGTAACCGGCGCTGAAATATTGCAGACGGCCAAGAAAACGACGCGTCGCTCATTATAAAACTTTTGAGACGGCCAATACAATTAACCGACACTAACTTAAATATGTAGAAGTAATATTCAGATAGATCAGTAGCAAACCTAGCTAACACAAATTCACATAACACACATATTAACAGACATAGAGCATTGTTCGAAGCAAACCAAGCTATAGCTAATACTTCTAAATTATAACAGTAAACCGGCCGTCCGGGGAGCTGATCATGATCTTTAATTTTGCAGGCTGTGCAAGCGGCGCCGCGCGCTGAAGATCACCAGTTATCATGGCGGTGAACGACCGGCCCCCAGCCAGTACCTGCAGCAACACCCAAGCCACCAGCGCCGTCGTCGTCATTCTTCCAGCCAGTACCACCACCCGAGCCAGCAGCGCCGTCGTCCAGCTTCTTCCGGCCAGAGCCACCACCAACGCCGTCGTCCTTCTTCCAGCCCGAGCCACCAGCGTCGTCGTCGTTCCCGGCGTCCCACGACCTAGAGCGCTTGGCACCGCTCGAGCTTTCTTTATGTTGTAAGCAACCGGGACAGTACGTTGCTACAAGCGGCTGTGATGCTGGTGGCGGTGGTGCAATTGGGACGATCTGGAGGTGAGCTCGGCTCCTCTCGATAAGCTTGATCATGCGGTACAGCTCGAAGGAGACATAGCCATCCACAACTACATACTTCAGGTAGCTATGTCGTGTCTCTGGGAAGTCGCCCTTCATCCTCACGTAGAACTTGGAGATGAGAGTGCCTGCCAGGGCGGTCATGCCAGTCCTCTCGGCTCCGTCCACCCGTAAATGCCTTTGAATATCCACGTGGAACTCAAACGGGATATAGAAGCCCGACCAGGTTATGTACATGACCTGAAAGCCACCCCTTGTGTCGATGAAAGCGAATGAAATTCTCTTCGTACTAAGGAAATCAGACAACACGTGAGGGCATTCCTCCAGGCCACTATTGCCCAAATTGCATCTGTTATGGCTGTAGAGAAATCTCGGACCGTCCGGATGCTAACGACGGTCACGAATTGTAGCCGTCTGCAATGTATAAGAATTACAAACGTCTGTTAATCTCGGCCGTCTCTGAAGGTTTTGTTATTGGAGACAGTTGTTTTTCCCGGCCGTCGGAGGGGCCGAGGTCATTACAGCCGGCCGCAGAGAACCGACTCTAATGAAGCGTACATTAGAGACTCACGCCTAGAGACGGACAAGCAAACCGACTGAGGTGACTCTCTGGAGCCGGCTCTAATGTAAGGTTCTGTACTAGTGTACATGCACGTACATCGTGCCAAATGTGCTTCATATTGTAAGATATCTAAATTCTTTGAAATCCTATGAAACTGTAGTGTAGAAAAGCAGTCCATAGATATTTCCGAAGATTCATTCATTTAAACCAAATGGACTCTACGAGGGAACAAAATCCTATGGTTAGATTACTTTAAAAAATACTTTAAACCAAAGAGGCCCTTAAACTTATGGTGCACTTGTTAAGGTCAGTCTTGATTACACTATCTACAAGTGATAAAAGCTATAGAAAAAATGAGATCATACAAGAAACATGATCATCATACTACAAAGCTAGAATTCAAATTCATAAAAACAATGAGAAAAGGCACAACTCTTGATAGCCATATTTCCCGAATTTATATAGCTATTATCCGCATTGTGATTTTTGTGTGCATTTAAATCTAGTATTGATATTTCGTACCATGATAAAAGCGTCGTATTTTTATGACCAAAAATTTACTTTTCTATAAACATCATAAATAAACCACAGATAAAACTGTATGACAACCACACACAAACTATAGGAGCGACTAGTACTCAAAAGATAAATGATAGGTTGGTAGTTGGCTTAATTTTCTTAGAAGCTATACTATATGTGGAAAATGTGGTACTATTATGTAACTTACTAAGCTTAGCTTTTTGGAAGAATGCCAAGGAGTAAAGCAATAATTCGTTGTTTGGTGTTCTACAACTTAAACTTATTTATGTGCACATCCATTTAGTATGTGAAAATGTCATTTTCATCGAAAAAAGCTTCCTTGTCGATTTCCAATAAATAAATCGCCAGTTTCATATAGATACAAACAGAAAACGAAAGATTACAAAGTAGAAACTACATTATCCTTATTACACGCTCAAATGTTAAGAATCGCCGAACATTTTTTTTGCTAACACTACATCGCAACAAAGCGCAACCCAAAACATGCCACCATGAGACATGTAGTTCATCAATCTTCATACGGGGAGCACAACCATGTCGCCAAGAGTATGGCTCCGTCACACACTTTTTATCTTTTCTACTCCGTCTTCAAGGTTTTCTGTGTATTTTTTGAGATTAAGGTGGTCGATATTCACCGTCCGAATAGATAGAATAGAGTTGAGTTTTCTCTCTATTGCCTTTTTGCAAGATTGCACAATTGGTAACAAAGTTACATATCATAGTAGATGGAAGATCACTACAGTAGTATCCTTGCTGGAGTGACGTGGAGTATGCTAGTAACTGATTCTGTTAACATAGCTCTGTTCAAAAAAGATTCGGTTAAAATAGCTAAAAAATTAGAGGTAAATGAGGCGGGCAGGGTGCCTCTTGCAATTTACCATGCGTCTCTCTCCTCATCATCCCTGGAGAGGAAAAGCGGCACGCGCACACACCTCCACCTTCCTCCCCTTCTCTCTCCACCCACCAGAGAGGAGAGAGAGAGAGACAGAGAGCGGCGAGCTGCCCACCTCCACTTGCCGTCCCGCCGACGCGATGTCCCGCCTCTTCCGCGAGCCCCGCCGCGACTCCGCGGCATCCTCCTCCTCAAATGTCTTCGCCCCCGCCGCCGCCGCGTCGGCGCTCCCGTCGCCGTTCCCGGACCTCGGCGTGCCGCTCTCGGCGGCCGAGCTCCGCGAGGCCGCCTACGAGGTCCTCGTGGCCGCGTCCCGCACCACCGGCGGAAGGCCCCTCACCTACATCCCCCAGGCGGCCCCCGCGTCCCGGCCGCCTCCTCGCCGTCCTCCGCCAACAGCTCCTCCTCGTCGCTCCAGCGCTCGCTCACCTCGGCCGCCGCCAGCAAGATGAAGAAGGCGCTCGGCCTTAAGTCCTCCGCCTCGTCCAAGGGAGGCAGCCCGGGCAGCGGCGGGGCCAAGGCGGCCCCGCGCCGGCCGGCGACCGTGGGGGAGCTGATACGGGTGCAGATGTGCGTGTCCGAGCCCGCCGACGCCAGGATCCGCAGGGGCCTGCTCCGCATCGCGGCCGGTCAGGTAGGATCTCGAGTTGGTTGCGGTCGTTAGCGCGTTTCTCTGTGGGATTTGAGAGGAAATGCAGCTTAAAGTTTGCTCATTTGATCGCCATTTTCTTTCTTGTTCCGAATGTGTGTCGGCAGATCTGTGGTTGGTTAAGCGTCTCGCGCCAAAAGCATAGAGGCGTGAGTGATCTTCCTTTGGGTCTAGTTTGGTTAGTGTTCTTCGTAGTTGACTGGAGGGCTAGCTGGCTAAAATTTCAAATTTTGCTAAAAAGACGCTTGTTTTCTCATTTTTCTATTTTTGGTTTTCCGTATTACCAGTTGTCTCGAGGGTGTGTGAAAATAGTTGTCTTTCCTTTTTTTTTTCTAAGCTTGATGAATCTCGTAATTGTCGGCTGCAGTAGAATCTCGTGCATAATTTGATCGTACCATCCAATTTTAGTTGGCACTTCTGGTTGATATTGATATGTATTCTCAAAGTAATGTGAACAGTAAGATTTTTTAGCTATGTAATTAGTAGGAACCAGGGACCGTGTTAGTAGCACGATTCCTATCCTGTTACGGAGTTTTGCTCAAGGGATGAAGTACACTGAATGGAAAAATATACCATGAAAGTGGAGAAATCAGTGACATGGCTACTGATCCAGTCCACCATTAGGAACTTAATGGTATACAGTATAACTTTTAGCATATTAGTGAAATGTTATTTGCATGACTGAAAAGACCGAGTAAAAAACATTTTCTTACTACCGGGTTTCATGATACAAACCACACCCTGAGCTTACCGTGAATTGTTTTGTACTACTCTTGATGTTTAGCAGTATAGCTTTAGCTGAACAACTTTGGTTTAACAAATGATTTCCAATAATTTTTATGGCATTGTTTGCTTGGTTGATTCGTGAACATGCCAACGATGGACAAGATACACACTAGCATCTTCTTTGGTGTTGACATCCATCTTGCTGAAAGTTTTGTCATATTTTTTTGAAGTTCTAGTTGATGTCAACAACTCAACATGTCCAACCTTAACTTTATGTCTTCATGTATACAACCTAGTGTTATATCATCTATCACTTACTCGCTTTGCATATTTTCCTTTTGAAATTGTAAATTCAGATAAGAATTTTGAGTTGAGATAGTGGAGCCAGTATCTGTTTAGTTTGATGGTCCTACTAAATCTATATGCACATCGATGAAATTAATGTTCATTTCTGTAGTTATGTATACGAAGTTTGAACTTTAGGTCTCTTTAATCTTACAAAAGAAAACCTTGTAACAGCTTGGCAGGCGTGCAGAATCTATGGTTTTACCCTTGGAATTCCTGCAGCAGTTCAAGGTATCAGATTTCCCTGATCCTCAAGAACACGAGGCATGGCAGGCTAGGAACTTAAAGCTTATTGAGGCTGGTTTGCTTGTTCATCCGTTTGTTCCACTGAACAAATCAGACAGTTCTGCACAGCGACTGAGGCAAATCATACGTGGAGCGTATGATAGGCCGCTTGAAACTGGGAAAAACTCCGAGTCAATGCAGGTTCTACGCACTGCTGTCATGTCCCTTGCTGGAAGATCTCATGATGGAACTTCTGATGGATGCCACTGGGCGGATGGTTTTCCCTTGAATCTCCATCTCTACCAAATGTTGGTAGAAGCTTGCTTTGATAGTGATGATAGCACCGTGGTTGATGAGATTGACGAGGTGATAGAGCTCTTGAAGAAGACCTGGGTTATTCTTGGAATCAACCAAATGCTTCATAATCTTTGCTTTGCTTGGGCATTGTTCAATCATTTTGTTATGTCAGGACAGGTAGATATCGAACTGCTTTCTGCTGCGGAGAATCAGTTGCAGGAAGTTGCAAAGGATGCCAAAACCACTAAGGATCCAAATTATTGTAAAGTATTGAGTTCGACATTAAGCTCGATAATGGGCTGGACAGAAAAACGACTTCTAGCTTACCATGAAACCTTCAGTACAAATAACATTGAATCCATGCAAGGTATTGTCTCAATTGGAGTGTCAGCTGCAAAGGTGCTTGTTGAAGATATATCCCATGAATACCGCCGTAGGAGGAAAGAAGAGACCAATGTAGCTCGCAGCAGGCTAGAAACATACATTAGGTCTTCACTCCGGACAGCCTTTGCTCAAGTAAGTCCCTGTTAGCTAAAAAATATTGCACTGCATTTACCTCATTCAGTATTGATGAATAGTGATATGTCGTAAGAATTGCCCAGATGCTTCATTGGTTATTTGATTATTGTAATCATGTTAGTGCTATCTTGGTAATGAAACATTTACAAAGTACACTTCTGGTAACTAATCCCCAAGAAACCATTTTATCTGAATCAAGCAGTACATTTAGTAATCTGTCTCTTACTAGATATTTAGAGCTGTAGATCTTATTAAAAAATATGACACATCACCTGTGCAGAGAATGGAAGAAGCAGATTCGAAGAGATCATCAAGGAACCCTACCCCAGTAATGTGTATCCTTGCAAAGGACATTGGTGACCTAGCAATTAAGGAGAAAAATCTGTACAGTCCAGTATTAAAAACATGGCATCCCCTTGCTTCAGGTGTTGCTGTTGTAACCCTTCATTCATGTTTTGGAAATGAGCTGAAGCAGTTCATAGCTGGGCTTACAGAGTTAACCCCAGACACGGTTCAAGTGCTTAAAGCGGCAGACAAATTAGAGAAGGATCTTGTTAATATTGCCGTTGAAGATTCCGTGGATAGTGATGATGGAGGCAAGTCATTAATCAGAGAGATGCCACCTTATGAAGCTGAAAATGCAATTGCTAATCTGGTGAAAGCGTGGATAAAAGAAAGGGTGGATAGACTCAAGGGATGGGTTGATCGGAATCTGAAGCAAGAGGTGCTCTTATTTTACTTTACTGTCAGATCTTATTTCCCATTATAAATTGAAACCTTCATAATTTAATAATTCATTTGCGTACTGTTATTGCTGCTACCACTACAAGATTAAGTTACTCTATTTCTGCAAATAGCTAGTGCATTGGATACAGATGTGCTCCCCCCATCAATTTCACTAAATCATATACAAATTATGTTTTCATTATATATTATTATGGTATTGTAGATATTGTTGCATTAAAAAAACTTTGTCAGACTTAAACAGGTTTGACTTAAGACAAGATTAAGTGGCATTGTATACATGGATGGAGGGAGTATGATGTGCAGTGTGCCTTGGTTACTAATAACTGTTAACACCAATACCCAAATATGTCAATATCCTTCCACACATTTCTTATGCATAATATATGTAAACAACTAAAAACTGCATGCTATTTTTCTTTGATGTCTTTAGATCCCTGCGCCATTTATCATTGGCTGCAAATCAATGGTCCTGGCCCTAAGGTGTAGTTTGTCATCTCATCTTCCCCCAACAGGGGATGCCATATTCATATGGTTAGTGTTCAGTTCACATTAGAAAGATTTCATGCCACCAGGGCTTGGTAATCGTATTGTTTCTGTTCAGGCTAGATGTGACCATAAGACCAGAAACACCCTGTGTATACAAACCAAACAATATATTGACTCATCACTCATGCATCTTGAGTCTGAAGTCTGGATGGTCGTGTGAAGATGATGTCCACAAAACTTGTTTGTCTTGAGAAAATAATACATTATTATATGCAGTTCTGTTAGTATAAGATTTCTCTTCCACTAAACTTGGCAACATCTTCTGTGCAGACTTGGAATCCAGGTGCGAACAGAGATAATTTTGCTCCCTCGTCTGTGGAGATGCTTCGGATTATTGGTGAAACACTAGATGCATTTTTCCAATTGCCCATACCAATGCATCCAGCTCTTCTTCCTGATCTGACAGCAGGTCTGGATAGAAGCCTACAGCTTTATGTGTCCAAAGCAAAATCTGGCTGTGGTAAGTGCTAGGTAGATTTAAAAAAGGATTTTTTTTGTAACATGGTGTTCCGATGCTGAATAAAATGTTCATTTGTATTGATTCCAGGAACACGGAATTCTTTTATGCCCGAATTACCTACATTAACACGGTGCGAGGTTGGCTCGAAATTGTTATTCAAGAAAAAAGAGAAGCCACAGAATCCACAGCATCGAGGATCACAAAATGGATCAACCAATGGATCTGATGCATTGGGCCTTCCTCAACTCTGTGTACGCTTGAATACTCTCCAGTACATCCGAAGCGAGCTGGAGAACCTTGAGAAGAAGATTAAAACATGCTTGCGAAACGTTGAGTCGGCTCAGGCAGATATTACCGACGGATTGGATGTCAAGTTTGAACTTTGTCAGGCGGCCTGTCAAGAAGGTATACAGCACTTATGTGAGACGACTGCTTACAAGGTCACCTTTTACGACTTGGGCCATGTTCTGTGGGATATCCTTTATGTTGGTGACACTGCATCAAGCAGGGTGGACTTATTGTTGAGAGAGCTTGATCCCATCCTCGAGACAATTTCTGGTACAGTGCACATCAAAGTGCGAAACCGTGCTATAACCGCGTTGATGAAAGCCACCTTTGATGGCTTCTTGCTGGTGCTTCTTGCTGGTGGGCCTTTGCGTGCTTTTACCGTCCAGGACCATCAGATACTAGAGGGTGACTTTAGGTCCCTCAGAGATCTGTTTTTAGCTGATGGAGATGGTTTGCCGGAGGAATTGGTCGATAAAGCGTCCTCCCAGGTCAAGAATGTCCTGCCCCTCTTTCGGGCAGAGTCGGAAGCCCTCATTGATCGATTTAAGCGCATGATGGCCGAATCGAATAAGTCTGCCTCCAAAAGTAAACTGCCAGTGCCACCCACTACAATGCACTGGAGTCCAAATGAACCGAACACGGTCTTGCGAGTTCTGTGTTACCGGCATGACGAGACAGCCACAAAGTTCCTCAAGAAAACCTATAACCTCCCCAAGAAGCTTTGATGCATGCTGATAGCTCACACACTGTGTACATTTCCAGCCACCGCCATCATGAGGCTTGCTCAGGATTCTGTACGGCAATAGCCTGTGAGAAACACCATTGTAAAGGTACCACAACGGAGAGAAGTTGTTTCTCGTGCTCTATTTTTTTTCTTTCACTTCTTTGGGGGTGTGGGGGTACTTATAGCTTTATTTCTTGATGATTATTATGATACATGTTTCTCTGATCCAGTTTTTTTGCTGATCTTTGCCTTTGTGCGCACATCTGTAACCGATATATCTTCATTTCATTCTAGTTTGCAGCAAGTATATCCATCTTGTGAATAAGCTCTGTATTTTCTATTGGCATGGCGCCCTTTGGTGCTTTATGACTATAAACTATATTGCACGCTTTTTAGTATACCATTGGTCGTTGGCTCCTGGCACTCCTGTCTGCAGAAACCTTTGCAACTTTGGCCTGGGCATGTTGTAGCTGTTCTTGCTTAACTATGGCTGTGCAATGTTGATGTGTTCTGTCATCTTGGTAACCAGTGGTTTCTGGTCCACTTGATCATGCAAGTACTTCATGTGGTTGTGCTGCGTCTCCAGTGCATCAAAGCTTGGTATTTGTTTCGGCATCCCTGAACCTATGGTTTTGACTTTCAGTCGATACATGAAAGATTCTTCTTTTAGGTCAAAATGGGTCTTTCAGGATCTCGGAAAAGGGATTTATTACATCCAAAGGGTCAAAACACGATGTAAACCATCTAATTGGATGGACGTATTTCGAGAGAGTCTGTGGCAAGATGGTTAGGTGGGTGGTTGTATCCTCAGCTCATCAGACCTCAGCCCATCAGAGTTCAAACTCGGTGTTTCTCATTTAAGTCAGAATATTCGATTCTTCAGTGTGAGGCGACGTTCCCGTGGTGACTTCGTCAATCTCAAGACTCGATCCGTCGATTCAGTCTCTCGGAGGTGCTCATAGGATAGGGTGTGCGTGCGTGCGTTCATAGGGGTGAGTGTGTGCGCGTGTATATGAGCGCCTGCATTGTACCGTGTTTTGAAAAAAAAGACGTATTTCGACACAATCCGGGTCTAAATTATACGGCCTAAAAACAAAACCGGAAAATACTGCTTTGTTGCCGTATTGGGCCAGAATAAATCCAGCGTTTTGCCAAATCGGTCTCCTTCGGTGGTCGCTCCTTGCTTCCCCGCCGCCGGCTGTTCTCCTGCCGTTCGTTTGAGGCATTACTCCCCTCCCCGCAAGATTCGACGGCGCAAGACCCGCCGCTTCGCCATGGACCGCGAGGCGCTCCGCATGGTGTGCTCGCCGGAGTTCTGGCGCATGGGCGTCCTCTGGACCCTCTCCCTCCTCTACTCCTACCTCCTCCTCTTCCTCCGTTGCCGGACCGCCACCTCTCGTCGCCGGCGAGACGTAGGCGTCAGTGATGGCGGCGGCGGCGGCCGTCCCATCTGCGTGGTCACAGGGGTAAGCGAGAACTGCCCTAGCACCTGCGTTTACCTATTGTACTGTTTCCCGCGGTGTGTCCGTTGATGCTTTGTGCCCGCAGGCGACGTCGGGACTCGGCCAGGCGGCGGCGGCTGCGGTGGCGCGGGAGGGATACCACGTCGTGCTCGGTGAGTCGCCTGTATCTTGCCTTGTGCGGGCATTTCATCGAGCACTTGGTGCACCTTCCTAGTCTGTCTCGTGCATATCGCCCAACTTCCCAACACCCAGGTGCTATTTAGGATATGATGCTCCGGTGCTAGTTTGATAGTTTCGTTGCCACTTTGTGTTGAATATCCAGTCTATTGACGTTTATGCTCCCTTTCTCCAGCAAAGCCTCATGACTGCAGCCATGGCCTATGTGCATATGATGAATCCTTAAACACCCATGTCATGTTTCATGTTATAATTTACCAGCTAATCTTGCATCTCGAATTATTGATTACATTCATGTTCTTTTTTTTCCCGTCAAATTAGCTCATCCTTGTCAGGGACTTGGTATTTTCGGACTAAAATGATTCGGATTATATTTTGTGTCAGCTGGACGGTCTGCACAACTGCTATCTGAGGTATTGTTTGGAGCTCGGCGTTGGGTCTCTGTTTGCTATTGTGTGTGAGCATGTCATTGTCATCAGTGCTGCACTCTTTGTAAAACAGACCGCTCAAGAAATTCGAAGGCAACAGCCAGATGCCTACATTGAAGCGTTTCAGGTGGACCTGTCATCCTACAAGTCAATTAAGAAGTTTGAGACTTCGCTGAATCAGTGGATTCGGAATTCAAATCAGGAGCCTTCAATTCAGCTTTTGATAAATAATGCTGGGATGCTTGCAAAATCGCATCGAGTTACTGAGGATGGGATTGATGAGTATGTGCTTCCCTTGAAACTGTTCTTGCGTAAAAAATATGTGTTCTTCAGACCACATGTTCTTCTAATATTAGCATTATGTTCTTTTAATCTAGACGATGCTCCGAGAGAACATTAATGCATGCAACTTTCAGAATGATACAGACAAACTACATTGGTCCATTTATCCTGACCAACACTCTCTTACCACTGCTGAAGAACAGCCGGGTACCTCCTCGAGTGGTTAATCTAACATCTTTCACACACAGATGTGGTAAGTTTGAAGTCTTTTTATTGTATAGTAAAGTATTTTTATTGTAGATAGTACACAAACTGTGTGAACTATCTCTCAGCCTAGGGTGAACAATTGTGGCATTGGTTTTGCTACATTATAAAAATGTTTTGCCCAGTTAGCTAGGTGTTTGAATGCATGCCCGGCCCACCTGCATCCGTTTCCTGGACTGCACAGGGAGCTCATGCTTGTCTTTCCTTCATAAAAAAGCCACAGGGGCTAGTCCCTGTAAGTCTGGTTATTTTTAGTTTGTATCTAGCTGCCGAACTATGTTGTCTGCGGATTTCTTGATTGCGGTAACTCTACTGCCGAAATCGTATTGACCACATATTTCCTGCTGCGTCTGTTTTGAATCTGGTATTTATTTGTATAGTACCATTTGCTTAGCTTTGACATTTGCTCTTGCAGCAGAAGTTAGTTTCCACTCCAGATAGATGATACCACAATTGTACCAGTTTCCCTTTCTTTGCCTGAAGTTTCTTTTTGATCAATGCAAATTTTACATCTCCAGTTTCAGAAATTGACGTGTCTGAGGAGGCACTGCGAGGAGTGAAGTTTGGTCAGCATTCAGTTGGTGGAAGTTACCCCTTAGCTTCTACTTATGAGTATACCAAGTGTACGTCTTGCTGGTTTGGTTTTCATTTCATGGAGCTCTTATCTAATAAATACATCGCTCTCATTTTTTCCTTTTGCAGTTTGTTTACTGATGTTCTCATATGAACTTCATCGACAACTTCACCTCTCTTCTGGTATCTCTGTCATGTATGTGCCAATCTTGTCTCGTGCTCCTTCCTTCCATTTGTTATTCATGCAGTCGTATTTGATTCCCATGATATTACATGTACCAGAGCTCTTTGCCCTTTGCCCACCAAGTAATCCTCTACTGAAACATGTCTGATCCAAATGTCAAGCCATTACGGAATATACTTAAATCGTTGTTTAGTTACCTTTGCTGTATAAGGATAGTTTCAAAGGCTCATCTTTATGTTGCACTTAACTTCTGTGACTGCATTCCATGCTTCTATGCTACCTTGAGCTTTTCTAATAGTTTATTGTTTGAAATTCGCTCATTCGCATAATTGAAGTCTTACTTTCGGTGCTACTAGGGCTGCCGACCCCGGTGTGGTAGAAACAGGCATCATGCGGGAGCTACCCTCTTGCCTTTCTCGGTTCGCGTTCTTTGTTCTGCGCGTCATGAATCTCGTACAGCAGATAGATACAGGGGTTGGTGCTGTCCTTGACGCTGCCTTGGCACCGCCTGTAAGCTTCCTGTCAAATCCTCGCAATGCTACTATATACTGACATACTGTAGCAACGAAAATCAACGTATCCATATATCCTGCTACCAACCCTGAATTTGAGTTGTGTCGCATGTTTATTGTGTGTGTTGCAGGAAGCATCTGGAAAGTACTTCTTTGGAGGGAGAGGAAGAACCCTCCAGTCTTCTGCTGTGTCCTACGACGTGGAGGTTGCCAAGAAGCTGTGGGCAGAATCTTCAATGTTGCTCCAGGAGCTTCAGCTTAGAAACCAGGAACATAGAACTAGTTGAAAACCAGCTTGTAAATTTGATATATGGTTACATATTAGATGAATCCCAAAGCAATCCTAACTATGATCCCTCTATGAGAAAGTAATTCACACAACATTCTTTTTGCACCCTCTCTGTCTCTGAGGTCCCTTGTTACCTGAAGATTGTACGCAAGAGAGGACATGAAAATCGTGGGCAGACTTCTTTTTTCCTTGAAACTTCAGACTATTCTTTCTTAGTATATGCATCTGCTATTGCAGATGATTGCCGTTATGGGCTTGTGAAATTCATATTTCAAACAAGGAGCACATAAGAACTGCTTTTGTCGAAGCAAGAGAATATCATCTTAAGTTGGGAACTTATGATTCGTTTGTAACCCCACCCAATCATGTAGCTGCCAAAGCAAGTACGATCGATCACTGCTGATCCAACTGCTAAACTGATTCTTATCGAGACCATAACATCATAGATCACAGTTCAACAGCTGGTACGCCTCTACTGTATGCATACACATCCACAAACAGCATGTTTACACGCATACTTATTTCAGACGGCAATCTATTCTTCACTTTAAAAGTACATGAGATAACTCACAGTATATAGGATCTAAAGTCCCGACCAAAATTAACTGCAACTTTTTATCCACCGAACAAACACAGAACAGAAACGATAGGTTCTCAAGTCCTTCACTTGAGGTCTCAGCAGACCACGCACTCTGTTGCTCTCACCTGCAAAATTGGACCAGTAAACATAATGCTCGAGGGCGGCGGGTGCACAGGCCTTCCTTCCATCAGTTGCTGGTGCTTGCCGGGCGGTAGTACTGGTAGTAGCCCAGCACCGCAAGCAGGGCGACAAGCACGGCAACCGCAGCCATTGCCACAGCTGGGGTAGCCCATGACCAGTACGACTGGGCCTTCTTCCGCTTTAGGATCGCCTTTGGCAGCGGACCCTTGCTCTTGATAACAGCACCTCTGGGGCGTACCCTCTCCTTCTGTTGTTTGTTCACTGTGATAGAAACTGGAGCCAAGTCATCCTCCGCTTGGGTTTCTGCTGCTTCATCAGACTTTGCGTCCGAGTCAGTTGGCTCGTCGGTATCCCCAGTATTCTTCTTGGCCTTCTTCTCCTCTTTCTGAAATAGTTTTGGTACCATGGTTACAATATAGCATAGAGAGAGAGAGAGAGAGAGAGAGAGAGAGAGAGAGATGGTGATGTTTCTACCTTAAGCTTCTTCTCAGCTTCCTTTTGTGCTCGGGCTGCAGCCTTAGCTGCTTGCTTCTCAGCCTGCTTCTTCTTCCTTTCCAAAGCAAGTTTATTCTTCTCGATTTCCTCCTGTCTCTTGATCTCTTTTAACTTTGCTACATCAACCTCTTTAGTCTTGGGCTTCTCCTTGGCAGGTTCAGCCTCATAGACATCATCAGCATCCACAGCAGCTTTTACTTTGCCAGATGCTTTTGCAAGGGGCTCATCTTTGGGAGTGACGGCTTGGGGAGCAGCAGCTTCCTTTGCTTGTTTCAAAGCCACTTTTGATGGGATAGGCTCCTGTACCACAGGTACTGCTGGCTGTTGTGTTTCGATAAATATCGGCTTCTCATCAGGATTCCTCATTCGGCCATCTCGGGTCAGCTGCCGGCCATTGAGGGAGGTGAGGATCCTCTTCTCATAGTCCTCTCTAAAGGCCTTGCTGCCGCACCATTGTGTCATGAACTTCTCAACCTGCCAAAGCATATTAAACAATAAGTATGGACATACAGAAGTCAATGAAAGACGTGAAGTTACAAGAGATGATTGTAGAAGCAAACCTCAGTCTTGTTGAGCTCTTGCAATTCTTCCACCTCATTCCTAGAAGAATAATCCCTAGCTCTGTTCAGAACTGTGCGGTTTTGATGGAAGGATGCATTCTGATGAAAATGAAGGCAGCATTATAAAACATAGTCCCCACATAAATATTAGAAAAACTTAAAACTAACACAGTGTGGCAGATGAGTACAGACTTATATGTCAAGAAGTGACTAGAATGTCTAATGTTTCATTAAAAGCAATAAGAAACTTTCCATTAAAATCAATAAGAAAATAATTTGATAATGTGGCAGATGAGTAGAGACTTGTATCTCAAGAAGTGACTGGAATGTCCAATGTTTCATTAAAAGCAGTAAGAAAATAATTTGCTAACACAGTGTGGCAGATGAGTACAGACTTATATGTCAAATGTGACTAGAATGTCCCATGTTTCATTAAAAGTAATAAGAAACTTCTCCAAATCACCTAATAAGGTTTCAACCCAGAGAACAAAATGCACATGCATGGATGCAGATAATCCATCATATCAATGTGGCTCAGACAGAAAGCATGAAGCTTAAAAAAAGGATGGCAGATCAAAGATATATTCATTTTCAACCTCGAGGGAAGGGAATTAAAGAGCTGTGCAGGCAAGGCATGCGAAGATGATGCCTCACTGCATATACAATTAATGAGAACTGTAACGAGTACACAACTATAGTACTCCTAATTATAGGGAATGGGGTGGTCTCAAACCCTCAACAATATTACAAGATCAAAATAATCATGAGCATGAGAGATGTTCAAGGTATGCTGACTTACGTTAACATCTCGTGCTTTTCGCACTTCGTTCAATGACTCGTAGGCCTTGTCCTTTCTAGCGGTGGCTGCGTCTAAATCTTCTTGAAGCGCAGCAATCTCAGCATCAACAACCTTTAGCTCATCCTCCAGGACCTTAATCTTAGACCTGACTGCTTGCCGGTCTCTCTTTACACCATCAATGCCCTCCCCGATGATCTGAAGGTGAAGTTGTAATCAAAATGCTATCTCACTTTTTTTTTTATTCAGGACGTAAATGCACAATAAAGTATGAAGTTGCAGCACAGAATACTTACTTTGACCTGATCCTGTACGGCGTCTCTTTCAACCACAGTATCTTGCAATTTAGCCCGCTTAGCAGCAGTGGAAGAGACCTTTGATCTTGTTTTTTCAAGATTCTTAATCTCTTTGACCAACCGCTTCTCCTCGTCTAAGGGTATGCTCTCGTGAGCTATGCGGTGTTCCAATCTCTTGATCTAGGGAGAATGAATGGAGAAAACAGAAACATAAAATAAAAATACTGAATGAGAATAAGTTAAGTTATTAAAGGGTTGATCATACCTCATGCTCAAGCTCTTCGAGTGAAGAGCACAAACCTGCACTCTCCGCTCGCATATTATTATTTTCGTCACGGAACTTGCCTAAACGGTTTCTAAAAGGTTCCATCTCCTTCAATTTCTCATTAAAAGCTTCATTGTATTGCCTGTTCTCAGCACTCAACGGCTTAAGCTCCGAGATAATAGCGGAACGCTCAGTCTGCAGAGGAAGTGTGCATTAAGTTACATCACCACACAATGATTGCCTAGTTGTCTAGGAACACGTACATGAAAGGAATAGCACACACACTTGAAACTTCTAAGTCAAATGAGAAACTGAGAGAGGTAGATCGTAGTTCTATGAGAATGGGCTTTTAAGAACAATACCTTCTTAGCCTTTATAGCCTCAAAAATCTTGGACCGAGCTTGTATCTTAGTTTGGAAATCCTTGTCAGCCTGCTCAAGTTTTGCTCTCAGCTTAGGGTCCTCTAATGAGCGGATCTTGACAAAGTAGAAGGTGTAAGTTTGCTTAGGTTCAGGCCACTCGTCCACTGCGTCCTTTGGAGGTGCCATGTCATTTGTGACATTTGGTGCAGCTTTGGCATTGTCTGAACCAAAAACAACTGCTTCTTCACGTTCCTTTGCAGTCGCTCTACTTTCCGTGTCTTGGAAAAGGGCCACTTCTCCATCAGCTACTTTAACCTGCGCTGGTGCGGTTTCAGCTCCGACGACCTCCATTCCCATGTCCCTGCAGATAGATAGCACACAAACTATTATCAAAACTGGCAAGCATGGCAATGATCTAACAGAAAATGGTACAGTTTACTTGGCTATTTTCCCTTCTCATCCTCAGAACTTAGGGCGGGAATAGTACAGTTTGTGCGTCCAAAGTGGCTTTGTGTACACTAAACCACTGGTCGCAGGTACATGCAGGCCACTCACTACACTGCAGGCTACCATGACAATGGAGATCGCAAGACATCATCTGTTTACGGCGGTACTTTACTAAACCATGGTGAATGGTGGTACTTGGTGTTGTGCTGGTTTCTGGTGGGAAGTACATGCAATCCGGTAAAACCAAGTTGACATGCAATGTGAACTGAAAGACGTCAATCAGCATAAATCATTGTCAATATAAGGAAATGCTGGACTTAGAAAATAAGAGTAGCCCAAGTTGACATGTAATCTGAACTGAAAGGAGTCCGTCAGCATAATCATTGTCAATTTAAGGAAACGTTGGAGTGAGAAAATAAGAGTAGTAGACTGGAAATCATGACTAGCCTTATGGAGCCGGGAATAAAAGAACAAAGGGTAAAGTGATCAGATGGATAACTATTATGGGCCAACCAAGCTCCTCTCATATATACCTCTATTTCTTCAGAGAGAAAAAAAGCGGAACACCTTTCTATTGATGACGACATGGGAAATAATAGTAAACTACTTTAGGTTACCCGATCTAGCCGTCATGAAACGATCCTAGGTTGCCTGGGAACTCAATTCACCTTGCACTCTAGTTCGTCGGAGAGGCCACGGGTACGAAACTAGTATCAACTGCACGAAGCCTGGTCACTACTACTTCGCAGTCACTCTATCCTGATTTAGACTCGTGGTTGAAGCAGAGGATTCCGCATCCGCGTCCCGAAACCCAGCTCCGCCGCGGATCCTCCTCCGCCCGGTCAACCCCAGTCGGGCGTGACTCACGAGGAGGCGCCGCGGGATCAGGACCCACGTCTCTCTCCTACATCCAGCAAGCAAGTCCCAATTCAGGCGAACCAGATCTACCGAGGCTAGCCGCTGCCGCAGTCCCCACGCGCACGCGCATCGTCGCATTGCCCGATCCGCCGGCACCTGAAACCGGGCATCGCGGACGGCAAACCAACCGGAATGAGAACAACACGCACGCATCAATTCACACACACCAGATCACGGAAGGCGCTTCCGAACAGCGGAGCGGATCGGAGCAGACGCGACGGAGGCAGCCGAGCGGGCGGGAGCGGGAGGGGGAGCTCACCTGGGGACGACGGGCCGGGGAGGAGGGTGGATCGATCCGAGCGCGCTCCGATCTGGCGTCGCGGCGGTGCCAAATCTGGAGGACTGGTCGTGTGGGATTTGGGGGTTTGGGCTGTGTGCCTGGAACAGGAAGCGGAGGTGGGGTTATAAATGCGTACGGGAATGAATGAATGGGTTTTCCTATCGAGAACTTGCCTGTGGCAAGATGGTTAGGAGGGTGGTTGTACCCCTAGCCCACCAGAGTTCAAACCCCAGGTTTGACGCTGGTGTTTCTCATTTAGGCGGAATATTCTTCAGTGGGAGGCGACGTTCCCGTCGACAGCGAGGCGCCCGTGGTGACTTCGTCAATCTCAAGACCTGATCCGCCGGCTCAGTCTCTCGGAGGTGCTCATAGGGGTAGGGTGTGCGTGTGTGCGTTCATAGGGGTGAGTGTATGCGCGTGTATATGAGCGCTTGCGTTGTACTGTGTTTCTAAAAAAAAAAAAAAAAGAATGGGTTTTCCTATCTCATCTTCGATCTCAGATGGATTTTTGTCTGGTTGCTATTGGCAGGAAATTACCGGCTCGTTTCCAATCTCTTTCGCACCCGGCTGCAAGTGGAAATCCGACCCAGCAGCCCAAGGCGGCGCCGGTCAGCCCTCGGCTGGATATAGTAGGAACGTGGAAGTGGGCCTGCGTCGGTCGGGGTCCCGGCTGGATAGGTTCTATTCTAGGTTGCCGCTTGGGAAAGCGTCCATCGTTCAGCGTCAGCCAGATCAGATGGACTAACTAGCTCGGATGGATCCAGCGTCACGTATCCCCCTACCCTTTCCATTTCAGCGGCTTCACTCTCTACTTTTGGAGAGAGCATGTGTGCAGCAGTGCTACTATTTTCCATGAAACGAACCAAATATTGATCATGCGTCCAGTGAGGCAGTGAGGCCAGTAGGTCACAACAAGACCGCACTACTGCCGTCAGCTTTGGTGTCAGCGTCCTCCCCACCGCTCTGCTTTGAGAGTCGCCTGGAGTATTCCGCCGCCGCCCCTTTCCTCCCTGCTCACCGGAGGCACTGCCGGCCGGCGAGGAGATGGAATAGGTGGTAGGCCTCTCTTGTATATAGTAGTAGTAGGTTTAGTGGTAGGGTTTGGCCTGAGGGCGTGTGGCTTCGGGCCGTCTGAGGGTAGGACGGCGGATCTCGGCGGCCAGATCCGCCGCGTCGTGGTTTCCGTCTACCTCGCTGCATCTAGCTGGTGGCAGGCGAGGTTGCAAGGGAGGTTGAAGGATTCTCGCATCCCTCCTAATAAGGTGCGCAGGGGAAGTATGGAGTTGGGGCTCCCCGACCAGCCCTGGCTCTTCGTTGTTTTTCTGATCCTCTCAGAGGTGTTCCCATGGTGGGAATCGAAGACGGCGACGATGCAGAGTACTGACGGCTTCTTCATTAAGGCCGGGGCCCTGATCTTCTTTGCCTGCTATTTTTTCCTCTGTCTGTCTCCTCCGATTCGTGGCGGGATTCCGGAGTTCGACGGCGGACTTGCTTATTTGGTGAAGCGGCGGAGGATTAGGTTCATGGGGAGCTGGAGATGTGGCGTGTGGCGTACTGAGCTCTCTCCTTCAAGGCACCATGGTGGAAGCAGAAGGAAGATGGAGGTGCTGTTGCGTTCCCTCTCCGACGACCTGGAAGTTGTGATGCTGCAGATTGAAGAACACTCTCGGAGCCTCTGGCATCCGACTATGGTGACCATCTGGTGGTCAACGGCGCTGGCTCTGTTGCCCAGCGATTTCTCAACCTCCATGTGGAGGCCCTTCCACAAGCTCGCAACGGCGACTCTCTTCCCTCCAACTCCAAGTGGTTCCGTCCCCGGAGCTGGTGCGGATGGCCGTGGCTGGAGCTTGGTGTTCGTCGGCGGTGGCAGAGGACCCAATTGCGTTTCCAATCCTTTGTTTAGGGTCTTTCCTGTTATCAGTTGGGACGGTGTTGTAATTTTCCTTTTACTGAAGGTCCCTTCTGTAATTTGTACCTCCACCGCAGGAATATAAATGCATCCAGGCCCTTCGGGGCCTCTCCCTGTTCAAAAAAAAAAAAGACCGCACTACTTTTGTGTATATGCTTATCTATAGGCTTGTCCACCAAAATCGGCCCGGATAACTCCACTAGTGTCATGTCGTATATGTAGAACCTCCTAGTAGCATGTTACTCCAGCGGAATGTAAGCCGAGCTACATGTAGCTCGGTTTGCAACAAAAAAAAAAACTGCATTCTTATGCGTTGGCTTTGATCCGCTCCGTGTTTCGGAGTGCCCCTGATCTGATGCGCGGGTGTGGATCCAGTATCACGTATCCCTACCCTTTCCATTTCAGGGCATCTTTTGTAGGATTGTCAGAGATAGTAAAAATACGGGATTAAACTATCGGTTTTGCTAATTCTCAATCGAATGATAATTATCTTAGTTCTCATTCGCATGATGTCATCAGTTGCAAGTGGACTTGCATGATTCAGGCCATTTGATTTGCTTCGTGATTCGTGCATCAGTTGTAAGTCAACTTGCAATTGGGATTTGATGACGTCATGCGAATGAGAATTAAGTTAATTCTCATTCGACTGAGTTGGCTCCGGACCATTTGATTTGCTTCGTGATTCATGCTAATCATGAGTTGTAACTTGACTTGAAACTGAGATTGATGACGTCATGTGAATGAGAATAATTCTCATTCGACTGAGCGCTAGTGATACACTTAAACTATCTTGTCCGTTAAATCCTACAGAATTTAGAGCTTACAGGAATTTGAGTGGATGAATTTTTTTCTTCAAAACATAATGCAATGCAATCCTATGAAAAGAATTGAGGATCCTACGACTCGAACCGACGCAGATAGGAAAAATTCCTAAAAATTGAAATCCCTCAAAATTTCCTACTATGATATTTCTTTGAATCAAAGGAGCCATCGGTGTTTTCACTTTCTGCTCTTGGAAAGAGCATGTGTGCAGTACTACTACTACTATTTTTTCATGACACGTGCCAAATATAGATCATGCGTCCAGTAAGGTCACTAGATTACAACAAGACCGCACTACTTTTGTGTATGCATGTGCTTATCCACCAAAACGTCCCGGATATGTGAACAAGAACATCTTTTTTTTTCTCCCTTCGATTTCCTTTTTTTTCTAAGATAAAACACCCATTGTGTGTGTCACTAGTCCGTGGCATCTCAGCTCAGCTATCGGTTCTCGAGGGAGACGTGGACCACCGTGTCCCGACGCGGGGATTTTCCGCAGATCGATGACGCGGCAAAAATGAGGGAACAAGGGGTTCTGTTGCCTGGCCAAGCTTTCCACGACGTCACGTTCCCTTCTTCCTTTTTTGGATTAACGCCACGTTCCCCTTTTTCACGTCACGTTTCCTTCTCGCTATGCAAATGGTGCCGCTGGTCCTGCCCGCGTTGATCAAAAGTTCAACGCCAGAAAGAGAAATAAGATCACCTGAATGAGAAAGAAGCTTGGCTTTACACCATGTTTAGGGGTTTAGCATTAAAGTATTTTTAAAGTATTATGAGAATGCCATGGTTTTAAAAAAGAACTGAAGTATTAAATACTTTGAGATATCTGGATGCAATGAATAATGTGGTTTCAAACTGAAATATTCCCCCCAATACTTTATTGTTTTGTTGTTTTGAAAACTTTGGTCTTACCTCTTTTTTACTAAATCAAGAAACTGAAATTATTCATCCGCCTCGCATTCAAATACACTTTTTTCTTTTTAAAAAACTGAGCTCCCACACTAAGCCTTGCCATCTGCGGTCTTAAATGCGAATCTGACTAATTTCTAATACTGCCAGATGCTAATTTATACTCTGAAAATTAAAAAAACGGTGACTATCTAAAAATATATAGAAAGAAGAACATGGCTAGTTGAACTACTCCCTCCATTGGGTTTGTTGGGCGCGCAGGTCCAGGAAATAATTTGGCTAGGATAGGGCGCAATATAATCAATGCCGAGATTTATTTGGGACCCTAAATGGGCACATGCGACAAGTGTGCACCTCCGTTGAAAACCCCGGCACCTCATCTGACAGTTGGTCCGGAAGTACCGAACTTGGTTGTACCGGCCCTGGGCGGGTTCTACAAGCATGCGAGTTTCAGCACATGACGATTGGATTTGAGGGCACACATAAAAAGGTTTCCTTCTTCCCCAAGGAGTAAGCACGACTTCTACTCTTTCCTCCATTGTTTCAAAGATTAAATCATCGAGATCTCCCACTCCTTTGCTCCATTCTTGTTGAATATTTGATGAGTGATAGAGGATATCCAAATATAGGGTTACACCAAAGAACAAACCAATTTGATTTCCCCTATTATCCTTGGAGGATTTTGTTACTCTTGAGTTTCTTGAAACACTAAACGATAGTGGTCGTCTTGGAGCTTGGTCTTGTTGGTAACAAGATATGGGATATCGTTGGGTGTGTCCGATTAAGTTGTAGAGATAGTCCCAACCTTGTTTGTAAAGGTTCTGGTTGCCAACATCAAGGACAACACTTAGTGCATCGTGAAACTCCGCCATGGTCGAGGCACGAGAAAAATAAGGTGAGCCTTGGTGGCTATTGGGGATCATTATGAGTATCAACGTTCCGTTGCGTACACCACAACAAAATTGCGGAGTTTAGCTCTCCGTTTAACTTTTGGGCCGAAGCCGTTACCACATGCAATGCAACCAACCAGTTATATCTCTGCAAACTTTCGAACAAGACACCACACGGAATACTTCTTGGCAAAAAGTTGAATCTCTCATACTTCTGATTTTGGTTGTAAGCGTTTAATCCTTAAGAAAGGTTCCCGTTTGTCTAAATTTGGACCTAGATCATGTGAGGGTATCTTTGTTGGATATGATGCAAACTCTTACACGTATAAAGT
The DNA here is from genome assembly GCA_947311845.1 of Poa pratensis. Classification (NCBI taxonomy): domain Eukaryota; kingdom Viridiplantae; phylum Streptophyta; class Magnoliopsida; order Poales; family Poaceae; genus Poa; species Poa pratensis. The sequence goes on from CAMZMU010000083.1 coordinate 29,058,877, forward strand.
CTACAACAAGTTCACCGGACAAGTTGAAGGATATATAGTAACGTGAAGTTTGACGAGTATAATGGCTCACAACCGGAGCAAGTTTGACGAGTATAATTGTTGTACGTGATGTAGTTCCTCCTGTTGCCATAAGAAGAATGGGAATTGGCGAAATTCGTCCCATTGAGGAACCCGTTGTGGCGAAAGGAGAAGGACACATTTGATCCTGCAATTCGATACTTCAAATTTTAAAAACTGTGTTCCCTCACTTTTTTTTATCGATCATACATACGTCACATGTGACCATCTTACGTGCTCTCTACGGGTCCATTTTGGTGGCGGGGGTGGCCGGGAAAGGGGTACGTCGGGAGATGGGCCACACGGATCTGGCAGTAGATTGGTAATGGGCGGTCGGAGTCAAAGGCGATGGATGAGGAGAGGTGGTGGAAAAACATAGAAACTGGTTTGCAGGATACCGTAAATGTATCCTATAAACCATATATCTACAACTCCGTGGGTTGATTTAGGGTTTCCCGTAGAAAATTGTGTACCAAACCGATATGCGGATGTGAGAGCATCACCAAGAGCCGTCGTAAAAATGGCTCCAATTTGTAAAAACTGCAATTTTAACAATCTCGGCAAAAGAAGATGCTCCAAAAGCATTTGTGTAAGTGGCCCCACTCAAAAAAAATGAAGCTTGCTAAAGTTTAGCTCTCACTTGGCAAATATGCAAATCCAAAACCAAAATATAGCAATTGATAAAAAGTGCCCTTGCATCCCTTTGTCCCATTGATATGTGGACCACGCTGCTCCCATGATTTATGCTGGCCCACGCTGCCTTCGGTTCTCATATGTCACAGATTTTATTTCTAAATTTCACGGACAATATCTTGAAGCAATTTTTTTGGTTGCTAAACCTTCTCTCTCCTCTTACTATACCTGATATATGCAAATCAAAATAGCAATGCTTTCAAGATACTCTATCGAATCGTTGTTGGGTCAATAAGTATCATTTGGACTTTTGCGGTTTGGACCGATAAGGCCTTGTTTGTACTTGCGTTTTATAGGGATTAGTATATAATCCCCATGGGCATCAGGTGAAACACCCATCTTCACCCAATCCCATCAAATTACCATTTAGCTCCAATCTAGTAGGTATGATTGTTGTATTCATTATTGAGAAAAATACATTAAAGTTTGAAATATTCTCGAAAAATTGAGGATAAAACAGACCATATACTCTAAACCAAACATGTTTTTTGTTATAGGTGGGGATTAAGAATTAGGATGGGATAATTCAATCGACTAAGATTATGAACTGGGATGAGCGAAAGACGATTTCACCTGCTGGACACGTATCACAATTGAGTACGTAACCTGGTTCTGAAGGCGTTTTTGTTGGTGTAGTGCTTGGGAGTCCGGCCGGAAAACCTTCCAGAGGGAGCCGCGCCACCGCCGAGGTGGCCGTCTCCTCTTCCCCGCTCCAAACAATGGCGCGCCGCCGCGTGCTCCTCTTCCTCAAGCCCTTCGACGTCTACCCTCCGCGCCCGCTCGCCGGCGCCTCCCTCCCCACCTCCCCGCCTCCGCCTCCGCCGCCGCGCGCCGCAAACCCCAAGGTCCGCGCCTCTCCCGCTCACCCTCTCCGTTTCGACTTTCGAGAAACCTTCGTTTCGCTGGTGGTTCACGGTTGTTGACGGGATTGAAGGGGTCCCGGTGGACTCCCGAGTCACCGTGCTCCGACCCACTGTTGGGTTAAGATGGTGGTGGAGTGGATTTCACCTCGTCGCGCAGGAATTGTATATAGAAATATAGCAGGAGGATGCACGCTTCTCTGTTTCAGTGACCGTGCCTGCGCTGATCCCCTGTTGTGTGCGCGTGCCTTTGGCGTCAGAAAGTAGTCGGCCGTATGATTCTTCATCTTCATCGTAGCACGCGCACACCAGCTGTTTGTTGAAATGCCTGTGTGGAGCATGAGCTCTGGCCGGTGACCAGTGCTCTAGGAGCAGTGTTCCTTGTACTGGTGGGAACCAGGAATCCTTTCCGGGCCACGATGGGAACTTCCCAGTTACATTTTAGCCTGAATTACTGAATACTACCGGGAAAGTTGCATAGCTAGCTGAATTTACCGAGTTTCATCTCCTGCTTTCTCGCTGCATAACCATTTTTACTGACATGGATTATGGTTTCGGTGTCTCTTATCGTGAATTTGATGCCTTGTTGCAGATCTTAAGTTATCTGGATGACAGATGCAGGGTCACAAGGACACAATCGATCTCTGTAAGAGTGTACTAGGGCGCAAGCGCCTTGACTGGATCTCAGTGCAGCGAAATCATTTGTCAAATCCAATACGTGATGTGGATCTTGTGATTACTGTTGGTGGTGATGGCACACTTTTACGGGCTAGCCATTTTTTGGTAGCTCGATTCCCATTTTAGGTGTTAATTCGGATCCTACATGTTCTGATGAGGTCAGTTCTTTGGCAATAATCAACAATTGAAACCAATCACAGTAGCAATGCTTGTTGACTATCATCTCATATGTTCTTATTTTTGCATGCTTCTAAGCAGACTAATAGTTATACATGTGCGTGCTACGTATATTTATGGTTTTGTAACTTCATGCAGGTTGATGAGTTAACTGACGAATTTGATGCAAGAAGAAGCACAGGATATTTGTGCGCAGCTACTGCCAGAAACTTTGAGCAGGTATGTTGTTGTTTTCTAAGTATTCTTGCTTGAGGAATTAGTTCATTTTTTTTACTGAAATTCACACTAGTATGGATTCCTTTATAGCATCCGAACATTTCATAATTTTCTTGAATATTCCTGTTCTCTTCAACATTACATTTTCTCAGATACTTGATGCAACCCTTGCTGGTAGTAGACATCATTCAGAGCTGTCAAGAATATCCGTCAAACTTAATGGATCCCAGTTACCAACTTATGCTCTGAATGATATATTGGTGTCACACCCCTGTCCAGCAAGTGTATCACGCTTCTCATTAAGGTACTGTTTTTAGCCTCTCCGTGAAAGATCATGCTTTTCTTCAGTCAATTCTGACTGGTATTACCATTTCAGGAAAAGAAGCAACATGGAGACCTCAAGTTTAATTAATTCTAGATCTAGCGGTCTCAGGGTCTCAACAGCTACTGGATCAACTGCTGCTATGCTATCAGCAGGAGGATTCACGATGCCAATATCAAGTCGTGAGCTTCAGTATATGATAAGGGAGCCCATTTCACCAACAGATGCCGATAAACCACTGCTGCATGGGTTAGTTAAGCAAGATCAACACATGCTTGTTGTTTGGTACAATCAAGAGGGTGCTGTGTATATTGATGGTTCGCATGTAACACATTCAATCCAGCATGGGGATACACTTGAGATCTCCTCAGATGCTCCAATCTTAAAAGTTTTTTGCCAGAATATCTGTTAAATCAGGCATCTTTATAATGAAATAACAGTATCACTGTTGTGATGTTTGATTGCTTATTGATCTGGCACGATGTTTGAGGTGAGGTGAGTTCTTGAGTGCTTATAAACTAATGTACATCTTTATATTGCGACGTGGAGTTAATTAGTGCTTACAAATGGAAAGTAGATGTTGATTTTGTAGTTTGCCCTCTTGGAAGCAAAATCATAAGCAAGGTCAGACCGTGAGAGTTTAGAGATAGACTTGTGTTATGTCAAAATCTTAATAATCTTAGCAGTTCAGCATTTCTGAAGCAGATTACTCACATCCGTAGCAGGTCAGGTGTTTGTACGTTAGTATCTACATTGTACTGCTAGCATAGACATACTGGCCTTTCCCTAGTGGTTCTTACAGGTGTACAGACCTGAAACACATCTAACATTCAAGTCACTAAAGGTCCCAGCCTACCATCGACATCTAAAGATGATGAGTCACTGGTGTTATTACAAGATGCCTGTGCCGTCATGCTCTGGCTCTCACTTGGTTTCCCAGAAGTTTCTGCGTAGACCACTTGAGCTCAGGCTGTTTGCAGCAAGGCTGAGGTCTGATAGCAAGGGTTGCAGGGGGTATGGCCCTCGAGCAGGCTTACAACGCTGGACATCTTTGGTCTGAGCGTCGGTGCTGCGTTGGTGCATAAGAGGGCAACATTCAGCATGAGGAGTGCCTCTTCTGTTGAGTAATTGGATCCTAGATCTGGATCTACCAGCTCCAGGAAGTTCCTCTCTCATGTAAAACACAGGCCTGGAACACATTTACGAGATGCAGTTAGCCCTTGCTTCAAGCTTTCAAGGTATGTACATGAGAATAAAGCATGAACTGTCAGAGTTTAACATTTTGTTTCACTATAGCTTAACTACCTACGTGGAAAAAAAAATTAAAGTTCCCTGAACTATTCTTTAAGTTGGTAACCTTATTTTCTTTCCCTAGAGGTAAAAATTCTGAAATTCAACAATTTGGGGTTAGCAAACTAGTATGCCAGTTTATGAGTTAATTGTACTCTATTAATACGAACTGATTTTAAAGCATAAAAATGCCATTATCTGATGTGAGCATCCATTCCTCTACATGATGACCAAATTTGTTTGTTATATTTTGATTTGGATGGTCAAATCCATCTATATCTAAAAGAAGTTTGGGTAGATTGTGTATGTCTCGAGGAGAAGTTTGGGTGTAAGAGACCCTGACAATGTGGCTAATTGTTTTTTCTTTGCACAATATTTGTCTGACTCTCCGAGACACATATTAATTACTTTGGATGCGAGGTGACCATATATCCAAGTCTCGATTCAGTATGGTCCATATAACTGTGAACTGGGGCAAAGGTTTAGAAGTTACCCAATCAAGAAGATAAACAAAATCTTCCTTTGGCCTGTAGTTTGTGTTACTTTTTCCACTAACAATTTCCAAAGCAACAACCCCAAAACTGTAAACATCAGCTTTATCTGTCAAATAACCACGCATTGCATACTCAGGAGCCATGTATCCACTGCAAGAATAATATTAATGATCAGATCAGCTGTAAATTGGGCAGTCAAATTGAATTACATAGAAAGGTATGAGAAAAGTAATCTCTTTCCGTAGTTCTTCGAATGAAAATTAATACTCCCTCTGATCCTATTTAAGTGTCGTGATCACTTAATAAATTTGTACGTACATAGTTCAGTTTCCGCGTCACTCTTTCCGGATCGAGGGAGTAATATTTTTAAGCATCTCAATTCGTGAAATTGTTAATCTAGAGTTTGTCATGTTTTCTGTCATTTATGTTTGCATGCAGGAAAGCACCAACAGGTGGTACATCTATGTGGGTTTCTGACTAACTTAGCTGATGTTAACTTTTATCTATCTGGGTGTTATGTATTTTTGCTGGAGGTAAATGTTATTGTTCATACTTCACTGTCACTTTTGCTTTTAACTGCCGTTTCCTCGTTAAGTATTTTTTGTTAAAGATCAGTGAATTGATGGATAGAATTTCACATTTAGGAAAAAAAGGTATGGAACTGAAAACACTTACATAGTGCCAGCTACTTTCGTGCTTATGTGGGTGTGACCATCTTCATTAAGCTTTGCTAGACCAAAATCTGAGATCTTGGCGTCCAAATCTTTGTCAAGCAATATATTGCTAGCCTTGATATCTCGGTGCACAATCCTTATTGCAGACTCCTCATGCAGATATACTAGACCCCTTGCTATTCCCAGGCAAATCTTATGTCTTGTCGGCCAGTCCAGTGCCAGTCTATATTGTTCAACTGGACCGCACAATAGAAATTGTTCATTAGTCCTAACATGCAACACTAGTTAAGAGGAAAACCAAGAAATATAGGAAGTACGATTACCAAAGAGAGCACGTGCAAGGCAATTATTTTCCATGTACTCGTAAACTAACAAGAGCTGGTTTCCTTCACTACAACAGCCGTATAGCTTGACAAGGTTTGGATGCTGGACTGCAGATATCATGCCTATTTCATTCACAAATTCACGATTCCCTTGTCTGGACTTTGATGATAGCTGTTTGACAGCAATAGTGGTGCCATCGGACAACAAACCCTGCTAGCACAGCCAGTGTTCTGTTATAAGAATCGTGTACTTAAACTTGATTTGTAGATTTAAGCATGGGAGACAGTGAAGACTGACCTTGTAAACAGAACCAAAACCACCTTCACCAATCTTGTTGGCTGGATCGAAGTTCCTAGTTGCTGCTTTGATTTGTCTCAAGGTAAAGGAGCCAATTTGGAGGTCGAGTGCTCGGAGATCTAATGAAAGTTATCATATGGTTAGAATATTCAGAAGGTACAGTTGAAGCTTATGATTTACACTAGCTTTATATTGCTACATAGTAGTCATCTTGCTGTTGCTAATTCTGCCGAGAAGTGGAAAGTAGAGAGATGCTATAGATGCCGTGCACATGAACGGTGAAGCAAAGTGAAAGATAGGCACCAGGTTGTCATCTAAGGTATAAATAGAAAACGTTGATTAAGAAAAAATTATAGCACCTTGATGCATCAAGCTCTTCCGTCGCTGCCTAATCCAGTAAATGCCAACAGCAAGAGCAGTGAATATTGCAACAATTGGGATTCCAACCAGCAAAGCTTTAGATGTCCTTGAAGTCTTTGTGCTACCACCAGTTTGGGGAGGCTCAACAGCCAAAGGTTGAAAGTCTGAGAAGCCATGAACACACATAAACCAAAATCACCAGATTGTTAAGGAATAGTATATTTTATCATTCAAAACTGTAAAAAAAAAAAACAGAGGATGCCCCCATGTGCTGTTCATTGTTCGATGATGTACCCTTGTTCACAGTGATTAGTGGAGCACATTGTGGAAATCGTTGAAATTCATATGTTAAATGACATACTTGGAGTTACTGATATTGCAGATATTAGAGGGCCGTAAGATCCTCTATATGGAATGCCTGTTGTCCCTCTTCCTGCCCAATAAAATTGAATCTTAACGTATGATTGCTGACATATGTTGCGAAAGTCTTGATAACTAGCTTCCCTGCCCCAGCAGCAGATTGCTCAATGTCAAAATTCTCTAGCACCATTTCCCCTAAAATCGTAGAATATCTCGTTAGTATCACAGGAGCTAACAAGATGCAATTATTATTAAATGGAAATGATCGAATATGTGCCTATCGAGTCATACCTGTATGAACACATTGAATTTTCGTTTGCCAAGGCTGCAATATGTGCTGTCATTTGTGAATACAATTTCGGCAAAATGGAGCTTCACTGTGTAGCTCCCATTATGCATGCAAAGTCCATAATATGTGAGTGAAAGAGGAGAAAGGCGTGCTCTTGCGTACAACTCTGAGTTGAGCATGGTCAATTTTGATGTGCTTGACGCAATATAGTTGTCATCATTGATGTTGTCGTCCATGAAATTTCCAGTGCTGCTGAATGCCCAGTTTGAGTCTGGGCTTACATACAGCACGGAAGCACCTTTTGCTACTGTGTCAGCTTCATATTTTACTCCATTGATGATTGCTGCTTTGTCACCACAATTGATATGCAAGGAGGATCTGTCTGTGAAAATGCATAGAACAGTATTAATTACGTGCAGTTCAATGGTAAATTAGGAAGCAAAAGAACTACACTGTTTGGCTTGTGTGCTTAAAATCAATTGAACTTCGCACAAGAACTAATTACATCCTTGTGAGCTCTCTTGTTGCTTATGTTTCTTTAGAGTTTATCCTGATGGTTCTGTAATCTAGGAATAGCAATTAGTAAATTAACTTACATTGTCCATTAGAAGCAGCACATGGGAAGTTCGTCTTCAAGCATGGCTGGACATTATTTCTGCACAAAAGGTAGAATCACCCAGAGTAAAAGAAGATATTGTTATGTCCAGACTTGTCTGTTGGTCTAAATCTCTTTAATCGCAACAAGATAAAGAATCTTACAAACTGTTCATTTCAGGTGAATAGCTCTCCACCAGATTGCTGCAAATTTAAGAGTCACAGAAACTATTTAATTATTTCTAGAAGTGGTGTGAATGACACAAAAATCTTAGGATTGTGATATAGCTTTCTTACGTGCCCCCTTGAAGGCATTGAGTAGGACCTGAGCTCCCCATGGTGAAGTTATTAAAAGATATGTCCCTGCATTTGATAATTTAATGGTATATTTAATTTACCAACTACCAAGCAAATCTTTTGAGTTTAGATTGCTATAGGTTCAATCATAGCACTACACGCCACTACCAGTCATATTACATTCTCTTAAGTTCGAAGCCTCATGTACGTACATGCATAGATTAATTTTCTTACATAGCCAACACAGTTATTTAACAGACGGAGAAGATAGGGGCATGTCTGAACTTTTTCTGAGGAAATGCTAACTGCACATCCCGTGATAAAGAAAAGTATCTTATAGGATTTCTTTGGTCATGAATGAATTGAGCATTAACAACCTAATAACACTTTATGTCTTAGATATGCTAACTCATATGGTTCTGAACTTTTATGACAGCTTTTAGAAGATCAGGTATGTTATAGGATATTTGTAGGTAGCATGTAAGAATGATGCTTCTTTCGAGTGTGCATGTACACATGAACTTACGCAACGCTGTTCCTTTTCAACAACCATCCAGGTATGTTCCCAGTGAGTGAATTTCCAGTTAGATATCTGCAAGATAGTTTTTGTTGAGGTGCATTCATAGCCTAATGAAATGGCACGTCTAGTTCAGTTGTCATAAATGCCACAACTTACATGTAATCTACGCTTCCCATGTTAGTAAAAGAATCTGGTATTTTTCCAGTCAGTTTATTAAAGCTTAGATCCCTGCATAGAGAAGATGACATTGGTGAATAAAGAATACATTTGGCACTGACATGATGCATTTATCTACATGGAACCGACATGATGAACTTACAGATGCTTAAGATTTTCCATGTCCCCAATGTATGATGGGATACTCCCACTGATCGAGCAGTTCCTAAGCACCCTACATATAAATAGTCCATATTAAAACCTATACACGAAAAGCTAAAATGCTTCAGCAGATTCTAAACTTACAATTTATTCATTGATTGCATTCGACTTAAATCAGGGAAAGCTGATCCACTGCCTCTCAGATCACTAATCCTCCTGGTTAAAAAAGAAAAATGGACCAGGATTTACCACTAGTCTAATAAATTGCATCGTGCAGCTAGAATTATGAGAATTTCAAACATTTGCCATCATACAGATCAGAAAGGTTTGTCAATTTGGACAAGCCCAAGGGAATAGGCCCTTCCAACAAAGATCCTTCGATTTGTCTGCATGCATCAAGAGGGATCACCTTAAATAAACAACATACTTGTGGTATCTGTGGATTCGAAATCTGTTTTGTCATGAACTCACTACTTACAACTTTTCAAGCTTTGTCAATTTACCCAAGAACTCGGGGACTCTTCCAGATAAATTGGTTCCAGAAATCCTTCTGTTACAAATTTCAATAGTTAAACATTACAAAAGGAGTCCGCAAAGCACAACAGGTAATAAGAAAGATCACGTATATCCTTACAAGTCAGTTAAATTGGTCAGCAAGGAAAGAGCAGCTGGCAGGGGTCCGGTGAACTCGTTGGTTGATATTATCCTGAGTGAAGATCAGTATATAGGTCATAAGGAACTATATTCACCAAACTACCAGCAACTCTGTATGTGTGTGTAAACAAAGCAAAATACTCACAGCTTGTCAATTTGAGTGAGCTGTCCAATTTCAGGTGGGATTAGCCCATGAACTCATTTCCTTCGATGCTCCTTTCAGATTAAATGGCAGATTATAGTTAGAGAAGATAATTCAAAGTAGTGAATTGAAGACGCTTTCATCAAATTTCTTACTTACAGGTTAGTCAAGGTTGTGATCCTCGTAAGAACCATGGGAAAAGGCCCTGACAATCTGTTTCCCATTAGTGACCTGCAGGACTTTGGCATGTACAGATCAATGACATGCTGCACAATTCTGTTGTACAACACACTTCCATTTTTTTATAATTAAGCAATTTTGTGGGCTTAACACGATGAGATAATTGAATTTTAATAAAGGGAACAAGTAGAAATCTGATTGATAAAATGTATTTCACATTATTGCATGTTTGCTCCATGTACCTTTTCTGCTGAAGTACATCATAATTTTGTTAATTTTGTATTCCCATTTCCCACCGTTTGAAAATAGCAAGCCTGTGGTTTTTGCAATCATTGATCTGTATGTAGATTTGATGATTTTTTCTCCTTTCCCCTCATTTAAATAAAATCTGTCTTGCTGTTCATGGCTAAACCAGCATACTAACTTTCTCTCTTCTAATCAAAGTACAACAACGAGTCATTTTCTTAGTACTATCTTGCAATCTTAGTTTCTGCAATGCAGTTCTATAGTTATTTTGGGTTCAGTTATTTTGCTACTGCCATGTTTACCGATCCAAGGAACATCCAGTTATTGAAATCCAATACAGTCATGTGCTATGATCCTCTTCTCATCAGAAAGTCGCATATCTTTTGTCTTGCATTAAGGGCATTTCCATGGATCTCATGTCCTCTATTGCCTGGTTAGCAGACTAGGAATTCGATATTGCATCGACAAGACAGTAACATAGAAAATGCAGCTTATTGCTTTAACTTTTATTCTTCATGGATTCATCCTTAATTATTTCTGTACTGCTGAAAAGAATGGTAGAACTGTACAAAAGATGCCTATAGTTTGAAGAACGTGTTTGTGAGTGGCCTAATTTGTTGCTACCCGAGATGCTTTGCATGCCGACACTCCAGTCATACTCCGTAGATAAGATAGGTACTGCTTTCACTAATTCCACCCAAAATATAACATATTGTTCTTAGATTCCAAAATATCTCCATATGCTCCTTTTGTTTGTACTACTCAAAGATAACAATAGGGTAAAGTGAAGGGTAGGGCCACTCACAGTCCCTGCAACCTCATCTGGGCCCACTGGTCGGGCACTGCACCATGGAACAAGCTCCTACTTAGGTCTCTGCAACGTTACAATATGGAATTATGGCGTCATTGTTCTCTTGATAAACAAGCTTAAGTTTATGGGTCTGATTATTTTTACTTGACTTGTCCCCACAATTTTTTTTTGACTTGCTATGTGTTACTTACAGCTGAATGAGATTTGGGAGGTCAGCAAAGTCTGGTGGGAGCTGGGCGGAGAAGTTCTGCCCCTTGAGGATTCTGCAAAGATGATCCATCCGAGCAGCGCAGAAGGTAGCACATGTTTAAAAAGAGCACAAAAAATGTGACAACATGATCTGCTCAGTTCTTCTCTAGTAATATCAATTTTGCAGTCGTAAGGTATTGTTGCAACACAGGTAACCCCTAATTATGTTGTATAGAAGAAGATGAGTAGAGACGAGGAGTCATGCGTGCATACATGTCAGTGACATGGCATATCGTCTTGTTGTAGAAGGAGCAGTCACAACCCAGGCCGCCGGAGCCGCATGGATTGGCAGAGAAGTTCCAATGCGATATTCCGATCTTTGCCGCAATCCGGCGAAGGGTGCGCCCTGTGAAAAACACAAAAGGAGAAAGGAAATCAAGAACAGAAAAGCACAATTTCTAGTCGCAACAGGGTGCGCATTCCTCTGGAGGACAACTAAGTTTTTTTTCTTCCTCTGTTGTTTAGAGATTATTGCAAAGAAGACCGAGCAACGGGAGGAAGAAGAAAGATGAGAAAAATCAAGCCTTGCAAGCAAAACGCATGCTCTGCTCATCAGAGTCATCTCTATCTAACCAGTGAACCAAAGACAGAAGAGAAAAATAAGAAAGCACCAGATAGATGGCAGAGACCAATGAACTGCATACAACTGCTAAGCATACCATACCTTCAGCAGGGAAGAGCCTAGGAGGGAGGGCATCAGCTGCCTTAGCCCCTGAAGAGGCACGGACCTCAGCAACAGCAAACAAGGCAAGGAAGAACACCAAGAACAGCAGTCTCCAGCCGCATGGCAACCTCCATTCCCCCATCCCTCCAGTCCAAGCTCTTCCAAGTGGAGCACAATGGCAGTGGAGACTGGAGAGGCTCGAGAGGAGTGAGTGACTTGGCTTTATAGGCAAAAACCAAAGCACTTATTCCCCTAAAAAAACGACTACTTTGAGGATCTTCTCCGCGAAGATTTGGCCCCCCTCAGTCTCATGTACTGTGCCTAATTGCCTGTATTGTTGCGACCTGAGACGCTGTTTGGTACTGTTCGTCTGTGCCTTGCGCCAGTGCGTGGACGCGATCGAGTCAGCCGCGAGCTGTAAAAACTCGGCGAAAATAGTACTCCTAGTAGAAGGCCGGGAGCAACCGCGTCAGACCGTTTGCCGTTTAGGATGCTGCGTCGTTGTTGGCTGAGACGGCGATTTATTCCCTTGCTTGGTCTATTTCTGTGCAATGTTATGTCGGTCTTGTTTCTCTTTTATAGCTGCTCTTGCAAACCATTCCTTTCGGAGCTGGATGCTGCCCTTTTTTGCTAATGCTTTGTTCAACTGGCTTAGGCGATGAACAGTGGGAATCATGCTACCTGTGGACGGCCTTCGGACAGAGGTTAGAAAACTGTTTCAGTCAGATAAGCGATTTCTTCTGAAAAACATTGGACATCTAGACTAGTCTTATCTTGATTTTTGACTCGCAGTAGACTTGTATGATTGCACAGTCCTATAGAAATTAGAGAATATCCCCTGCTCGCTGTAGTTTCTTGTTGGTTTTACATTGCCCGCTAATCGATGTTTTGATCGCATGCAGACAACCCCTACTTGCCCGTACGTGGGTCCCTTTCTTGTAGGAGTACTAGTATCAGATTCCACATGTTTTTCTCGCACAGCATTTAGCAGGGTGGACACGGCGAGTCGCCATTCCTACTGTCTCCATCGCGCGTGTACGAATTACCTCCTCCAGATACATAGACGAGCCTCGGACGTCTTCCCCTCTCCCGCTACAGTAGAGAGGGGCGATTTTTTCGCCGCTCGCAGATCCACCTCGTCGCCGCCGATTCCGCTGATCCCTCGTCCTCCGCCGGCCGCTCCGGCGGCGGGAGGGCGGGGGATCCCCGTTTCGCGTGTGTACATAGTGTAGGGTGTGTGAGTTTTCCGGCCGGCGGCGCCATGGAGGGATGGTTTCGTCGGTGTTTTGGTGCAGGTGCTTCCTTCCTCTCGCGGCGGAGCTCGATGGAGATCTGCGGTGCCGCGCCTGCCCTTTCGCTCCCTGGGATCCCTAGATCCACTGGGAGTGCTACCCCCCTCCCGGATCTGGCGTGGCGGCGGATCCGGGTTGACGTTCTTGAAGCTGAAGATTTTCCAGGAAGACGAAGGAGAAGCAGCGGGAGCTGGATGGAGGCTCCATGGAGCTCGAGGTCCGGCGACTTCCCGTCCGCCAGGGGGCGTCTTTTGATCCAAGGCTTGAAGGAAGACGCGGCGGCGGCGCGCCACCGGCACGTTCTGCTCTTCGTCGGCATCTCCGGGTTGCAGAAAAACTGTATTGCTTTTTCGATCTTCTTCAAGTTTCTTTCTGTATTGTTCTTCCTGTAAGATCTTTGGTTTCCTCGCAAAAAAGAATTACCTCCTCCAGCCTGGCTGCTCACCCCGGTCCAAGTCAACCTTTTGACCATCTTCGTCAACACAGGGTCCACACAAATTCAAGGCTAGCGGAAGACCAAGTCAGCCTGGCTGCTCACCCCGGTCCACGTCAATCTTTTGACCATCTTCGTTACTCTCCCTCCGTTCCAAAATAAGTGTCTCAAAGTTGTACAAAAGTGGATGTATCTATACATGTTTCGTGTCTAGATACATCCACTTTTTGACAAATCTAAGACAGTTATTTTTGGACGGAGTGATACTAACTACGTAGGCTGTGTCAGATTAGGCGGTCGATTGGTCCCCCTTCTGTCTCCTTCACACAATAATCATAGCCAGTCGGGATTGTCAAACCGTTCATATCTTAAGCATAAATAAACCAGGATCCAAGCCCGACTCTTTCCTTCCAGCTAGCTGTAAATGATGATATGGATAGAAGTGCATTTTGGCCGGTGCATGGAAAATTTTAAAAAATTGATGGTAAGAACACGGGAACTGAACTACTGAACCCTTCGTTTAATTCACTACAAGAAAATGGACATGGATAAAATATGAACTACTAGTATAGTATTGCTGTATTTTCAGCCTCTGCCCTTCAGCCCTTTATATGCTTTACAAGAGATTATCTGGTTGTACTATGTTAATTAATAGGGGTATGCATGGTTATTCTCTATTAATTTCAGATTTGGAGTTGCGTGGGTATGCATGTATTATGTATAGTATGTTAAAAGTCATCTTGAAGCGGAGAGAACCTTTGTTGGTGCCGGAAACTACTACAAATTGATAACCTTGAGTACAAAAGGTTAATCGGAAGTCATGCTGAAGCAGAGAGAACCTTTGTTGGTGCCGGAAACTACTACAAATTGATAACCTTGAGTAGAAAAGGTTAATTGATCAAAGTAACCTTTGTGCAAATGGCAAAGTCGAACCACTTACAGCGAGAACAATATTCACTACTATATAAACAATTCAGCTGAACTTTTTGAGTTGGAACTGACCTTCCCCCGTCTTAGCCCATCTCCTTCCCCTCCTACCCCATCCCTTCCATCAGGCGGCGGCGAGGGCCCCTCCATCTCCCGCGCGCGGTCAAGCGATCCGATCTACCCTTACGCCACTGCCTCTAGACTTGTCGAGATGGCATTGGGCCCCACATCCAAAGGGTTTTGTGGTCTTTTAGGGTGATGGCGGCACTCTGGTCTGTGTGGATGGCGGAGCGTCGCTAAGCTGGCACGTGCGCCACAAGATGCCATGATAGTGGCACTTGGTGCAACAACACGCCATTGTATCCATAGATTTAGCTTCCTTTCTTTAGCTCCTCAATTTTTTTTACTCTCATGCTTTTATTCCTTGTGGTTGTTTGAAGAACCTTTCAGTGCCACAATCACTTCAAATATGTGTGTGATGTTACAATAACATCCTAGAATGTTGCAACATGAGTTTTAAGGCGTTGCACAGTAAATTCTCACATGTTGCAGCATGTAATGTCGTCTTTTTCCTCTTAGACATCACATAATATTTGTTCCACAACAACACCTTTTTTTATCATCTATAGATGATGACATTAGATGATTTTATAATAATTGCTTAAATGATCTACGCAGTATGACAGTGATGAGGTAGAAGATGTGTATGATGAGTCGATACTAAAGCAATCCCGGAATTTCTCATTGGATGGCAGTAAAGAGTCTCCTTCGTTACCTACGTGGTACGATGAATCTCGCCTTATGCTACCAAGGTGGTAGCGCAACGGCTTCTCAATCCTGGTGAAAGATGAAGGCGGTGCAGTGACAATGTCTTTGAGTCACCCATGACCAGCTGAGCCCACTAGCCGGTGCAGCTGCTGTGACATACTGACATGCCTACCCCTCCCTCTTCCCCCTGCTCTGTTTTGCTCAATTTCTCTCCCCGTCTCTTCTGCTTTGCAGTTTGAACGCATGTGTTGTAATACTAATACATTTCCCTCTCTTTGTAACCCCCTTGTCAAGTGTCAAGACAGCTCCACTAGGGTCGATTAGTCCAAGCTAGTCACCTGACTAGTCACAGTCGGAATATTCTTCAGTGGGAGGCGACGTTCCCATCGACAACGAGACGCCCGTGGTGACTTCGTCAATCTCAAGACTCGACCCGCCGACTCAGTCTTTCGGAGGTGCTCATAGGGGTAGGGTGTGCATGCGTGCGTTTATAGGGGTGAGTATGTGCGCGTGTATATGAGCGCCTGCGTTGTACTGTGTTTCGCAAAAAAGACTAGTCACAGTTAGCGATGTGCATAACCGAACCAAAAACCGAACCAAAAAAACCTAACCGCAACCGAAATTCTGATTTTCCATGGTTAGTGGTTAGGTTACGGTTAGCAAAATACCTAACCGAAAGGACAATGGTTAATTTCGGTTTTAAACCGAAAAACCAGTGGTTTAACCGAAATAACCGAAAAGCCCAGCCCAACAGAAAAAATCACGTTGGAAGCCCAGCCCAACATTACGTAACACATTATAAAGAGCATACAGTTTAGACTAATCACTAAAGGCGACCTGACTTGGTGGTTACAACGGGAAATGTTCTATTTCGTGACAGTAGATCAAGGGTTCAAGTCCCAGTTGTGTACAATTTTTTATTTTGACCGAAATTTCATTGATTTTCTGTCTCTAATTTTTGCAACACATCTAGTTTGGTCATATAAAATATAAAACTGAAATATATTGGCATAATATTTATGTGTTATTCAAAATCCGCGTCAACTTTGGTTAATATGGTTATTACCGAAACCAAACCATATTTTCATACAAAACCGAATTTACCGAAGTATCAAAACCGTATTTACCATATAACCGTATAAACCGAACTGAAATAACCATATTAACCGAACAAGCAGCCGGAGTCACAGTTAGACTAGTCTAATACCCAGTAGAGGGCGACTAAAAACACTTTGGCCGCTAACAATCCTAAAACCCATTAAACAAAAAACTACACATGATTTATAGAGCATGCAAGAAATGTTGGTTAGAACTGGACTTGGACTGAATGCGAATTAACTGCGCCCAAAAATATGACTCATTGTGCATATATTCAAAAGATGTTTACCAACTATAAAAACATGAGGTGAACTGGAAAGAGTGTGGTTTATAAGATTTGGTTTTCCACAGCCGCCCGCATCAGAATCACAAGTTCTGTCGTCCTCTGCTATCACAGTCTTCAAAAGATGATCAAATGTATTGTCTAGACACATCCTCCATACCAAGGAACAAACAATAAACCCCAAAGTGAAACATGTCAGCAACTTTTTTTTCCGCGACTACGTTATCGATGCATTGATAGAAAGAAGGTTTATGTACAAGCCTATAGTCAGGCCACCCTACACCATACAATTCAACCCAGCGACCTAACTAGGGGAGTAGGTGTGCGAGGCCATGGGCTCCCGCGCTCACCCAAGAACGAGCCTCAGTCTTGATGGTTTCCACCAAAGCGCCAACTGAGGGACATGCGTTGTTGAAGACGATCGTGTTCCGTTGCTTCCAAATCCACCACGCCGTGAGCATGATCACCGAAGAGGTGCCCTTATGCAGCGAGCGGGGACTGGAGTTGAGTACCAACGACCACCAATCCACGAAGTCGTCCTCCACAATAGGCGGTCTCCATGTCGATCGTATCTAGGATGGTACCTTGTGCCAAATCGTTCGTTAGAACGAACACCTGGTGAGAATGTGGGGTATCGACTCCGTCGCCTGGTCACACAACGGACTGTTCGCTTGGTGTGGCAAGCTACGGCGTGCGAGCCTTTCCCCCGTCCAGCAACGGTCCAAGCATGCTAGCTAGACAAAGAACTTCACACTCGGCGGTGCCCAAGTCTTCCAATTCAACTTCCAAGATTTTGATTCGATCGCCCCATGGAACATGGCGTCGTAGCAAGATTTGGAAGAGTATAGGGCATCAGACGTCCAACGCCAAATTAGCTTGTCTGGCTGCTCGGATAGGTGCACCCCTTGCAAGACATACTGCCAAAGAGCGAGCAGACTCAAAGCTCGGAGATGTCCGAAATCCACCGGCGCTCCACCAGCGCCTCCCGTACCGTCCAGTTTTTCCTGTGCTTCTTGGAGACCAAAGCGAAAAGTTGTAGTGCTATGTCCTTCAACGATTTGCCCTCCATCCATTTGTCCACCCAGAAGAGTTCTGTGGAGCTGCCCCCAAGGGTCATCTCCGAGGAGGCATCAAAGATCTGACGCTCCTTTCTCGAGAACTGCATGTCGAGTCCTCTCCATGGTCTTTGGTGGTCGGTGCGCAACGTCCACAACCAGCAGACCCTAAGGCTTATCGACGTGCGCCCCAAATCCGGGATGCGCAAACCACCCAACCGTAAAGGGCGACACACCCTGGCCCAGTTAACATGGCAGTGACCACCATTCACATCCGCCCTCCCAGCCTAAAGGAAGCCCCGCAGGATTTTCTCAAGTTTCGTCAGAGTCTTTTTGTTCACACTTAGAACCATGAGCTGGTGGAGGGGAATCGCAGCTAGTACCACCTTAACCAGCGCGAGCCTCTCCGCCTTAGGCATCATAGCCGCCTTCCAAGTAGGCAGCTTGTCCGCTAGCTGGTCTAGAAGGGGTTGGAGAGCCTCGCTCGGAAGCCTACGGAGACCCAAGGGAATTTGTGGAAGCCAAGGGAAGCCTTCCAAGTAGCAACCGCGTTGTTTGTTAAACCAGCATGAAGTTGTCATGAATGCAGCGCTTCTGGATGAAGGCTCACCGTTTACTATCCACCATGTTATGCATCATCGGTGCTAGTCTCAAGTCCAAGGTTTTTGCTGCCAGCTTGGTGAAGATGTGAATCAAGCTAATCGGCCGGTAGTCCCCTAGAGCAGCCGCGTCCGGGCGCTTTGGCAGGAGGATAATCAGTGCCCGAATTAGGCCCTGAAACCCCCTCCCACACATCGTGAAGAACTTGTTGAACGCTGCCATGAAATCGTCCTTCACTATACCCCAACAACTTTGCATGAACTCCGCCGTGAAGCCGTCTGGGCCTGGCGCTTTCCCATGTGGGAGACGCCTCACCACCTCCCAGACCTCTTCCACTGGAAAGGCTCCTCGGGTCGAGAGAGATCCTCAGCGTGCAGCCCCAGAAAGTCCAGGTCTAGCGAGAAGTCCCTCGCCACCAAAGTTCCCTGTAGGGTCTCGAAGTGAGAAAACGTGGCCTATGTCATGGTGGCATGGTCTGTCACGACCGCCTCCTCGACCTGGAGGCTCCGGATCACATTCTTCTAGCGACAGTATGATGCATGTTGATGGAAGACCGCCATGTTGGCATCACCCTCTGCTAGCAAGGCAACCTTGGCGCATTGGCGGGCCATTGTGCGCTCCAGTGAGGCAAGCCCAAGGTGAGCCTGCTTAAGCTTGGAGCGTAGAGCACGCTCATCACCCGTGAGCTGCCACGATTCCATCGCGATATCCAACCTGAGGACCACCTCCCGCGCTATCATAAGCTACAGTTTGATGCACCCAACATTCTTGTCGCTCAGCTCATGAGATGGTGCGCCATGCGCTTCATCTTGGCATGCAAGCGCCGGAATGGATGTGTCACCATCAATAGCCCCCCACGCGGCTTCTATAACCTTGCGGAAACCATCGAGCTTCACCCAAAAATGCTCCTACCGATTGCATAGTACAGTCAAGAGTAGGGGAAATGGTCAGCTATCACCGTCGCTAAGCAGCGCAGCGAGGAGCTCTCGTGAAGCTCCTCCCAGTCCACTGAGAAAACACCATGTCCAGTCTAACCAGTGTTGGGGTTTCCCTCTAGTTTGACCAAGTGTAGCGGCGACCTTGGAGATAAATCTCCTTCAGCTAGCTATCACTAAGGAAGTGTCTGAGTCGGCCCATCATCCTTCTATCTAGGTTGCCATTGTTTTTGTCCTCATCGAGATAAATCATGTTAAAGTCCCCGCAAACTAACCAGAAGAACACAGCTAATCATGTCAGTAACTATAAGATACAGACAACAATAAACCAGCAGAAGAACACAGCTAACCATTGCACGTTGAAGTGAACCAGTATTGATATGGTGGAGAATTAATGTAGATTTAAGTTGTCTAGACTCCAACCCACAATCGTGGCAGTTTATCCCTGTAAAGACCTCCGCTCCGAATGTATTGTGTGCTATGCAGTCGTTGTTTGCACAGTCCCATGAGCCAATAAGATTTTTCTCATGTGATTTAGCGTGACAAGTGTATGAATCATGCACGCATCTTAGTATTGCCTCAAATACCTCGGATGCATCATTCATGTGTCCCTGATCATGGTCAATAAACATTGACAATATCAGATATAAAAAAGAGTCACTGAGAATGAGGAGTGGGGTGATAAAATGCACTAAACTATGAAATAAAAGACAGAAATGTACCATATGAAAGAGTGTCTCCGTAGGAGATAAGATGCTCAAAGCCACCCTCAAAGAAGTAGTGCAACAGCCTCTCCTTTCGCCTTAGATACTTTGCGTCCAACTCAATAAATTATGACATAATGCACATACAACACATGGGACATCACGAGGATCTCCAACATGTTTATGACGCGGTGATGTTTTAAGCAACTCATTTCGGAATCCCCTTAAATGCCATAGTGACTGAATATAGAGAAGAATAAGGACCATTATGTGAAAACATAGCAAAGAGGCATAAGTGCCACCAGAAATCTTGATAGTTACCTGGATAATCGCATTCAAGAGACAATTCTTGTCATCATCATCACTTTTCAGACCAGACCCATGAACTTCTTCCGCAATTGAAATGAGTGCTGCAACAGCAGAATAGAGATCATAACCTTAAGAGATTTGAATTGTAAACAAATAGGATTACCTGGATCTTAATGAACCCTCAAGAGAGTACAAATAGGTATACTCAAGTTGATATTGAGACAGTCTTAATATCGTAGCATAGTGTCATATGAAGGATACAATTATACATATCTTCATGTAGTATCCAACACTCAATCTAGAAATGTACAACAACAATGAAACAATAAGGACAAAAGACATACCGCAATAAGTCCTGACCAAGCATATATCCTTAGACTTGACATTTAAGTTAAACTACATACGATATTTAGTAGCCTTGTAAGTTGCAGCTTCTATAGATAATTTTGATAGCCTTCATTACATATTGTTGTATTGATAATATTAAAGTAAGCTTCTATAAACTATTTTCCCCCTAAATAATGCTCTTTGTTTCTTAAGGCATCAAAGTTTAGCTTGTGCTTGTTGAGAAGAAATAAATAACAACGAGAAACAGTAATGATATACCAATGCTTTTGCACAAGTCTTGCAGGAAACATCTGTCATAATTGTCGGCATAATCATCTTGGATGCATACGGTGGCTTGATCAAAGACTTATACACACTTCAATAACTACTACAATCGTCGGTTCACAAAAAAACATGATTTGCACTAACTTTTGTGGACGTTTTTGTGAGCTGGAGAATGGAGATTGCAAATGGAAGCAACAAAATGTCATACATGACCATGTCAGTAATGATTTGGTAACAATAGTCAAATATGATCAAGTCTCACTTCAATCTATTTTTAGTAGTTCATAAACTTTTATCTGTACTCACTACTCAGACAATGAATTTTGCACACGATTAATGAGTGTTCATAGAAGTTTTTAGATAGCACAGTACAACAATAATATGTATTACCAACTTTTGAACAAAAATGATAAGTACCCCATCACTGCTTGACACTTACGCATAAGAAAGGCCACATTTAGGCTCGTTGTGATGTTGGTGCAATTTGAAAGAAACCGGTGTTAATAAGGCACTGTTTTTTTAGATAACAGGCTTGAGAGCCCAGCTTTAAAATAATAAAGCCCTGCTTGTAACAAGGTTCTGACATAGTTAGAGCTGGAGTTACCAGCTTACATAGATAGCACTGCATACGAAAGGAAGTTTGCTATGCCACACGCGGCAAAATGAGTTCAACAGGAACCAACATAAAGAAAGCTACGTAGATGGAGATCTTCTGGTGTAGGTGGCTGCTAGCAGGTTTCTGGTTAGCTGCAGCAGTTCTTCCATCATGCCTTGGTCTCTATTCCTTGAGAGGGGTCGCCGGTGCTGCAGGAAGAATAGCATTTTGAAGGTGCAGTCAGCAGGCTGTCGAGGAAATTTGCCTTCTATAATATTTGTTTCTAGTTTGCCAAAGTGCCCAACTTTGTGCAGCAAAAAGCAACGAAATAAAACTTTTTGCTTTTTTTTGGCAAAGAGTTCCAAATTGTGAAAAACTCAGCAAAAGAAGTTGGGTTCCACTGAACCCACAACATGTGTCTGCAAGCTTTGTGCAGCAAAAAGTAACCAAATAAAACTTCTTGTTAATAAGGCACTCACATTCAAAAGCTGTTGAAGTACTTGTAGTTTGTTCTTCAAGCTGGTTGAAAGTTAGCTCATCCTTTATACTTGCTGGATACTCCAAAGTTTTCTCTGATGGGGTTTCATCCTCTTGCCCATTCGGGTTTGCACCAGTTGTTGAAAAATTGCAGCCAAAGTCATCAGAATCAAGACGAGTCTGACTGCAAAAGTTGAGATGATCAAATAAATTAAAACCAATCATGATTGTTCTATCTAATCAAGCAGCAGATATCGACTGCCTTAAACTCAAAAAGAAAAGAACATGACTGTTCAAAGCCAAAAGGAAACGAGCCTATCTGTTCCTGTTTCTCGTACTAAACTAGCTAGCAAAGCAATCACTAACAGAATTAGAAGTATTTTCTAGTATATTCGAACGAGAAACCATAAAATATATGAGCATTGATCTTTAAAAATACAGTATAAGGAAAAGATGTATCTATCTAATCAAAGTTCTTTTTTAAAAGTGAAAAAAGCGAGTTACTTTACATTTTCCCTGATGTCTCGCTATCTGCACTGCACTGGGGAACACCACCCTGACCTTTGCATTCTCCAGAATCATTATTCATAACCTCGTAGGATTGTTCGAGGCCACCTTGTGTCTCATCGGCACAATGTCCAGCTGTAGATGGCGATAGGGAGGCGGTGGCGGCAGAAGCGTGCTGCTTCCTCTGAAATTCAGCATTTTTCATTCTCTGCAAATCTTTAGAGACAAGCTGTTGCAGCTTGCGCAGGTCGGCAACAACCTCGTCTGCAGTGGCATGCTCGGAGTCCATCTGACCGAGATAGTAGAGAGCGGGGTCAGAGGGATTCTCAATTTGGATCCCGCGCTCGCACTCGGCGATAATACTCGGGTAGGCGGCGATGGCGTCGGCATCCTGCATATCCGTGGAGGCCCCGAGAAGAACGTTGGCATAGAAGTGGGCGAGCACGGCTGAGTCCGGCGCAACCTCGGTAGCTCGCCTAGAGGCCTCGATTGCCAGCTTAAAATGGCGCGCCCTGATCTTTCTGTCAGCACAAACTGCAGCGGTCAGCTCGAGCGCGGTGCTGTATGCGAGGAGGAGGAGCGGCGGTGACGACTCCAGGCCTCCAAGTTTGTCCATGGCCTTCTGAAGGATTCGAAGAGCCTTTGCATGTGTTCCCCGTCTGAGGTGCTCAGATGCAGTCTTCCATAGGGCAAGCACATCCTCTCTGTTACCACCGGCCGCCGCCGCATCCAGCTTCTGGAGAGAGGCGCCGGGGGGCAGAGCAGGTGGAGTAGGGTTTGATCGGCGTCCCCGATTCCCCCGAGCCATCTGGGAAGGGCAATGCGGCGGGGAGGAGGGGCCTCGGCGTCGGGCGGCGGTAACCTGCGGGTGGGTCTTGGCGGCAAGCTGGGGGACGAGGATGGGGTGGCGGCGGCGGCTGGAGTCGAGGGTGATAGATGGAGGTGAGTTTGGCTATTAGAGCATCTCCGCCTGCACCAAGGCCCATTTGGTTCCGGACCCAAAAATCGGCCCTAGCGGCACCCAACTCCCAACTATCCGTTGGACCTAATTTTTGTCCGACATCCTAGATAATCCCAAATTTGAAGGCCCGCTCGGGAAACGCCGGACTCATGGCCCCCTTGTCATCGACTCGCGCGGCAGACACGATTAACTGAGACATGTAGGAGGGCGGTATGGACATAATGGTGACCACCTCGTCGGGTGAGGTGAACCGACGACGAGCTTTGTCTTCCCACACATTGTATTAATGTCGACACTACGCGACGTGGCCCGACACCAGGTTTGTCTTCCCACGCATCGCATTAACGTCGGCACCAGACGACGGTGTTGCGGCTTCTCGACTGAAAGGACAAGGATGTCGCCTAGAGGGGGGGGGGGGTGAATAGGCGATTAAAACTTTTCCGGTTTAGCCTTGATAATTGCGGAATAAAACTATGTGTTTAAATTAACAAGCCAACAACCTAAATAAACTAGGCTCACCTATGTGCACAAACAACTTATGCTAAGCAAGACAAGCAACAAGGTGATAGCAATAGAATACTTCAAACACGAAGGCTATCACAATGTAAAGTGCATAAGTAAAAAGGTCGGGTATAGAAATAACCGAGGCACGCGGAGACGAGGATGTATTCCCGAGTTCCTCCTTGTTAAGGGAGTACGTCTCGTTGGAGAGGTGTGAACCAACACAATGATTCAACAACCACAAAGGTTTCACCTTCTTCTCCGATGAACCGCACCACAAAGTTTGGTTCACCTTCCACTATCGGAATCCTTCGAGGCGGAAATCCGGAGCCTTTCAACAACGATCGGGGGCACAACCCACAACGGGATTGGGGGCTCCCGAACAGCTACAAGTGACCACACAAGGGTCTCAACCACCACACGGGCGTCTAGGGTCCAAAGATCCAAGAGTAACAAGTTCACAAGCTTTCAACTTTCACGAATCCTCGTGGAGAGAACAAACCGATGCAACGAAGCAATGGCAAGAGCACAAGGCTCAAATTCTTGACTCTCGAATCCCACCACAAGCAACTAATACTTATGGGGGGAGAAGAGAGGAAGAACAACGAAGAACACCAAATCCCTCCAAGATCTAGATCCAAATGCTTCCCCTCACTTAGAGGGGGATTTGATTGGTGGAGATGTGAAACTAGATCTCCTCTCTCTTTTCCCTCAAAATCAAGCAAGAATCATGGGAGGGAGTTAGAGGGAGTAAGCTTTTTCCAAGTGCAACAATGGAGGTGAGAGAGTGTGAAAAAGCTAGGAAAACCGTTGGGGAAGAAGACCTATATATAGGGAAAGAAGAAATCTTCCCGTTACACAGTTTTCGCACTTTCCGGTGCCAGATCCGGAAAATTCCGGAATGCATACCGGACTTAAAAAATAGCTACTGGACTCACCCAGAATCGCCCGGTACACACCCGGAAAAAATCCCGGAATTGATCCGGTACCAGACCCGGAAAATTCCGGATCTGAAAGCGGATTCAAAAACAGTAAAACCAGTCATACGAAAAATGCAATAAGTTTTGCATCCGGACTCCGATTTCGATGATCTTGGGCTCGTTGGAATCGCAACGAAGAGCTTTACAAGATCATGCAGAGAAATATCATAGTCCAACAATTGAGGATAAAACCAAATGGGGAAAGGTTAGACCTCTCGATAAAAGAACAACCGATAAGACCTCCAAACCAAAACCGCAATATGTTTCTCATCCGGACTCCGTTTTCTATGATCTTGGGCTTGTTAGAAGATACTCACAAGCTCTACAAGATTAAGCATATACATCATAGTCTATCATGTGAGGATGAAACCACAAGTAGAGAGTTTGACCTCTTCTTAAAAAAAGACAAACCGGTAAAACCTCGAACATCAAAAACGCAACAAGATATTCAAATGAAATCCGTTTTTGATGAACTAGAGCTTGGTATGGAGATGAACACAAGCTCTACATTCTCACATGGATAAAAGCCAAATAAGAACCAAGAAAGATGATATGCAAATATGCAAAGGTTTGAGCTCTCCACAAAGATGCGATCAAGTTACTCACTTGAGAGCCCCTCTTGATAGTACGCCGTCTATCCTATAACCCGGTCTCCCACTAACACCATGAGACCGGTAAAATAGAAACCCTATCAAGATCATACCTTTGCCTTGCGCATTCCACTTGAGCTAGATGATGACAATCTTTATCTCTTCAAGTGGACCACCTTTCTTGATTGCGCTTTCTAGCACATGCTTGATGAAGACTTCTCCAAATACTCCCCATACACCATGATGGGATGGGAGAGCCTTGCTAAGCTCCGTCTTCATGAATCCACTTGAACTTCATCTTCTTCTCTTGATATAGATGATGGCTTGGAGATAAACATGAATGTTCACCCAATCTTCTTTCCAAGCCATGCTTGCAATAAGCTCAACTCTAGATAACCATTCTTCATATAAACCCTTGGATAGAACCTTGGTCATCATATAATCTTCTAGAGTCCAACACATGAACTCCAATCTTCTTCATGGACAAGATCTATAAAGATATCTCAATGCAAACATTAGTCCATAGGGATTGTCATTAATTACCAAAACCACGCATGGGGCAACACATGCATTTTCAATCTCCCTTATTTTGGTAATTGATGACAATCCCTTTTACGAGGGTTTATATAATGAATTAAGCAACCATGCAACACAAAGAGCAAGGAGGCAAGAGCAAGAAAGGCAAATGCTTAAGAACGAAACTAAAGCATAAAACCAAATTCCCTTTAAACCCTCTAAACTTCTCCCCCATTGGCATCGATTGCCGAAATGGGAGGAAAAATTTAGAAGGCCAATATAGTAAGAGCTCCCCCATAATGTGTGCATTTCTCATAATATGAGTGAAATCAAATGCACATATCCAATAACGAATAGTTGGGAAGGAGATCAAACTATATTGAGGATCCAAAGATTGCAAAAGAAAATCAAATTGAAAGATACTTCGACAAAAGAAGTAACCAAACAAAGGATCCGAAAAAACAATAGAACATAAGAAATATTATGATAAGATCAAACAAGTGTTCTAACAATCACGAGGGAACTCCCCAAGGTACGTGCACAATAAGGATTTGTATTTCAATATATTGTGCACAACATGGAATCCTCACTCCCTCCTAGATAAGTTTGAACACAAGCATGTGCAAGAGAACATAAGTGGGAAAAGAAGCAATACAACTTGCCACCAAAATAGATGGTGTGACAAAGAAAGACATTTTTGGAGACTAATGCAAGGATGAGCCAAAGCATCAACATAGTCTTTCAATATATGTGGCACATAGTGCATATCATGTCTTTCCCATACACACAAACCAAAAAAGATATAGCAAAAAGGTCCACAAGCTTATTAAGATGAAAAAAGTAAACCAATTGAAAGCCAAAGCTTGTGGCATTTAGAAACCACCAAAGAATCAAAAGCAATAAGAGGTGGTCACTAAAGAAATGGAATACCAAATAAAAATGTAACTACTCTCATGTGTATAAGTTTCTAAGTAGACATCAATCATGAAGATATAAGTCCACAAAGGAACATGCACACACAAAGTAGATACTACGGTGAAGAACATGATATCCAAATGGAAGTCATATATATACCAATAAGATCATTGCTTAAAAGCATAGCACAAAGCTCAAATTTATCTTAAAAGGATATAGATGAACTTCCAACACATACTCTTCATAGCATCAAACAATATCCACAAGGGATAAGAAGATAAAAAATGGGATGCTCCGAGAAAGATAACAAGTATCGCAATGGCAAATGATTTTGAAAAGTATCAATATTGCAAATGTGAGACATAGAGTAGAAAGTGCTAGATTAACATATTTGGGATTGGTGAATCATGAAAATGATTATATATATTCCCCTTGATATGTAATCATCCCGGCTTGCCCACATTTGCAATAAAGTTGTTTTGCAAGAACCAAATGAATTGCAACAAAAGAGATTCATGCCAAGAAACAACCTACACAAGGTTGAAAGCTAGAAAAGAATGCATGAGGTAGATACTTGTTACCGAGATAGCATTGGTGATGTAGAAGATAAGAGTTCATGATCATCCGAGCTTGGCTCCAATAAGCACATGGTGACACCACCTTCCTTGTAAATGAGACAAGCTTCCAATGCATCTCTAATGTACCTAAAACAAATTCAAGTACAAAATGGTACCCAAACTCATTGGGTCCAAAGTAGTTAGAGCAACTACAATACATAGGACAAACTCCACATAAATATGTGCATATTGATATGAAATTGAATTTCATGCACATCTTAGCCATTTAGGATTTGTTGGAGTTTATCCTATATATTGGATCAACGAAAGTAAGCATGCCATAAGATATACATATAGTAAATATGCATGCACAAGACTTTCAAGAACCAAACGAGATACAAATTGGACAAAACACCAATTAAACCAAGAAAGCACACACAAGTGTGACAAGAAAGAGAATTGTCCAAATTATATCAAAAACCCAAATCAACACATGATTGAAGATACCACTTTGAAAAGATGCCAAAAGAAAGTAAGATACCAATTGATGAACATATCATCAAGGAATAAACCACACCCTCTACACTTCTCATGATGGCACAAAGTACCAAGACGAGAAATGTTTGTCTTCCAAAGAGACACGTCATCGGGATCAAATGCCAATTGAAGACAACTAATGTTCAAAAGCATATAGGATAGCTCCCCCAAGATTTGTGCATTATTTATGATCTTGCATTTGAATACAAAATGCACACAAATGGGATCATCACTCTCCATACATATTATTCAAACACTAGTCATGTTCAAGGAAAGCAATAAGATACAAAACCAATTTAAAGAATGATGTTCTACTCAATGTAGGATAGCTTCTCCAAGAATGGGATCATTGCTTTTCCTAACTCAAGAAAGAATAAAGCAACTTTTGAGTAGAGCAACAAGGATCCAAAAGAAGCAAGGAAGACAAATGAGAGTTAGATCAAAATAAATCCTTGGCGATAAAAATAAGGCAAATTCAAAGCAAAAAAAAAACAAAGTGAAGATGGTCTACAAATTCTACCACAATTATGAGTATCACTTGTCATGGACAAGGAGTATATAGAGATAATTCTCGGTGGTATATAGAAATGATATTGAAGACCAACCTCACAACAAATAAGCATATGACAAAGGATAAGATTTAAAAACCATGCTTAGATAAATAGATATTCTTGATAGCTTCAAATATTCATGCGATCATGCAAAGCCGCTACAAAGAGTAGCTTGAAGCAATTGGTTTCCCAAAAAGATATATGAGAACATATTTGGGGAAAACCGTACCAAGAATGTCCATCGCAAACAAGATCCAAAAGAGAGGCAAAAAGCATTTAAGCAAATGGAAACTTGTTTGAGAAACATGCCACATAGGAATAAGATTAATAACAAATCAATTCTAGGTGGCAATACCTCACATGTTCACATTTTCTAGGTTTGTAATATGCACATAGCTTATTACTCCCCCATAATGTGATAATCCAAATTTTCTTAACAAGAGGCAAATAAAATCAACTAGAGATAATTAATGGACATTATAGAATTTGAATTTCTCATGAGAATGACATACCACATAGAGAGTAGATAATATTGATATATCATCACTAAGTGGTATTCCTCATGTACACACATTTTTAGGATTGTGAAGTGCACGAGCACATCACTCCCCCAAAATGGAATAGTCCATTAATCTCTCAAAAAGAGAGCCAACAAGATAAGATATCAAATAAAAGCAATAAGGCTCAACAAAAGTAAATGGTGTGCAAACCAACATACACATACTTGATTACTCAAGATAAGTAAGTAGAGAGCACACCACATACAAACACTAGCAAGGTACAAAACCTAACACATGCAAGGGTGCAAGC
The DNA here is from genome assembly GCA_947311845.1 of Poa pratensis. NCBI lineage: Eukaryota > Viridiplantae > Streptophyta > Magnoliopsida > Poales > Poaceae > Poa > Poa pratensis. The sequence continues at coordinate 29,088,156 of CAMZMU010000083.1, forward strand.
AACTTTCAATATATATGATTTAAATAAAAGTTACCGCAAGGAGGAACATTGGATATGAGATAGAACAATATAATCCAAATGACTTGACTTGAGATAATATAATTGATGAAGATCCCTTAATTCTTCATGAATAGCCAAGTCTCCAATGCCCTCCAACAACACCTATTGATCAAGTTTTAGCTTGTTGGTCCCCAACCAAGTTGGGTCCTAAGAGGTTAGTCACAATAGGTTTGGCAACCCAAATGGTTCTTTTCTTGACACCACTTTGAGTACCAACATATTTGGCAAACACATTGCCAACCTTATCCTTCCGAAGAGAGTAATCATCATCAATATAATGGGGTTGGATAAGGTACCATTTGTGCATGAAGAAGCAATGTGACCCTTCTCACGGCATAGGTAGCAACATCTACTTCCTCCTCTCTTCTTAGTTGGAGTCTTGACTTGAGGAGGGGTAGCTTGATTCTTCTTGGGAAGAGGCCGTTCTTCAACTTGAGGAACTTGAGATTGAACTTGAGGCTTCTTCCCTTGTTGCTTCTCACTAAGAGGCTTCTTCTTCAAAGGGCAAGATCTTACATGGTGCCCTTCAACTTTGCACTTGAAGCAAACAATCTTGGCCGAATCTTTAACTTGTTCTTGGCCCTTTTTCTTCTTGTTGAACTTGGACGTCTTTGAACACTCAACATATTGTCAAGTGTAGAATCCCCAACATGACGCTTTTCCAAGTCTTTCTTCAAAGAAGTGACTTGGGCCTTGAGCTCATTTAATTCCTCTACATGGTTAGTATCAACAAAAACACTAGAGGAGGTAGAGGCTTCATTGTTAGAGCAACAAGGCATAGAAAGTAATTCATCACAAGATGTAGCAATATTGTGAGTGGATGAATCACTAGGACTAGCACATGGCAATAAAGCATTTTTAGTCAAAGTTGTGCCTTTGTCCACATGAGGCTCACAAGATGTTACCTTTGTAGCGATAGCCTCATGAGCTAACTTTAGCCTAGCATAGGATGCTAGAAGATCATCATTAGAGCTAGATAGCTTTTCATGACTTTCTTCCAATTTCCTACACTTGCTAGTTAGCAACTCAAGTTGAGCCCTTAGCTCAACATTCTCCTTCAAAATAGATGCTTCACAAGAAGTGGAGTTAGTAGCACAAGCATCATCAATATTAGAAATGGAAGAAGATAACTTGGCAAGCTCATCATTTTTAGATAGTTGAGTTTGGAGTTGATCATGAGACTTGATAAGGAGAGAGTGTTCACTTTCTAAAGCCTTGTGAGCTTTGTCAAGTCTCTCTATATCCTCAATTAGTCTAGCATTGCCAACACCAAATTCAACTTTTCCTTTTTAAGCACTTTATATTTAGCAATAGCATGATCTCTTTCCTTAATAATTTTAGCAATAATAAGATCATTTGATTCATCAAGAGATTCAAGTTTCTCTTCAAGAGACACTCGAAGCTCTTGCTCTTCCTCAAGGGCATTCATTAAGGATGCCTTTTCCTCGGCATCCTCTCTCTCAATTTGACATTTTTCGAGAAATTGAGTTTCCAAGTCCTCAATGATTTCCCTACTCTTAATAGCATAAACAATGATTTCACTTAGAGGAGGGATAGCTTTGCTACCTTTGGGGAGAGCACCAAATACCATCTCACCCTTCTTTGTTATGGATTCAACATTCATAAGCGCTCCATGAGAAACCCCATCCACATCATCACAAGATGTAGAGGGTTCCAAAGGTGGAGAAACCTTTGAATCCTTAGCCATAAGGCAAAAATGAGTAGTGGGCAAAGATGGGAAGAGATACTTGAAGCACCATTGAGATTCACGTCTTGTTCCAACAAATGTTGTGATTCCTCTACATTGTTAGCCACACAAGAAATAGAGGATATGGAAGTATTGTTTTCATGGCAACAAGACGAATGAAGCATATCATCATGAGATTTAGTTAAACAACTATTACATGATATGCAAGGACTAGCAACACTAGCATGTAAAACATTTGTAGTGCTAGAAGTGTTTAAGTCCGAAGATAGATCATTGCAATGAGATAGAGATGAAGTATAGTCAATAGAATATTCACCATCAACAAAGCAATCTCTATCACCACTCACCATATCATTACCTTGTGTCAAAACACATGTTGGTGAAGTGGAAGAATTTGTGAACTCGTCACGGCCGGAGGTGGAGGGAGAACAATCATCCTCAATAATATTGGACACTTCATATTTATCTTGAAGCTTGGTCCATAGCTCATGAGCGTTCCGAAAAGGCATGATTGATGCAAGAACTACATCGCTCAAAACACACATAAGACAATTAGATACACGAGTATCGAGATAAGAGTTTTCCTCATCCTCTAAAGATAACTTTTGGGAATCCTTTGGAGGAGAAAAACCCATATCTACAATTCTCTTAAAATTTGGGTTTATGTCCCTAAGAAGGTTAAGCATGCGAATTTTCCAAACATCATAATTTGTGCCATCGAATATAAGAGTGGGATCGTGCACTAATTCTCTATACGACATCTTTACTCTCTAGGCGGTAAAGCCCAAAAAGAGAGCCCAGGCTCTGATACCAATTGAAAGGACAAGGATGTCGCCTAGAGGGGGGGTGAATAGGCGATTAAAACTTTTCCGGTTTAGGCTTGATAATTGCGGAATAAAACTATGTGTTTAAATTAACAAGCCAACAACCTAAATAAACTAGGCTCACCTATGTGCACCAACAACTTATGCTAAGCAAGACAAGCAACAAGGTGATAGCAATAGAATACTTCAAGCACGAAGGCTATCACAATGTAAAGTGCATAAGTAAAAAGCTCGGGTATAGAAATAACCGAGGCACGCGGAGACGAGGATGTATTCCCGAGTTCCTCCTTGTTAAGGGAGTACGTCTCGTTGGAGAGGTGTGAACCAACACAATGATTCAACAACCACAAAGGTTTCACCTTCTTCTCCGATGAACCGCACCACAAAGGTTTGGTTCACCTTCCACTATCGGAATCCTTCGAGGCGGAAATCCGGAGCCTTTCAACAACGATCCGGGGCACAACCCACAACGGGATTAGGGGCTCCCGAACAGCTACAAGTGACCACACAAGGGTCTCAACCACCACACGGGCGTTAGGGTCCAAAGACCCAAGAGTAACAAGTTCACAAGCTTTCAACTTCCACGAATCCTCGTGGAGAACACAAACCGATGCAACGAAGCAATGGCAAGAGCACAAGGCTCAAATCCTTGACTCTCGAATCCCACCACAAGCAACTAATGCTTATGGGGGAGAAGAGACGAAGAACAACGAAGAACACCAAATCCCTCCAAGATCTAGATCCAAATGCTTCCCCTCACTTAGAGGGGGATTTGATTGGTGGAGATGTGAAACTAGATCTCCTCTCTCTTTTCCCTCAAAATCAAGCAAGAATCATGGGAGGGAGTTAGAGGGAGTAAGCTTTTTCCAAGTGCAACAATGGAGGTGAGAGAGTGTGAAAAAGCTAGGAAAACCATTGGGGAAGAAGACCTATATATAGGGAAAGAAGAAATCTTCCCGTTACATAGTTTTCGCACTTTCCGGTGCCAGATCCGGAAAATTCCGGAATGCATACCGGACTTAAAAAATAGCTACTGGACTCACCCAGAATCGCCCGGTACACACCCGAAAAAAATCCCGGAATTGATCCGGTACCAGACCCGGAAAATTCCGGATCTGAAAGCGGATTCAAAAACAGTAAAACCAGTCATACGAAAAATGCAATAAGTTTTGCATCCGGACTCCGATTTCGATGATCTTGGGCTCGTTGGAATCGCAACGAAGAGCTTTACAAGATCATGCAGAGAAACATCATGGTCCAACAATTGAGGATAAAACCAAATGGGGAAAGGTTAGACCTCTCGATAAAACAACAACCGATAAGAGCTCCAAACCAAAACCGCAATATGTTTCTCATCCGGACTACGTTTTCTATGATCTTGGGCTTGTTAGAAGATACTCACAAGCTCTACAAGATTAAGCATATACATCATAGTCTATCATGTGAGGATGAAACCACAAGTAGAGAGTTTGACCTCTTCTTAAAAAAGACAAACCGGTAAAACCTCGAACATCAAAAACGCAACAAGATATTCAAATGAAATCCGTTTTTGATGAACTAGAGCTTGGTATGGAGATGAACACAAGCTCTACATTCTCACATGGATAAAAGCCAAATAAGAACCAAGAAAGATGATATGCAAATATGCAAAGGTTTGAGCTCTCCACAAAGATGCGATCAAGTTACTCACTTGAGGCCCCTCTTGATAGTACGCCGTCTATCCTATAACCCGGTCTCCCACTAACACCATGAGACCGGTAAAATAGAAACCCTATCAAGATCATACCTTTGCCTTGCGCATTCCACTTGAGCTAGATGATGACAATCTTTATCTCTTCAAGTGGACCACCTTTCTTGATTGCGCTTTCTAGCACATGCTTGATGAAGACTTCTCCAAATACTCCCCATACACCATGATGGGATGGGAGAGCCTTGCTAAGCTCCGTCTTCATGAATCCAATTGAACTTCATCTTCTTCTCTTGATATAGATGATGGCTTGGAGATAAACATGAATGTTCACCCAATCTTCTTTCCAAGCCATGCTTGCAATAAGCTCAACTCTAGATAACCATTCTTCATATAAACCCTTGGATAGAACCTTGGTCATCATATAATCTTCTAGAGTCCAACACATGAACTCTAATCTTCTTCATGGACAAGATCTATAAAGATATCTCAATGCAAACATTAGTCCATAGGGATTGTCATTAATTACCAAAACCACGCATGGGGCAACAAATGCATTTTCATCGACGCGTAGCATTAACGACAGCACCCCTCGACCCGGCATTGTATAAGAAGGCCTCCTCCCGTGACAGTTTTCCTTCATCTTGCTCGCCTCCCACACTCTCCCCCAATCCCTTCTGTCGCCGGCAACAATGCGCACCACCGTTGTCATGGATGTCAATAGAAAGTGACTCTCATGGCAAGAGTCCAAAGAGTTCGCCAAACATGACATCCTCGCGTCACCGAAAGCAACGTCGCCTAAAGGCTTAGCCATCAGTTTGGGCGAGGTGCCCCTGACACCAATCCCCAAAGGAAGCACCATCTGGGGTGACATCGAGGCAGCCGGGGCAAAAGAGGCCCGTCGTAAAGCTGAGTCTGATGCTTTCGAGGCCGGCCCCGACAACGTTCAGTCCGACACCACATCCGACAAGGTGCCTTGAAGGAGGAGGCGAAGGATTTAGCTTAGGTTTTAAATTTCGTAACGCTATTGTATGATGGTTCAGATGAGCCTCCTCGTCGTGAATTTTTTGCTAGTTTTTTCGTGAAGAGTATCAATTTTATTTAAGAGGAAGAGTACAGACTGATGATAGGGCAGAGATGAATGTAAATTATGATGAATAACTAGTGGTTGAAAAAATGTAAATTATGGTGATTGATCATTGCTCGGAAAAGGAATGGGAAATTATGATTATTTATTGCTTCACGTGGTATAGTTTCTTGCTTCACATGTCTATACTACTTGTTTCTGCCACACAAAAATAGATGCTCAGAGATAGTGTCTCTGCTTCATCCTAATCTGTTGCATCAACACTTGAACCTGCTTCACCAGCTGCTATTGCTCCAAGGTCTGCTACTGCTCCAAGGCCTCCATCTGGAGCTTCTACTACACCAGCAACAAGGTCTACTTCTATTGCTCCTCCACTAGCCCCAAGACCTGCTGCATCCACTGCTACTGCACCAGCTCCTAGGAGAGATGCTCTTTGAAAGGACAAGGATGTCGCCTAGAGGGGGGGGGGGGGTGAATAGGCGATTAAAACTTTTCCCGGTTTAGGCTTGATAATTGCGGAATAAAACTATGTGTTTTAAATTAACAAGCCAACAACCTAAATAAACTAGGCTCACCTATGTGCACTAACAACTTATGCTAAGCAAGACAAGCAACAAGGTGATAGCAATATAGAATACTTCAAGCACGAAGGCTATCACAATGTAAAGTGCATAAGTAAAAAGCTCGGGTATAGAAATAACCGAGGCACGCGGAGACGATGATGTATTCCCGAGTTCCTCCTTGTTAAGAGAGTACGTCTCGTTGGAGAGGTGTGAACCAACACAATGGTTCAACAACCACAAAGGTTTCACCTTCTTCTCCGATGAACCGCACCACAAAGGTTTGGTTCACCTTCCACTATCGGTATTCCTTCGAGGCGGAATCCGGAGCCTTTCAACAACAATCCGAGGCACAACCCACAATGGGATTGGGGGCTCCCGAACGGCTTTCAACAAGTGACCACAAAGGTCCAACCACCACACGGGCGTCTAGGGTCCAAGGACCCAAGAGTAACAAGCTCACAAACTTTCAACTTCCACGAATCCTCGTGGAGAGCACACCGATGCACCAAATGCAAAAGGCAAGAGCACAAGTGCTCAAATCCTTCACTCTCAAATTGCAACAAAGCAACAAATGCTTATGGGGGAATAAGAGAGGAAGAACAAAAAGGAGATGCACCAAGAACTCCAAGATCAAGATCTACTAGGTTCCCCTCACTTAGAGGAGAAATCGATCGGTGAAAACGTCGATCAAGATCACCTCTCACTTTCCCTCAAATATGAGCAAGAACCATGGGAGGGATTGAGAGGAAGAGCAAGATTTCAAGTGTCAACAATAGAGGATGAGAGAGAAGAAAAACTTGCTCAAAGGTTGTCTTAAAACGAATGGGGAAGAAACCTTTTTATATGCACTCTGGAAAAATAACCGTTGGAAGAGGAAAGGAGCAGCGCAGGAAAAAGGAGCTGGCCCGGCCTGAGGGCCGGCCAGGCGAGCGAGGCAACGAAGCCGAAGCGAGCTGGTCAGGAGCACGTCGAGCGAAGTCATCGATCGAAGGAAAAAGCAGCGCACGAGCAGGCCACGCTCGGCCTGGGAAGAGCAGCGAGCGAGCAGGCCACGCATGGGCTCGCCTGAGTGGAGCAGCGAGCTGGGCCGTGGGCCGCGAAGCTCAGGGAGCTGGGGCGCTCCGGCCTGGGCCGGCCTGGCTGCCGGCTTGTGGCCCGATGTGGCCGGCCTGTGGCCTGGCCTGGGCCGGCCTGGCAGCCGGACAGTAGCCCGAGGCTTCCGGCCTGTGGCCCGGCCAGGGCCGGCCTGGCAGCCGGCCAGCAGCCCGATGCGCCCAGCCTGTGCTCTGGCCTGGGCCGGCCTGGCAGCCGGCCTGCGCAGGAAAAAACCTTCTGAAAATCATATCTTTTCAAATAAAATTCCAAATGCGATGAAACCAACTTTGTTGGAAAGGTAACGACGAATATAGAGGGGATACCACACATGGGAAGGTGTGGACCCTATTTCGAGGAGGACCGGTAATATTTCCAACACCGAGAACGCAACAAGTTTTCCATCCGGACTCCGATTTCGGTGATCTTTGGTTTGTTGGAATCGCAATGAGGAGCATTACAAGATCATGCATAGAAACATCATAGTCCATCATGTGAGGAGGAAATCAAATGTAGAGAGGTAAAACCTCTCTATAAAAAGATGAACCGGCAAAACCTCCAAAACCGAAAACGCAACAAGTTGTCAATACGAAATCCGTTTTCGGTGAACTAGATCTTGGTATGGAGATGAACACAAGCTCTAAATTCTCACATGGATAAAAGTCAAATAAGAACCAAGAAAGATGATATGCCAAGTATGCAAAGGTTTGAGCTCTCCACAAAGATGCGATCAAGTTACTCACTTGAGAGCCCCTCTTGATAGTACGTCGTCTATCCTATAACCCGGTCTCCAAACTAACATGAGACCGGTAAAATAGAAACCCTATCAAGATACCTTTGCCTGGCGCATTCCACTTGAGCTAGATGATGACGATCTTGATCTCTTCAAGTGGACCACCTTTCTTGATTGCGCTTGCTAGCACATGCTTGAAGAAGACTTCTCCAAATACTCCCCCATACACCATTATGGGAGAGCCTCGCTTAGCTCCGACTTCATGAAGATGATGTCTTGAATCTTTCAAGACATACTTGCAATATGCTCCACTCTACACATGACCATTCTTCATATAAACCCTTGAATAGAGCATTGATCATCATGTAATCTTCTAGAGTCCAACACATGAACTCCAATCTTCTTCATGGACAAGATCTATAAGGATATCTCAATGCAAACATTAGTCCATAAGGATTGTCATTAATTACCAAAACCACGCATGGGGCAACACATGCACTTTCACTCTTTCACCTACTACTTCTCCACTTCCATCTACAAGACCTGATACATCTGCTGCAAGAACCGCATTCACACCTCCCAGGCTAGATGTTTCATGTATTGTTGCAAATAGGCCCAGAGGAAGAGGAAGAACACAACCAAGATGGATGCTTATTTGAATGCTAGTGGGGTCAATGAGATGTAGCTAGACATTTCTAATCAGGTGGACATCAATGATCTCGACCTGTAGTAGCACAGAAACCGCGTTAAGCATTCGAACTGTTGTGTTTTGGTTTGCATGCTGAACAATTTGTCATTTTCGCTGAATAATGTTGTGTAAGACTATGTTTTTCCGAGAAAATGCAAAGGACCTTTGCGTTTCATTTCATTAAAAAGATAGAAGTTTGGTTACACTCCTCCTAGCAGGAAAGCAAAAAAGAGCAAAATACAATTAATGAACGTCCCATGGTGTAAGACTATGTTGTGATGTAATTTGTGTGAGACTATGTGCAAAACTATGTTGTGATCAATGTGCCAATTAGTGGCATTTTGCAAAGTTGTGTTGCAGTTTGTGAGAATGTCGCCACAAAAACTGGTGGTCTATTTCAAATATTTCCGAAGATACGTTTAAGTTCACAATTCAATAACAATGTGCTGCATGCATTCTGCTTTCCTGCCAATACATTCACAAAACTTGTATTTTTTTTGCAAATGTTCCTGAAGATAGCACTGAACTAGTGAAAGGACAAGGATGTCGCCTAGAGGGGGGGGGGGGGGTGAATAGGCGATTTAAAACTTTTCCGGTTTAGGCTTGATAATTGCGGAATAAAACTAGGTGTTTAAAATAACAAGCCAACAACCTAAATAAACTAGGCCCGCCTATGTGCACCAACAACTTATGCTAAGCAAGACAAGCAACAAGGTGATAGCAATATTGAATACTTCAAGCACGAAGGCTATCACAATGTAAAGTGCATAAGTAAAAAGCTCGGGTATAGAAATAACCGAGGCACGCGGAGACGAGGCTGTATTCCCGAGTTTCTCCTTTTTAGGGGAGTACGTTTCGTTGTAAGGGTGTGAGTTTCAAACTCAAGACGCCACAAATGGCCTCACCCTATTCTCTGATGAACCTTGCCCAAAAGCTCGGTTCACCTTCCACTATTGATTTCCCTTTTGGCCGGAAATCGAGTCCCTTACAACAATCTTGGGGCACAACCCACAAAAGGATTGGGAGCTCCCAAGTGGCCACAAAAGGCCTCAACCGCCACAAAAGGCGTCTAGGGTCCAATGACCCAAGAGTAACAAGCTCACAAACTTTCAACTTCCACGAATCCTCGTGGAGAGCACAAACCGATGCACAAAGCAATGGCAAGAGCACAAGTGCTCAAATCCTTCACTCTCAAATTTCAACAAAGCAACAAATGCTTATGGGGGAATAAGAGAGGAAGAACAATGGAGGAGAAACACCAAGAACTCCAAGATCAAGATCAACTAGGTTCCCCTCACTTAGAGAAGGAATGGATTGGTGGAAATGTAGATCTAGATCTCCTCTCACTTTCCCTCAAAGATATGCAAGAATTATGGGAGGGATTGAGAGGTAGGCAAGCTTTTCCAAAGGTCAGCAATGGAGGAGAGAGAGGGAAAAAATGAGCTCTAGAGGTTAGATAACCATTGAGGAAGAAACCCCCTTAAATATGCCCCCTTAAAATGTGCCCGTTGGGCAGTGCAGGGAGGCCGGCCTGGGAGCCGGCTTGGCTGGCCTGGAGGCTGGCCTAACAGGCATCACGACGGCACAGAGAGCCCGGCCTGGGAGCCGAGCCAGCCGGCATGGGAGCCGGCCAGGCCGGCCTGGGGGCTGGCCACCCAGTAGAGGCGCCCGGCCTGGGATCCGGCCAGGCCGGCCTGGGAGCTGGCCACCCAGAACCCGAAATTGTAACACCCATAACTTTTGCGAGAAAACTCTAAATGGGATGAAATATTAAGAACCATAAATAGAGTAAAGTCACCACTCATGGGAAGGTGTGGAACTTTCCTCAAGGACAAACCGATAATATTTCCAACACGAAAACGCAACAAGTTTTTCATCCGGACTCCGTTTTCTATGATCTTGGGCTTGTTCCGAACATAATCACAAGCACTACAAGATCATTCATATACACATCATAGTTCATCATGTGAGGAGGATAACACAAGAGGAGAGTTTGACCTCTCTACAAGAGACAAACGGGTAAAACCTCCAACATCAAAAACACCACAAGATATTCAAATGAAATCCGTTTTTGATGAACTAGAGCTTGGTATGGAGATGAACACCAGCTCTAAATTCTCACATGGATAAAAGTCAAATAAGAACCAAGAAAGATGATATGCCAAGTATGCAAAAGTTTGAGCTCTCCACAAATATGCGATCAAGTTACTCACTTGAGAGCCCCTCTTGATAGTACGCCGTCTATCCTATAACCCGGTCTCCCACTAACACCATGAGACCGGTAAAATAGAAAACCTATCAAGATCATACCTTTGCCTTGCGTATTTCACTTGAGCTAGATGAAGACGATCTTGACTCCCTCAAGTTGGAACACCTTTCTTGATTGTGCTTGCTAGCACATGCTTGATGAAGACTTCTTCAAATACCCCCCATACTCCATTATGGGAGAACCTTGCTTAGCTCCGTCTTCATGTATCCACTTGCACTTCATCTTCTTTTCTTGACATATATGATGGCTTCGAGATAAACATGAATGTTCACTCAATCTCCTTTTCCAAGCCACTCTTGCAATAAGCTCAACTCTAGATGACCATTCTTCATATAAACCCTTGGATAGAACCTTGGTCATCATATGGACAAGATCTATAAGAATATCTTAATGAAAGCATTAGTCCATAGAGATTGTCATTAATTACCAAAACCACACATGAGGGCTCATGCACTTTCAACCAGAAACACAACACTGAATTCACTAACACTTAATATTCAGGTGCAAATTCAGTACACACATAGAAAAATTCAGATATATTCATTAACTCACAACTGCTGGTCCAACTCCATGCTTAACTGTTAGTACAAATTCATCTTAACAACTGAAATTATTACAACAAATAACTAATCATTTAAAATATCCTAAATCTTCTGCGGCGTTTTGTTGTTCTGCTCTCCTGCCTTCAACAGTTGTGCAATGTACTACTCCAGCTTCCTCGTGTCCCCCTTCAGTTGATCCCTCTGTTTTTCCGCCTTCTCTCTAAGCAACTTGAGAATATCTTCTGTGAAGCTGCTCCAACTTGGTACTCATTCATTGATTCGTTCAGTTCTACCTGCAACTTCTTGTTTATTCGTCCACCTCATCTTTCTCTTTGATCATCTTGTAATACTTTTCAGCAAAATCACAATTTTCTTTAAACCTTTATGTGTTCTCAAACTCATACAAATCTCATACCTTCTGACGTGGGGGGTACCACGGCAAATCCCATGGTTCGGTACCTAGGGTTGAGATTAGGAGGATAGATTTGGTAGATCTGGTAGAATCTTCGGCTGACAAGTAAGGATTTACCAGGTTCAGGCCCCCGGAGGGTAACACCCTACCTCCTGCTTGTCTGGTTATTGATGTTTGAGGTGTACAAAGGAGCTACAATGGCGTCCCGAGAGATGCGATCTCGCTAGGGTTTTGGTGGTATGAGTAATGCGTGACCTAGATCGGCGGCCCTCCCAGCCTTTATATAGGAGGCTGGGTCTCGGGAGTTCGCATCCGATTAGGTTTACAGGTAAGGTAGGTTTCTACCGACTTAAGCTTCGCTAGCCTTGGACCGTACTTCGTCTTCTTGGGCCCCCTTCGTGGGCCTTGGCCGTGGTTTGTTGGCAGGCTTACCACTGGGCCTCAGCTTATACGTGCACCAGGTGTCCTCATGGTGGGTCACCCGAAGGGTAGGCCCACGTCACCTTCAGCAAAACCTTATGTATATGAGGAGGCCACTATGGATCCACCTAATGCACTTTACCGCATACATCACCATTCTAAAATGTAGAAAATAATTATATTATACAATATGAACCTATAAATCAATAATGACACTAAAACAATTATATTGCTTCAACTACTGGCTTAATTCAAGCATATGAACAATTATAAATTAATAATGGCACTATTATAGTATTTCAATTATGTACTGAAATTAGAAAAATAAGAACATTTTGAGAAATTAATAGACCAAAGCATACCTTCGTGGAACATGTCAGGAACCTTCTGCCAGTGCCAATGCCTGCAAAACAAACAAACTTCCTAATTTTTTTTGCCATGGTCACACACTTTTTTCTGTCCATCGTCCATTCCATCCCATTCCGAGTCGTAAATGTTCTCTTGCACCTAGATTGGATACAATGGGATAGAAAATTTAAGAAATCGAAGCAAATGCAGCGTAGACCGGGTCCACTGTACAATCGATGACCAATTTTTTTGAAACCAACTGGGACCACAATGTTGGTGGTTATTTGTGATTTTCACAAATACAGGTGGTTTTCTAGATTTTCCGCACAAATATGTTGTTTTTTTCTTTTACAAATTTGCCTAATTTTATTTTGAGATCGCAAATTTGTTTATTGGGATTTGGGAGTGACGAGTGGAGTTGCTCTATTAACCGTCAATTTTGAATTCAATTCAGGATTTTTTTTGGGAAGTTTTGGGAAAAAGTTGAAATGGAATAATATAGATTCATACAGAGGAAAAGGTTCTCTATTGATGCAATGGTCTAAAATTATATATACATGAAATAAATAAATAATTAAAAGTTTTTTTCTGAGAATAAAAACACAAAACGGGGGAAATTACGGCCGCTTTCTGTTCCTTTCTTTCGTAGAAGCTCGGAAGCCAAGGCTGCCTCGTCCCCCCAAAAGCCCTCCACCGCTCCACGGCTTCACCAAGCAAGAGCGCACGATTCCCATGGGCTGCGTAGGATCCACCCCCAAGGGCGCCCCAGCCGCCGGAGGCGGCAAGACTGGCGGTAAGAGTCCACGATCCAAGCACCCAACCCCTCAGATTTCCCTTCCTGCTCCTTTCTTTCTGTTTGATCCGTCCGCTTAGGATCGGGTGTTTGTGGCAACCAACTTACGATTTCGGCGCGGCTCGTGGAATTGGGTTCCTTGGGGTTTGAGGATTCGTCGATCTCTTCTGAAGGCATCGTTGTGATGGAGTAGATGGCACTCAGTAGGGTTGCGGCCTTGTGGGAATTGGTTCTTGGTCGAGCCGTGCTTGGCAGGAAGCTGAGTTCTTGGTTCCAAATTGAGTTAGGTTACAGTAGAGTTCTTGGTGTGTGTGTGTGTGTCTGTGTGTGGTTAGTCGGTGAAGGGCTTGTCAGGGATTTGAGTGGTGCCTTCATGGGGACGATTATTGATCGAGTTGTGATTTGGGTTCCTGCCGTCTTGGAGAATGATGGGTTTGCGAGGATGTGATTCTTGGGGAAGATTGAGCTGTGTAATTGGAGAGTGCTCTTGCTGAATTAGATTATGTTATTGAGTGGCAACATGAGTGTAAATTGAACCTGTTATACATTTTATTTCCTGTGTGCATATCATGTGGAAGATGTTAAAGGACAGTTTCTGACTTCGTGAATCATAGTTTGGTGAAGAGGAGATCACGATCCGTCAGTCTGTGAACATGAAGATGTAAGTAGATTTGGATCTTCCAAAGTTGTTAAGCTGTGAGAGACTTGAATGCTGTTGAACTTTATGGTGGTTAGTACAAATTTAGCATGGATGACAAAATTGTCTTTTTTTAGACAAAGTTGTGTTGCTTCTAATTTCTTGTGTTTGGTGGATGTTTCTTGATTGGATAGCATGCAGTACTATGCCTTCCTACATGATGCAGAATTTTGATGATGTCTGTATAATTTGTACTGAACTAATTAGTTAGCATAGCAGTCAGCGCGACACAGTCTTAATATCTATTGCATTCTTGGGGTGTGATTAACATTCTTTCTGTCTCTTTCGTGGTTTCTGTTTTCTTTTGTGCTATATAGTAGTCGTTATTTTGCAATACATAAGCAAATGTTATGTTTGTGACTTGTTCTGTTGTCCCGGTACAAGAAATATGGCATTTTGGGCAAGTTGGATACTGAAAGCTGTAACTATACATGATTTGTTTTTCTTGTTTATTACAGCTGAGATGAGTTGCATTTTACGGATGTTCAGCTAGATTGATAGATTTATCTGTAAACTTGGTAAATGATTCGCAAAAAAAAAGAGAGTTGTATTTAATGGGTGTTCAGCTAGATTTATAGATCTGTGTTTGTGAACTTGTAACTGTGTCAATATTCGTTAATGAATATGGATGATCATTTAGTTTGCCTGATTTGTTTGAAGCCTGACATAATGTGTCCACAAGGACTAGGCTGTGCTAAACTGCTAATTTAAGATAGTACTATTATGATTTGAATAAGTCTTGTGGGGTTTCCTAATCTATAAAGAAGATGCACGTGCCATGTGAGGCATGACAATAGTAATATGTAAGTGCTGATGCATCATACTGTGTCTGTTGAAAATGCACAATGCAATTGTGGAACCTTCATTCTATTGCTTGCCACTTGCCAATATTTCAGATAAAAGTACAATCTGTAGAGTTAATAAATTTTTGGAGATCTATTAAATACATGACCCATTACTCACTGAAAATGTCTATTCTTAAGTAATTAGATGGAAGGACACGATTAAATACATATCTGTGTTTTACTCTTCTGTATGTACATAGCATGGATCAAATATTATGTCCATTGAATATTTGATTGTTGCAATCGTGAGTTATTAACACAGGTTTATTTTGATTTAGGCTATTTTGTTCCTATAAGTTAGTCTTTTGGTGGTAGAAACTTGCTGCTTGCCATATGTAATGTGTATATTTATGGTACACATAGTAAAAAAAATAACAAAGTAGTTAGTTGGCAATGAGAATAAGGCTAGAAAATATGTCCTTAAATTTGAAGGTAAGCAAATGATACAGTTGTACAAGGATGCTCCTGTTACGTAGACATGAATTTTCAAGAGAAAACTGGTGCTACTTGATTTGCACTGAATTTACTGCATTATCCTTTGCCTGTGAAGACTTCTTCAGGCTTCACTGGCCATCTCATACAATGAGGTTTATTTTTGAATTATGCAGACATTACGAAGAAAATCAGGAAACCTAAGCCCTGGAAGCACCCCCAGCCTATTACAATTGGCCAGCTCAGGCAGATGCGTGATGAGTTTTGGGACACAGCTCCTCACTATGGTGGTCAGAAAGGTATTTCTTACTGTTCTGTGTCTATCATGTGTATGTACATAGTTTTGCTTCGTATTATATTGTTAGTTGACCGAAGCTTCCTTTTCCTGCTTGGATGCATAGTGCTTTTAGCTGCTCCATATGCAATCCTTGCACTAACCATTTAAGCCTTGTACAGAAATTTGGGACGCCCTTCGCGTTGCAGCAGAGTCTGAGGTAGCCCTTGGGCAGACAATTGTGGAAAGTGCGGGTGTAATTGTTTCAAATGCTGACCTGACTCTCTGCTATGATGAAAGAGGTTCGATTTTCCATCTGGTTCGTTTTTGTTTTCATTCTTTCAAATGTGTCGAGGTTGTTTACTAGAGCTGTTAACATTTCAGGTGCTAAATATGAACTGCCCAAGTATGTTCTGAGTGAGCCAACCAACCTGGTCCAAGATAGTTGAAGGGCAGCCGCGGAAAGACCTATTCATGTAAAAAACTGTAAATCGCTTCAGATGCTAAAACATCATCGGGTGCCCGTGGTAACAGGAGCATGCTTGATCAAAGATTTCAAGCATTCTTCTCGTAACTGTCAGCTTACAGTTTTCCCCCTATCGTTAGTATACAATGTTCTCTTCTGTCTCAAGTCTTCTGACGATTTAGATAAAGTTTCTCAAAGCATCCCCTCGCTACTGTAAACATGAGTCTGCTTAGAAATCTTTGGTATGGGTTAGAAATTTTAGAGTGGTGCTCCGAAGTCTGGTTACCATGGTACAGGTTGGACTATGGCATAAATTTCAGAGCAATGTGTGGCATCTTCTGTTACAACGATATCTGTTGCGTTGGCTCTGGCGCATCAAATTGGTCATTTTACTGTTTGTATTGTTGCAATGCACTATCTGCTTTTGCGACGTCAGTGGTACTTTCTTAAAAGATGTAGGATGATGCTGAAATGTTCTGGATGAAAGTAACACACCCATGCTTCTAATAGTAGTACTGGAGTCATCTAGTGGTATGGCATGATGCCGGTCAGGTCCTGGTGCTTCTCGTCATCTTTGTGTTGCCATGGATGTTGTCAGTGCTGGTGGCGTTTCTCTCATAGAGCACAGTGTGATGATGTTTCTCTCATAGAGCACGGCTGGTGTTTCCCGCATCACAATATAGTGATGCAGCATTCTCCGCGGAGATTTTGGATTTGGAACATCACCATCGTAAAATCATTCATGGCTTCTCTTTACCCACATTCTGAAGATCAAACTCATGTAAAGGAGAAACAGAACATGGGTGTTGTGAGCTTTTATACCTGGGCACCAACTGGAGTCACAACGTTGTTTCATCGGCTGTTATGGTTGAAGCACAGAGAGGGGGAGCATTATTCAGCAGAGAGCTTTTCGGGCAAAAACTTCAGTGCTAAAATTTGTTATTTTTACACAGGCGCAAAACTCAAATCTTTTTTCAGTAAACTGAGCTAGAATCGATGACACATGTTGATTGTATGAAGTAGTATGCTATTTTAAAAGATGAATAAGACATATAAGAAACATATGCATGATTTTGTGATTGTCCACGTATGCTTTAACCCTTAAACCCTAGATCAATGTAGCAGGAAGAAGCATGATTTTGTTTGCCCTCCTATATATAGGTTCATTCTTTCATGTCTAGCTTCCTTGCAAAATTGTTACTAATACAGTAAGCAACCAAGCACAGTACTTGTCAATTTGTCATCTGCACCTTGTTGCAGTCATGAGTCATCCTTACTGATTTTTGCATGTGCACATGGAACTATGTAGAAATCGTTATACACAGAATCATGAGAGACTATGTAGAAATCGTTATGCACAGAATCATGACAGCCGATGGAGTATGGATCAATTCAGAAGTGACAATTCTGCATCCAGTGTGCAACAATGATGTGAGCATTCATTTGATCTCGTTCCAGTCCCATGGAATCGACCCAAATTTGCACATAAACTGAGGATAACAGCACATACTTCTAGGCTTCTACAACATATATGTAGGGACCATTTTCATGCTAAACGAGTTCTGACAACGAAATGCACATCTAAGATGATATTCTGCACAGGCACAAGAACAGATCTTACAATGTGATGCACGCTAAATCGGCCTCATACGGACAAAAATAGAAGTCGGTAAAGTATTCTCCGAAATTAATTTCGATTCTAGTCCAAGTCATCACCCCTCCATGATTTTGCGCAGCTAGATTACCTTTTGGTTACAAGGGTTAAGATTCGAATCTCGGAACCCCCCAATACAAATCGACTCTCAATTTAATTCTGCTTCCTCTTCTTGATAACTGCACACGACTTATCCACTGCTTCTAATTTAGCCTGTTCACGTCCTATGCGTCGTACTTGCAGAGGTTCTCAAACCCCATGTACTCATGTCGCTGGATCTTTTGAATCATGTTTGAGATACCAACCCCACCTGCAGATTGAGCAGCTAGTTTTGTTAGTACTGTTCAAACAATGGACATCTGATCAGGTGCAGTTATATGTTGAAAAACGTACCGAGGGAAATTGCGCTGACGAAGATCATGAAAGCCAATATGAAGATGATGAGTGATGCCCGCCCTAACCAACTAATCAGCCTCCTTACCACGTGCTGGCCGATAATGGCAGCAACGAATGCCACGGCAACAAAGTAAGCAGCTAAAGAAAAGGTGAAGAAATTAATTCAGTACATGTCAAGCGATAGCAAGAAAAAGAGCAAACCAAAGAGAAGTACCATAAGGGACTGGAAACCGGTTCAGGAGGTAGTATTCCACAACGGACATGGAAGCTGAGAACATCATAGCGAACGTGGCTGTAGCACTTGAAACCTATCATAGTTTCACTTCAGGAGGCGTTCTTTACGGGCAAAGCATAACTTGTCAACACACAAAACAATCTGGGTGGAGCGTACCTGGGGAGGGATGCCGAGCTCCAAAAACAGTGGCCCCATGATAAAGCCACCTCCAAGACCAAGGAGACCACCGACGAGCCCCGCAGTGACACCAAAGAAGCAGTATATGCAGAGTTGATGGAATTTCAGGGTAGTTTGTTCAGTTCCTTTTGATGATAGAACCCTCTTTCCGTTCATCAGGCCTAGTGCTTCGTACATAGTCACTCCTACTGATACCGGGATCTACATACACAAAGCAGAAAGATTTATCACGGTGTATGGTCAATATTGCTTGAATACAGCCATCCATCTTTCACATTCTAATGACATAAATCAGTAACATACGATAAGAGAAGGACCTATAGTGAAAATTAGTGCCTATAGACGAGTCCATGGTGCAACATTACAACTTTTCACATAAAAATGGGAGCTTAAGATTTAGTAGTTCCAACCTATTAAGAGTTCAGTCAAAACACGGGAGCTAATTCATAAATCTGATGACAAGTTATGGTTTTGACACCATATGCTGCAACTTTTTTTTTTTTTTTGTGCAAGGAGCACCATAGGTTCCAGTACTAGTATGAAGAAATCAGAAGATCAACAAAAACATGCAAGGTAATTCATACATCTGATATGAGAGAGGTATATAAACATAAATTTCAGTGGTTAAATACCATAAAGGGTTTATATAGTATGTATAGTATATCAGCATAGATTGTTCGTGTAACTGGGGTGAAACAAACACATCAATAATACCTGGAGAAAGTTCAAGACCCAGTACCACGTGGAACAAGTTGAAGCGTAGTTCTGTAAATATGAGAAAACAGCATATAATTGGGATGTTACCGTCAAAGACTCAAAGATATTAGTGCTGATGAGAAAACTGTAAAACTAAAATAAATAAACAATAGTTCCTAAGCAATATAGTGATAGCATCTGTATGTATCGTCTAATCAACCAAGAAAGTAGGCCTTCTTACTTTCTCAGAAGTGTTATCAAAGCAACACAATGGGTCAGTTATATAAATTGATTTGATTCCTATCCTTGAATGACATTGGTCCCAAAGGATGCTTTTCCACTATTGCGAATTTTATTGTTACACATCGAGGCATATTAGCTGAGCCTTATTATGTGGTAAAGACAAACAAGCACCAAGAGAGAAGAAAGGCTTGATACAGAGGCCAAGAAAGACCAACGGAAAAGCACAGAAAGAATCATATAAATACGTGCAGAGTTACAGAACAAGACAACTAATGGTGAGAAGCAGAAAATTAGATGAGGCTGAGATTGATATTACCATTTAAGTTTCTAGATTTGCATTATGATCCTCACCTTTGTGATCTGGATCGCAAGAAATGCTAGCCACACGAACGTGAGAAGACCAAACTCCTTCCAGTAAATGTTATTCATAAGAGATGGCTGAAATATTGGGAAGTTTTAGCTTTAAATCCTTGCGAGCGATGTTTCCAACAAATGCAGGGGATTATGTATATTGTCATGAGATGTTTACCGCTTCATCTGATCGGACTTTTGCATCAGCTGCCGCACCTGGTCCTGTAGGAAGTGGTGCATACTCTGGTTCCTCACCTGAAAGGTTGCCAAATATAAGAAACAATATATGGATTTGATGACAGGTGAGCAGCACATCTTTGTCTAGCACTCTTACTGATTTGCTCTGACCGTTTTGCAGCCTCCTGGAAGAAATGAAAATAGTCAGATTAGCATACAAGAGAAGCAAATAAAAGAAGAAGAGATAAAAAATCACAGTTTATCAAGATGATGAGATAATTGCCAAACATTACCCTTTGGACTATGGTCTCTTTCTTCCATGTCTCAACACCCTTCAGAAAAGCTTTAGTTGATGTGCCTACAGTTTAATTTGGAGAAGCAAACGAAGGTCATTCATAAGAATCAGATAACCAAAATACAAAAATCAACAGTTTAGGAATGAATTGAGCACCTAGGAAAAGGATTATCAAGAGAACGGTGACCAGCCAGTCAGGGAATATAACATTGAAAATAACGCCAATGCTGATTCCAAGCATTAGCATAGGCTGAATCAGCAGTGCTAGGTCATAGTCGATCATCGGCATATCCAAAGTCGGATGTTTCAGCTTGAGATTGTAGTACACAGTTGAGACAGCTGCACCCGTGATCATACCTGTCCCAAAGAATATAAAATCTCAATAAATTTACTGAATTAACAATCTCCGTTGAACTTACCTAACTAATGTTCCAATTTTTTACTATTATTCTATTATAATTTTTCAAGACTCGCCTAGCAAGCCGGCAATCAGATTTTTCTTTCAGTTATACTGAACTACTGTAACAATATCAATCAACAATTCTAAGTAGATACATGTAATTAGGTGAAACATAAATAAGTTCCTAAACAGCAGGAATGTATCGTGAAAATAAAGAAGCAAACCAGATAATCAGTATAAAAGAGGAAAAAGAACTGAGAAACAAATGAATCATATGCATGCAGAAAAATGCATGACATTTAGACCAGTGCAAGAGCCTTTCTAACTGGTCTGCTTTTCATCTTTTTAGCTACCTTTTCTTTGAAAACGAGTAAACATGGACTTTGCTTATACGTAGTTAAGTACAAGTAAGCCAGACAAAGGCAAAAAATATGCAATCTGTATACACATGAATGTCAAGCAACCACCACGAAACGTACCTGTCTAGCACAAAAGGCAAATAAAAAATAATAACATCAACAACCACTTCAGGAAATCTAAGTATTCTAGTAATTCCTAGTTTGCCAGAGCCTAACTTTCCAAGAACAACAGGACAAGCAAGATCCCTCAAAAAGAGGCAAACTAATGCACACAGGAATCAATCATTAACGGCACAACATACTAAACAAGCTTGAGAAAAGAGTTCGTATGGACAGCATGAACCTTTCTTTAAGAGCATGCACAAAAGAGGAAATATCCAAAGGAAAACAGACAGATGCTCACACTTAGACATCGCAGTGGACGACTTGGCATCAAAACCGATAATCAAAGTCAGCATCGGCACAAAGATCCCGCCGCCACCAACGCCGCCGACGCTCCCAAACGACGCGCCGAAGAATCCTATCAGTGACCCCAGCACCATTTTCCATCCGAATTCCATTTCCTAGAACATGTACAGAATTCACCAGATTAGCTGCATATCCAAAAACACTACAAAAGACTATAGTCTGCAGTTAGGCTACATGGACAAATTAAAATTAAATCAAGAGAATTCCAGTTCAATCATGCATGGCTCAAATTGAATTTCAGGTGACCCGCCGTGAAGCGGCTGCTGCTCCATGTGGATCGGTGGCGGTTTTCTTACCTTGTTGGGTTCCTGGGTTGGTTGCAGTTGTACTGTCGTGGAGGTGAGGGGCTGGCAACGGACATGGCGTCTCGGGAGGCGACATGGGCGCGTCTCCGGCCAGCGCTAGCTGCTAGGGGTTTGGTCGCCGGTCGCGGGGGCGCGGCTGGCCTCCGCTGGCGACGGCGGTCAAGGGGTTCCGACTCGCCGTGCTAGGCGCCGTCTGCTCGGCGCGTGTGGACCTCGTTCTGTTGACGAAGTTGAGGTTGCTTGATCAGATATCTCTGAAGAAGTGTCAAGTGTTGTTAGAAGTTCAGTTAGCAGCGTTGTCGAATCTATTCTGCACCGTACATCCCCAGATCGATGGACTATCTTGCAACTTACCGTCGCGTACAGTGGCGAGGTAAACCGTCAATCTGAAGATCTACGACCCAGATAGACTCCAACGTCGCTATTCAAACTCTCTGCACATCTGGCACTTTACAGCGCCAACTGCTTCGTTGCCTGTCGCTTTCGTCTTCATTTGCTTTTTCTTCCCCGAGGCTAGCTATCGAAGTCCTGCATCAGTTCCTAGGTTTCGAGCTAGAAGAGCTGAGGTGCCAGCAGCGGGAGCGTGGGGACGCTCCCTACTGACGCCTTGAAGAAGGTCGTCTTTGGGTCAACAAGCAAGGTGCGCAGCCCAAGACATCACAAGTGGTTCAGCGAAGCTCTGAGGCAAAGGTTTGGCAGTGTCCGTCACCGCTTTGAAGTCTTGCTCCAGAAGCTAGGATGCGTGCTTGATGTGCTGTGGTGCCAGCAGCAGGTGCGTGGGGCCATCGATGCTGGCCTGCTTCATCTGCGTCCAGGTGGGCCTCGTGAGTTCTCCGGCGCCGGTGACCTGCAGTGGCGCATCGATGCCCCGCGGCAGAGGCGTGGCGGGGTTCGTCACCGCATTGAAGACCTGTTTTAGAAGCTTCGTTTCGAGCAAGAGGAGCAGCGGAGCCAGCAGCGGGAGCGTGGGGACGCTCTCAAATGACGCCATGAAGAAGGTTGTCAGCTGGTTTTCAGGCAGTGCAACGAAGACCGGTGGCAGAGGAAGGGGCGCTCTGGGCGTCGCGCAAGGAGTGTTGCGGCGCCAGCAGAGGGAGCGTGGGGACGCTCCCTTTTGGCCCCATGAAGAAGGTTGTCTGCTGGCTCTCAGGCAGCGCAACGAAGACATGCGGCAGAGGAAGGGACGATCTGGGAGTCGAGCAAGGAGTGGCCTGAATTTTTTGTTTTTCCTTTTCTTTTCTGTTTACTGGATGGCTTCATTAATACTTATTAATAAAGTCGGGCACCCGGAAGTGCCTTCTATCTAAAAAACAAAACCAAGCACAGGGAGAAAAGGTACAGTATCCCACGCATCTCAGGACTAATAAGCAAACTAAAGCAGAAAAGCGAGCGAATTTTGTAAGAGGAAATGCTCAAAAAGGTGTGGTTTGTTCCATAGGAGTACCGGCCAAACGTGGTGGTAGGAATTCCCATCGCTCCCCCACATGAAATCGGCAATCCTGTTGAGGAGGCTGATTTCCTCCTCCGGCGCCACGAGAACGGCGGAGGCCGGCAAGAAGCCCCGGTCGGCGGCGGCGACGACGACGACGCACGCGGCGCCGAGCGCGGCAATGGCGTGCCGCATCCTCCTCCCCATCTTCCCGGCCCCCCAAGATAGGCAACCTTTTCTTCCTGCTCCCAAGAGAACAAAATTGGGTGAGAGAGAGCTCGGGTTTCCTTGGTGGTGCTAGAGCCTCGGAATTCACGGGATCAAACGCTTTCGGGTTGGGGAAACGTACAGATACAGACGCCGCGCGACACTCTTTTCTTTCTGGATTCTTGGTTGTTTTCTTTCTCGGGTGCGCAACACGACGGCAGGGAATACAGCACAAGCCGCGGTTTTGGATGGTTCGGATTGGGAAAGGAAGCTGGAAGAAATACGCAGGAACTGGACAACAATGCGAAGGTGATGGGACGAACTGGGATGTGGAGAGAGCGCCTGAGAGAGAAGGAGGAAGGCGACGAACTCGAGCCAATTTTAGAGGGGGTGTGGCGTGGTGTGCTGCGGCAGTTTGCATATATGCCCACTTTTTTTTTCAACTAAGAACGGCCCAGGGGGCCTAGCTGCATATAAACTGTCGGTGGGAGTACAAGTTACATAAGGCACAGAAAAGATATGAAAATACAGCGCAGTCCTCGCTTTTTGCAAGAAGAACCCTAGTCAATGAAAAGAAAACACGATCAGGTCCCTCTGCTCCACCACCGGCATCAGAGCTGGATCGCCGGCCGTCCTTACTGCCGCCGGGGACTACGCCACTTGGGGCAGCAAGGCCGAAGAACGCCGGCACAAGCTCGTCACAGGGCCTCCTCGCAGGAGGTTGAAGAAGCGCCGAACTTGGCGCCTAGAGAGGCTGCCCTTCCAGCCAAGGATCACGGCGGCAAAACTCGTCCGCCGTGTGTGATTCTCCAAGATGCAGCAGCAAGCATCCTTGCTCCGACCCGGGACAGACGACGGCCGTAGCAGCAGGCCTCTTTTCCTCCTCGGCGCCATGCCGACAAAGAAGCAGAGGTTGACCGCTAGCACCGCACGCGTCCAGGCCGCCAGCAGATGCAAACGGAGCAGCGCCGAACCTCCTCCTCCCCTCGCCACCAAGGCCAGCCAGAAGAAGATGCCCTGCGCCATCCAGTGCACCATGCCCCCCACCACTCGATGCAGCAACCGACGCGCTCGTCCGTCCCCTCCCCTCGCCACCAAGGCCGGCCGGAGGAAACTTGCAAGCAGATCGAGTGCACACCACCGAGGAGTAGCCGCGAGCCACTACGTTATTGAGAAGAGCGTCGACCTTCTTCTCCGCATCGAGCTCAAACCAAAGAAGCATCAAAGCAAAGAAGAATAGCCCTAAACTCCAGATCTGGCCGCCATGACCCAGAGCTCCACTCCAACCTACGGGCAGAGCGCCCCAACCCGGCAAGCAGCCGGAACAACTACTGCTAATATGTACAAGAGGACGAACGACGCCTCCCCTCAGCCATCTCCGACCGGCGGTGCCGGCGGGAGAGGCCTTGGTTCGGCCCGAGAAGCACGGGAGAGCTCTCAGCTACAGTGAACTAGGAGAGAGAGGGAAGATAGGAATAACCGGACCCCCATATATGCCCACTGGACACTGACGCAATTACGAAGCGGTGCCGTTGAAATTTGCCGAGAATGTGGTCCGGATCAACATCGAATTACTTACAATTTCTTGGATCGAACTTTGTAGGTACGGAGCATCTGAGTATTTCTCTTTTGTTTTATTATTACCTCCTGGCATAAAATCTTCGGGCTTAGTATGAAAACTCCGTGGTTGCAGGGTTTAAGACGGGATTGTGCGTCGTTAAACGAAAGAGAACTTTGCCTACAAGACAATAAGAAAACATATGTGTCATTAATCTTGAATCAGTTCAAGACACAAGTTGGTGAATAAACATTTGGTTTGCAAACGATTTTTCAGGAGGTGCTCAGAGACGAGATCCCGTCCAAGTGGGAACCTTCTTTCCAGACTCACTCTTGCCAGTGCTGTCGTCCACCTCTCTTATTTTCTAACTGAACAGAATCGACAAATTAGATAAAGATTTTTTGACAGTAGAATAAGATATGAACGGATTGTCGTGTTCTACCAGGCGTTAACTGGCTGTCGAATCAGCAAACGAAGATGCGACAATACATCTTGTATGTACTGCATTTCTCTTTCTTTTGATAAAGAGAATATATCTTAATATAAAAACATATACCAATTACACCCAACATTATAACATCATAATGATAAAAACTAGTCAAAACGATACACACAAACGAAAAAAGGAAAAAAATTGTCCCGCTAACTGAATCACTCCAGCTCATGCAGGTTCGATTTTGGATGAAATATCCGTGTTGAATCTCAGACATAATCATATGTCTAACATAAGTTTGATGTTTGCTAGTTTTACTGCCGAAATTTCATGGCTTGTTGATGGAATCATATGAGAAAAATGGCTTGATCAAGTTGCATGTACGAGCTGTATTGAGAAATGTAAAAGCCACGAAGCAAGAGGTTTAACCGAACACACACTATGAACAAAACTAGCCAGAGCCGTGCGCGGCGTCACGCCGCGTTTCAGGCTGTGACAATATAGTTGTAAAATATTAAGGATTTGCAATTTTGGGGTGAATGGTGCAAGAAGAAGAAGAAGGCATGTGATTTTGTATAGTACCAGTGGTAGTATTTGACAGAGTAGGCTCCGTGGAGTCGGCGAGACGGGATGATGCGAGGGGCCGGCGTCCCACTCAGTCGTTTTGGTTTTTCTTTACTATGGTTTCTCGGGATATAAAACCAGAGTAGCAAGAGACCGATTACACAACGCGTGTACATCCCGGTGGAACCAGGCTTGCCGTGACGCGCGACCATACGGATGGCCAGCGACTCGCAGTAGTAGAAAAAAACCATCACAACTGGCAATGCCCGAACTATTAAAATGCCTCCAACGACGAACAATGTACAAGCACCGTCGCTGCCCGATTTAACCATCAAAATCAGATCATGTGTTTTCAGTGTTTACCCTAGAAAAAGTACGAATAATCTCTGGACAATGACTTTACCAAGGAAATGACTAGAAGTCAGTTCTTGCTGGTACAACTAATGAAGGTCGGACGTAGGATTTTCACCCCGGAAATCGAGACTTGATTCTCGAAGTGAACCACCGTAAAAAAGTCACCTTGAATTGGTGCCCTAGTTTGTGAAGAATACTTATGCAATGGACCGATCGCTAGCCTCACAATCGTCACCCAAACGGTTTGAACGTGGAGATCGTCACGTAAACCCATATTCACATAACATGTTGTGAATTTATCACGCGAACATGTTTTTTAAAATTTAAGGTTTTAGTTTACGGATTATGTTAAGTTCTACCCCTTAAATCGATATAAGGGTTCCCTTATACGCGTTTTAAGGGTTCAACTTATAAGGTATCTAGAGATGCTCTAACACCCTTCTACTTCCAGTGCCAAAACTCCAAAAGATATGTACTAGAAGTTGTATTAAACACTCTATCCGAGTAAAGAAAACAACTAAAACAGAGTGTTTTGAGAATTCTCAGGAACGAACTACATGCGACTAGAAACGGGATAGTAGAGCAGAACTATGCTACGCCTTCCGTTTAAGGCATTGGACGAGAGTGAATTTTTGGAACCGGGCTACATGGAGCTCGTTTTTTTCTTTGAAAAATCGAAAATGACATTTTTTAGTTTCCAAAAATCGCGAAAAAAAATGACAGATATAGATAGTATCTAGATCTATAAACATGCAAAATTTACCTTAAAATTCGTTGTATTTTAGGCTTTACAAAAAAGACAAATCGGGGAAAAATTCAAAATTTTGAAACTGTGTATTGTTCACCACACAGATCCACCCATTTGTCATTTTTGCAGCCCAAAATACAACGAATTTGGAGTTGAAAATTTACAAGATTGTAGATCTCCACAATATCTACATCCGGGAATTTTTTCTCGATTTTTCAAAACTTAAAAATGTCGATTTAATTTTTTTGAAAAAAGGGCACCATGTAGCCCGGGCTCCGTTATAGGTTTTTGGGCATTGGACCCCCTTTCAATTTTGACTACATACATATTAAAATAAATGAGTGAATCTATGTATAAAATAAATCTAGATAAATCTGAATCAAGAAAATTGAAATGGTAGATCCAGTGACTTATATTAGTGAACGGAGGGAGTAACTATGTAGTTTGACACTTGAAGAATCCTATCAGTCACCCCTACTCCATTTTTCAAGCAAATTCTATTATTTGTTTCCTGGTCCCTGGAGGAAATTAATGTGGGGTGCACATGCAAGCGGAAGTGTTCACAAGATGTCAAGATCTATCGGCAACAAACGACATTGAAGCCAACTGAGCGACAAGATCCAAAGATTTCTGGCCTGGACCATGGAAGTTCCTGCCAACTCACCGATGAGTCTACACATGGAATTGTAAAAATAAATAAGAAAAAACCGGATCCCACTTTGTTTTTGGCAACTCAGATCCCACTTATACTTCCATCTGTACTGCCTATGCTGTCCGATTGGTTAGTTGGACGGTCAAAAATTCAAGATGGGCGAGATTTCACAGCAAAAAATAAAAAAGATGGACGAGATTTCGAGTGCCAGAACCAAGATGCAGGGTTTTACGTAGTGGGATCCAGATGAGAATTTCTTGTACGTGCTCATCGGGCCCATTGACCATTGTGCTTGGACATGCTACAAGAGCACGTGCTCAGCTGAGACAGTCTACCCGCTCGATACGCAAGTACTACTACACTACCAGCTCGAACCTGGACAAGTAATTCACAGACAGCTCTGACAGATACGTAGGATACAGTACGTTTGTCTTCCAGTCTCCAGCTCCTCCTCCCATCCACTTCCTGAGATTCATGTTCACTTATTTATAGTACTACCTCTCCTACATGAATTCGCAGATCGACAGTTCCACTGAATGCGAGATCCAACCATAGAAAAACTAACCACTAACCACCACGAACAGTTTAAAATTCAAGAGATTGTCTTACCAACGACAACGAGCCCTGCTTGTTGGTGGCAGTTCACAGCAGTAACAAATGGATTGCTAACTTTGTATAAGAAGATCTACACCGAACCCATTGTGATAGAATCATAGGAGAGGTATGCAAATACAACTACTCCAAGAGAATGACAAGATCACGCTGCCCTGCCCCGCAGCAAGCAGGACAAAAGAGTGAGTCAGCTCCATGCTGGCGTCGCTAGATGACATTGCTCTCAATCTGAAGCTCTGCAGATCAGATCAGATAACCAATACACTCCCCAGCGAATTCTGAATTATGAGAGTTTCAGGTGAAAGATATGTCAATAAAATTCAGTGATCAAAAGAATTCAGAGTTCGTGTGCTGACTTCGAATTTGTTGAATCCTTATCTCCAGAACAAGCAAAGGACAAACCATCCTAGCTTTCCGGAAAGAGACATGCACATCGTATAGTGCGTAGTGAAGGGGCACAGTCTGTCAGAGATCTAGCATGTTCTTCATTCAAAAAGAAGAACATCACATGCAGCAACTGGGCAGTGGCGACACGGTCTTCCGTTTTCTTGTTTAAAAGAAGCTTAGATCTCCGGCCGCTAGCTATGAATGATCCAACTGCATGACCAACAGTTGCAAGGAGGGGCCATGCAAGGGCACATGGCATCAGTTACTCACATCATTTTAATTTTCAAACCGGGGATTGAAAATTTGAAATGACAAACCATGGAGCAAGGACGGTGGATCCAATCTTGGCGGTGGTACTGTGCTAGCTCACTGTAGTGTAGGGTCAACTTGTCGTAACTATTCACTTTGGCATAATTATCACATGCGGTGGTAGAGTAGAGATCATCATTTCATTTACAGGACGCAGTCATTCACCAAGCAAGCAACCATGAAGTGGATGGCTGCGCTGTCTATCACCGGTCAAAATTGGAACACAGAAACAAGCCTACAAGGAACAGCTTCAACAGAAGCGTGCCAAAACTTTGCACCACAAAATTGACTTATCACACGTCCCATAGATTGGGATGGCATACGACTACGCCACATCAGACAAACCTTCATGACAAGTATGACCACAACTCTCAACCGATTCCAGGATGGCAAGACGCTGCCGCTCCACTTCTCCACCACCCGTGACAGCGCTATCTACAGTTGCTCACTGACCAATTTTTTTCTTCAAGCATAGTGAAAATCTGAAGATGCAGAGATTCAGAGTCTTGGCACCTATAGAACAAAATGAACATCATTAGCAGGCATAAACCCTGTGTTAAGAAAGGACGATAGACCGTCTTGTCATAAAAGGAATCCAATAGGCACGGGCAAGCGAGCACAATAATGCACCCTTACGCTGCGGCCCAACTTAGCTGCGCTTTCTTGGCATCATTAGAGAGCGACACTCCCGATCCTTATCAATAATGCTCCGTCAACCATGCCAAGCCTGAGGTGAACATAGTACACGGATTTATCAAAGCAGTCGTTAGCCGGTCGGCTCATGTGCTTCTCAGCAGTAACACACTGATGGTGCAGCATGCCTCGTTTCTCTGCAGTGCACACCTGTATTTCCTCCCCTCATCATCATCCCTTCCCACGGACTACTATCTTGGCATTTGATAGTACCACGATCTTTTTTTTAGGGGAGTACCACGATCTTCTGATAAGCACATGATAGGGATACCTTTTGCGATTCTGATACAAGAAAGAGCAAGGAGCAACCTCTTGCACTTCTATGCCCTACAATAAAGGCAGAGATTCTGTTTGTAGTTTCAAACATCTGCAAAATTCCAACTTAGGGATTGCACTAGATAGTGTCCACAAGATAGTTTATGCCATGAGGCCGAAGGTTCACTTCACAAAAGGGCAATCCCAGGTAACCAATCAGCTCATCTTAAGCATGTCATCTCTATCAACATATCAGCACTCTGCTATGCGGAAGCTGAGTGGCTCTGACAGCCACATATATGGTGAATTAATGATATAAAAATTTAATCTTGTCCAAATTTTCTTATTTTCTAGCAAGACAATAAAAAATACAAAACAAACCCCATATGAAGAATATCCATTATTTTATCCAGTGTAATTCAGAATTTACTGGGGAGAGATCTAAAAAATATATTTTGATATCTCATTTTGGCCACTAATTATGTTTTTTTTTCACAGAGCACTAAGAATGTCATTTTAGCACGAAACTTGGCACACATGTAGAAAACTTGTATATGTTACTCACCATTTTTTTTCAGAATTGTTTGACTATTTTTTTCGATTTTTCTATTCAGTCAGGAGCAGGTGAGCTCGGGAGCCAATTTGAATTACTCCAGATGAATTAATTTTACAAACAAAAATGATGTCATCATGGTATCAGCAACACAAGATGCTTTTACATGGTGCTTAAAGAGGGAAAATATAAAGACATAATCATGTAACCAAAAGTCGTCTGATGAAATGTAAGCATAGGTGCTTCGATAGTTACAATTATCTGTTACCTAGAGGTCGTTAAAAGACAAGGACCTGCTAAGCACTTGTATGCTGTACACAAGTGTTGATACTATAAAATTAGTACCTTAGCTGTCCTGACTGCCAATGGAAAACAGTAATCTTTTGCTAAGGACCTCCAAACATCTGCATGTATGCTCTTAAATAGAGTTCACACAAATGAATCACTCATTTCCAATTGGTGCAAGTTGGTTCCCAGTAATCAGGTCAAGGGCAACTTGGCACCTTGGACGAAGTATTTTCTGAATCAGTGCAAGCTGGTTCCAACTAGTGCAGGTTGAATCACTCATTTCTAATTGAGATGTACGCACAAAGAATTTAATGAATCTCATATACAAATATACAATCAAATATTATGTATCGGACTTTCAGCTAAACGCTATCATAATGAAGTTTTTGTCGCAATCCTCCCAGGAAGTACATCTGACCAGATCAAGAGCAGTAGTAGTAATGAACCCAAGTCCAGTTGTGCACATTCACATTTCCTGCTCACATACACATTCACATTTTAACATTTACCCTTAACACAGGCAATATGAGATGTTGCATTTGCAGCTTGCCAAAGCCACTACATTGTCACTAATTTGAGCAGGAAAACAACAGCATTCATCCGCAATGCACTAAGTAGTCAAATACCACTGATAGCTAACCACCATACAGTGTACATACTAGTATCATCTGATCTTAAAATCAAACACTACAAAATCAAACAAACAACACATACTAGGGAAACATCTAATCAAGCTTACAGAAAAAGCTCACGCGAAATCTTCCACCAAGATCGCCTTCTCCACCATCTCATCTTCCTCCTCCTCCTCCTGCTTCTTCCGCTCCTCTACTTCTCGGATCCCCTCGACGCAACCCTTATCCTGTCCCAGCTTCTTCTTCAGATCTTCCCCGACCACAACAACCCTATCCTCCTCGTCTCCGCGCCCGACGACCACCACCTCGTCGCTGCCTCCTCCGCCGCCGACGACCACGACCTCGTCGGCGCCGCCCTCACGGCCACCCCCGGGGCCAACAAGGGCATCGGGGATGGCCCCGCAGACCGGTACCGCGTCCTCGACACAGCCTCCACGCGGCGCGAGGGGGGCAACTCCGTCGTCCTCGTCGTCGGAGAGGGAGAGGCGGGGGAACCGGGACGAGACGGCCATGGCGGCCAGGGAGAAGGCCTCGGCGATGGACTCCGGCGGGAGCGCGCAGTCCTCCAGGCCCGCATCCTCGAGGCGCGGCGGCCGGATGGGCTCGCCGGAGCCGGCGAGGAGCCTGCCGTCCTCTGCCATTTCGGTGCTCGCCACGTGCGCAGACTGAAGGTTTCGGGACGGGCTTCCCCCGTATGCGCTTCTCACAGTACAAAACTACATATTCCTTGGCGTACTAGGCCAAGGCCAAGTTAAGCTAGGCAGCCCACTAGCCAAGCAATCTCAGCCGCTGTGACACCAGGCCTGGCCCGTTAGTCTGTTATGCAAAACTATTCTTGCTCAAAGTGCTCTTGCAAACCTGAGAATGGTTTGAGAACCCAAC
The DNA here is from genome assembly GCA_947311845.1 of Poa pratensis. Classification (NCBI taxonomy): domain Eukaryota; kingdom Viridiplantae; phylum Streptophyta; class Magnoliopsida; order Poales; family Poaceae; genus Poa; species Poa pratensis. The sequence goes on from CAMZMU010000083.1 coordinate 29,120,408, forward strand.
AATACCTCAAACCAACCCGCACGAATAAACGTGGCAGCCCAACCCCAACTAAACCCATTTAATACCTCTGTCAACCTAACCAAAACCAAATCACTTGCCTTTTACAACCGAACCAAACTAAAACTACTGCGCACCTGTGGGTTGAAACCGTTCGCTGAAATGGTTTTAAAACCGTGCACCTGTGGAGTAATACGCATCCTAACGGCATGTACAACCGTTTATTCGATTGCCGTCTTTAGCGCTCTGCTATGTCAGATTCAAACAACGATTACGCCGTCTATTTGAGGCCTACAATTACGCGCACGAACTCAAAAACAGTTGGTAGATTGGATCGTTCCCGTAAGAAAAACGGTGACGTTACAGACGCACCCTCGTACAACAGACAAAAAGGTGTCGTTAAGCCACGATTTTTACGGGATCCGACGATCTGTAATTCTACAGACGGGCTAGCCCTCGCCCCTCGCTCGCTACTCTCTCTCTTCCACATAGATAAAAGGAAAAAGTCTATTTTCAACCTTAAACTCATCGAGGTTGGACAAATCGAACCCTGAAGTCCAAATCCCGGTCGTTCGCACCCTGAACTATTAAATCCCGGTCTAAATTGAATCCTGAAACTGTTTGGCATACCGGGAAAAAAAGCATCCCAGGCGGGGATAACTATTGTCTCACTTACTAGCGGTCCCACATGTCATATTCATCTCCAACCTCAGTCCATCCCTCTCCATCTTAAGAAAAACAGGGGGGCGGACAGCCGGGATGGAGAGGGGACAGAGCTGCCGGGATGGGTACGCGTGGGAGGAGGGGGCGGGGACAGGCAGCGAGAGGTGCGACCTGGGGTGTTGACCCCATCGCGGACTGCCGGCTCGAGCTCCATGTGTACGTATGTGCTGGTGGTCGAGCTATACTCCTCTCTACGGCTCTACCGCATGCACGCAGGTAGCAGGTACGTACGCACAAATAGCTAGCAAGCTGGCTCACCAGCCCATCTTCGAGCAGCAGTACAGATACACAAGCAGCAGGTACGAACGCGCGGGGACGTGGCCGAACGGGGCGGCCAGAGACCACCGGACGACGGGCGAGAAGCCAACGGTGCGCGGCGTGCGGGTGCGGCCAGCTGCCGCCGCCGAGCTTCCTGTGCGCGTCGTCGAGCACTTAAGTTATATACAAATTAGATACAAAGATTAGGGAAGAAGCTGAATATGACATGCGGGCCACTGTTGTCAGCAATAGTATAAATTTAGAATTTTATTCTTTTGTCTAAAAAATAAGCGCAAGGTTTAATTTAGACCGGGATTCAATAGTTCAGGGTGTGAACGAACGGGATTTGGACTTCAAGGTTTGATTTGTCCAATCTCTACGAGTTCAAGGTTCAAAATAGACTTTTTCCTAGATAAAAATCCTACGTGTTATCTGTTACAGACGGCTGACTGTATAGCATTGTACGTGCCCTACCACGGCACATCTCCACTCGGTTGACTTGGTCTGGTGCCATGGAGTTGCAGGAATTGAAGATGCGGGCTTTGTAGATTGTCCGCAAATCGCGTGACCCAGCGCGATGTATGCAGGTGATGCGGTTTAGAGCGATGGCCTTCTTTGATTCAGGTGATGCGGTTTAGAGCGTGGCTGGCCGCCGGCGAGCCGCTCGCGAGCAGCGACCGCGGAGGCGGGTCCGGCAGTGGCTGCTGCCATGGAGACGTAGCCGGCCGCCGGCGAGCCGCTCGAGAGCAGCGGCTGCGTAGGCATGTGCGGCAATGACTGCTACGGGGACGACTGCTATCATGGAGGCGTGGCCGACCGTCGGTGAGGCGCTAGCGAGCAACCGCCGCGGAGGCGGGTCCGCTGTGCGGAGGAGACGGCTGCTGTCATGGCTGGCTCTATGACGGACATGGCCGTCATCCCAGCAGCTGGCAGCACCGGCATCCTCGGCTGCCGCTCGAATTGAAAGGCGAACTCGGTGTAGGGCACCCCTGTCCGCGTCTCGTTCCTCCGGTCGAGCCTACACCCGGGGCAGTTGGCGTGGTAGTACGTCTTCTTCAGCAGCTGCTCCCACGAGGAAGTCGATGCAAATTTATCTGAGTGGTAGCAGCGGTGGTGGGCATTTGGCAGCGACGAGCTTGGCGTCGGTGGGACGGTGACGGCGAGCGGCGAGAGGCTGCGTGGGCGGGGACTGATGTCTACGCACGCTTCTATTCTTGTAGACAGTGTTGGGTCTCCAAGTGCAGAGGTTTGTAGAACAGCAGCAAGTTTCCCTTAAGTGAATCACCCAAGGTTTATCGAACTCAGGGAGGTAGAGGTCAAAGATATCCCTCTCAAGCAACCCTGCAATTAAGATACAAGAAGTCTCTTGTGGCCCCAACACACCCAATACACTTGTCAGGTGTATAGGTGCACTAGTTCGGCGAAGAGATATTAAAATACAAGTAATAAGGATGATTATAAGTGGTAATTGCAATCTGAAATAAAAATGTCAGCAAGCAAACATGTAGCAGAACTGGTTGTAAACGGTGTTTCAATGCTTAGAAACAAGGCCTAGGGATCATACTTTCACTAGTGGACACTCTCAACAATAATAATATAATTGAATACATAGATATTTCCTCTTCACTATGCTACTCTGAATTATTCTCTCGTTGGATAACGAACACCAATCCACTGCGTAGGGCTATAACAGCACACCTTAAAGTCGCATTCCACATCTAGGGAACCCCACACTGTCAACTTGAGCGCCCTAAATAGTACTAGACAAACACCGCAATTTCATAGAGACATCCAACGCAAATAATAACTCATGATAAGTATTCCTGTTATCTTTAGCCTAAGAGCCACACACGGGGCGCACACTGTCAACTTCGCACCGTGGGACAAAGGTGACTCCGGAGATTACATTAATAAAACCACTTGAGTAGCATATAAGATAATGAAGAGTAACATCTATGGATTCAACTAGATTACAAAGCTCATGATCACATAAAGATCACACCATGGGAGAGAGAGATAAACCACATAGCTACCGGTAGAGCCCTCAGCCCGATGAGAACTACTCCCTCCTCATCATGGGAGGCAGCAACGACGATGATGGAGGCGGTGGCGTCGATGGAGATGGCTCCGGGGGCAATTCCCCGTCCCGGCAAGGTGCCGAAACAGAGACTTCTGTCCCCCGAATTAGGGTTTTGGTGGCGGCGGAGCTCGGAACTTTCTGGAGAAATCGTCCAGGCACTTAGGGTTTTCGCGTCGGGGGAATAAGTAGGCGAAAGGGCATCGCGAGGAGGTGACCGAGGCGGCGACACCACCCCTGGGGCGGCCAAGGCCCAACGCGCCCAGGGGGTGTGGGGCTGTGGGCCTCCCCGGACTTGTCCTTCTGGCTCCCGGAGTCTTCTGGCGAAATAGAATTTCTGTAATTTTTTCAGATTTTTCTGAGCACTTTCAATTTTGGACCTTTTCTGCAATGCACAGACATAATAAACAGAAACTGGCACTGTGGCATCTTGTTAATAGGTTAGTCCAATAAATGTCATAATATGATATAAAGTGCATATAAAACATGTGGCAATTGATATAAAACATGCATGGAACATCAAAAATTATAGATACGTTTGAGACGTATCAGCATCCCCAAGCTTAGTTCCTACTCGTCCTCGAGTAGGTAAACGATAAAACAATATAATTTTTGAGGTGACATGCTACCATCATAATCTCGATCTAATAGATGTAATGGCAAGTGAGCTGAGATCAAATCATTCAAAGCAAATGTCTATAATTGATATTAAATAAGAGATAATAAAGCAAGATAGTTAAACAAGCTAAAAGTTTTCATGAATGACGGCCTTTAAGACATGAAACCGTACAAGGTTCATTATAGATGTTTTAAGTATCCAGTGTAGGAGTTCTATCCTTCAATTCCAAGCATCAAGCAATTTTTCATAACATAGAGAACGGATCCAGTCAAGTAAAAGTAAACATGAACGTCATGAATCCACTGTTTCGAGGTCTACTCAACCGGTGAGCGTAAGCATTTAGTATTGGCACCAGGATGTTATGGCAAAGAGAACGTTAATGGGGGTTTGGAAGGCCAATGGAAGAAAGTCTCACAAAGCTATAAGTGATCATTAGACAAGAGGAAGTCTTATAATCGAAGCTATGCAAGGAGTAGTGATTGCCATGCAACGGATGCACATAGAGCTATATGTGTATGAAAGCTCTCCAATGGAACTAGTGGGGGTGCATCCAACTCGGTTGCTCACGAAGACCTAGAGCACTTTTGAGGAAGCTCATCATTGGAATATACAACCCAAGTTCTATAGTAAATTCCCCACATAGTTATACTAGTAAAGCATGAAAACTCTCTCAAATGGAGCATAGGTGCTAAACATGAGCACAAATGATGACTATGAATACTGCAAGTGCTAAACATGAGCACAACTTTGATAAAGGATAGTAGTGTTGCCCCCCTTTTCTTTATTTTTTTTTTTTTTCTTTTTTTTCTTTTTCTGTTTCTCTTTTCGATGGCCTCCATGGCTCTTTTCTAGCAGGGGCAACACTCTAATATGATTACAAACTTTTGGTACAAATAACTCATAATGAACAAAACATGATGTATAAAACTGTATGCCTCTGCCAGTGTAGCAGGATGTGCAATGATCTAGCGTAACATGGGTAAACCACACATCAGCTGTATAGAATCATGCAAAGCAATATATAAATGATAAATGACAACAAGTCATGTAATGTAAATGGAAGTTGCATGGCAATATATCTCGGAACAGCTATGGAAATGCTGTGGTAGGTAGGTATGGTGGCTGTTTTGAGGAAGATGTATGGGTTTATGTGTAGGAGAACAAGAGGAAGTCCTCCCACGGGTTTTGGATGTACTGGCGAAGTTTGCACAACTCTCAATGTGAGAAAAGGGCAATGCACAGCACCGAAGAGGCTAGCAAATTTGGATGGTGGAAGTGCCAAAACCGTAGCTTAACATTAGTCAAAAAGAACTCACAAGTTTATTGCAAACAACTAGCAGGTTCAACATTAAGCGCATGGTTAACATTTACCCCAAGGAGGGCCGTTCACGGCGGCACAAGTACCCCGTTAGATCCCTCGACCTTCACACACAACCTAGTTATTACGAACCACTTTTCAGACATGGAAAGCTATCAAGTCCAACTACACCTTCAACAATTTTAGTAGAGTTTGTAGTACGGTACAAGCTTAAAGACAATAATCCACTAATGATTTTAACTTAATTAACCAGCAAGCTTTACCATCTATTACTTAATACCTCAAAACGTTTGCAAGGAATCAGGTTATCAAAGTTCAATGATCTACAAGATTATGCAAGTTTTCATTATACCACTACCACACGCAACATTTTCTGAACCAACATATTAACCAAGCAACTCTCCAAACAAATATAAGTGAAGCAAGAGAGTACTTTCTACAAAAGAACTAATAGCTCTGACAAGAGGTACATGAAAACCAAGAGCTAGAAGCTAAACAGCGCGAAAATTGAATACTCAACAGATATAAGTGAAGAACAAGAGTATTCCAAGAAAAAGCGGAGCGTGTCTCTCTCCCAATCAAGAATGTTGTGATCAAGCTTATTGCAAAAATAAAAGTACAATACTGAAAATAAAAGCACACAGACGCTCCAAGAAAGCACATATGATGTGAAAGAATTAAAATATAGTTTCACTAGAGATGACCTGATAATTTTGCCGATGAAGAAGGGGATGCCTTGGGCATCCCCAAGCTTAGACGCTTGAGTCTTCTTGAAATATGCTGGGGAGATCCATGGGAGCCTCCCCAAGCTTAAGCTCTTCACTCTTCTCCATCCTATTATATCACTCTTCCCTCTTGACCCTTGAAAACTTCCGTCACACCAAACTCAAAGCAAATCTCATTAGAGGGTTAGTGCACAATCAAAAACTCACATGTTCTATAAAGACGCAATATGACTTGTTACTTTAAACATTAGCTACTGCCACTGATGTTATGTGAAGCTCTTCCACCCAAAAAAGAATTTCACTCAACACTAGTAAAAGAGAGAATGCAAAATAAAAAGGCATAATCTGTCTAAAACAGAACAGTCCGCAAAGACGAATTTTTTCGAGGCACTTACGACGCTCAGATCGAAAAACTTTGAACTAACGAAAGATGCATACATATCTGAGGATCACGCACAAAAATTTCAGATTTAAATAATTTTTCTGTGATTTTACAGAAGCAAAACGGTGAACAGCAGAAATCTGTTCCTGCGCAGAAATCCAAATCTAGCATCATCTTCCTATTAGAGGCCTTACTTGGCACAACAATGCAAGAAAATAAAGATACAAAGGCATGTTACAGAAGTAAACAGCACCTTGACTCAAAAAAAAAAAATTGCAGAAATAAAAACAATGGGTTGTCTCCCACAAGCGCTTTTCTTTAAAGCCTTTTAGCTAGGCATGATAATTTTGATGATGCTCTCATATGTATAAGAGTTGAATATGAAAGAGCATCGAGAAGCAAATATCAAACACATTTAAGTCTAACCCACTTCCTATGCAAAGGAATCTTGTAAGAAAATAAATCAATAAAGCACAAAGTGACTAGCATAGGAAGGCAAAACAAGTGGAGCTTCAAAAATTTCAACATAAAGAGAGAAACTTAATATTATTGAGATATATGAATCCATGTCTCCCTCTCTCATAATAACTTTCAGTAGCATCATTGATAAAATCCACAATATAACCATCATATGAAACATTCTTATCATGATCCATATGCATAAAAGTATCAATATTTTCCACATAAGCAAAGTTCTTTTTATTAATAACAATAGGAGTAGGATCATTATGAATAACTTGAACATGATAGACAAGTTGTATATTAGAGGGATGGTTGTGATTATAACCTATGTCATATTTATCATCACAATGATTATCAAAGACTGGAGGCATAGTATCATCATAAACAATAGAATAGTTATCTTCCAAAGTGTGTTCATTTGTAAACATATCATCATCATTTTTACTAGAAGGAGAGGTCTCAAATATATAATCATCATTAGCAAAAGGATTTTCAAAAACATCACCAGGAGGAGAGGTTTCAAAAATATAATTATCACTAGCAAAAGGATTTTCAAACACCTCATCCCCAAGCTTAATGCTTCCTATATCATCATTGGAAGGAACATGGATAGTACTAATAGTATAGCAATTATTAACATCATCATTTTCAGAATTGGAACCCAAAAGATTTTCAATACCAAAAGTAGTGTGCTTTTCCCAATCATGATCACTACTATAAGTAACAGGCATAGGATCATCATCGAATTCAGACTCATCAGCAACAACTATAATAGGAGCAATATGCTTAGGGGAAGATACCGTTTCCTCTCTCCTTTTACTCCTCTTCTTCTTCTTCTTTCCCTCTTTAGGAGGGAGAGGCTTGAAAGGAGGCTTCACCACATACCCTGGTTTATTGTTAGAAACAATAGAAGAAGCTTGGGAGGATTCCTCTTTTTCATTAATAAGAGTAAAACAAACATTAGTCCTTTCATATTTTGGTAAAGTCGATCCATCTTTTATAATATTTTGTATGTAAGTGTTGGCATGGCAATTGTTAGCACAATAGAGATGACATCCATGCAATACGCTATTCATATCAAAAGCACTCATATCTAACGAAGAAGTTTTTCTTGATAACTCTTCACACCCCAAAAATAATGTAAGTTCATCATGCTGATTAGGAGTGATCATGTTATCACAAAAGTCTTCCGCAATATCCTTATTAGAACCTGAGCATTGGAATTCGAAGTGACCCTTTTTATAGCAAAGTTCACAAATAAAAGGATAGAGGGCACAAACTTTTTCAGCAAGATCATTTAGAGCCCTGTGCCACATTCTAGTTTTTTCATTCCTATGATGGATACAATAATCTTCTTCGATTTGATTCTTTTCACAAGGTCTAAGTGCTCCACAAAAATTAACATGCTTATAAGAAATAGTATTTTCAGAAGTTTGAGCATGTTTATTGCAATCATTAGTAACAATTTCATTTTCCATGCAAGTGTCTTTGAAAGGTTCATGATACATGTCCCAATTTTCTTTAGGAACATTAATATGAGAAGCAAAGGCTCTACAATAATCAACAATAATTTGAGAATCAAGACCATATTTAGCACTAAGCTCATGAAAACTAGCAGTTTCAGCGAAAGACTTAATGCAATCATACTCATAGTTTATACCTGATTCTTTACCTTTGTCGTTCTCCCAATCTTCAGTATTGCCTTGAATTGTTTCAAGAAGATCCCACTTAGCTTCAACCTTCTTACTTGTGAAAGAACCCTCTGAACAGGCATCTAGATAATCCTTGTAATGACCTGAAAGCCTTGCATAAAAATTAGTAACAATTATTTCCTCAGGAAGCCCATGGTTAGGACATTTGAGTATTAATGTTTTCAGTCTTTCCCAAGCTTGAGCAATGCTTTCTCCATCACGAGGACAAAAATTATAAATGTAATTCCTATCTAAATGCATTTCATAAGGAGGATAAAATTTAGAGTCAAAGAGAAATTCAAGCTCCTTCCACTCCGAATGATGAGGATCATCCAGTAGATCATACCACTCCCTAGCTTTGTCCTTAAGTGACAATGGAAATAATTTTTCATGGCATTTTCCCTTGATAAACCTGCAACCTTAAACAACTCACAAAGTTCTGTAAGTTTCAACAAGTGATCACGTGGATGGACTGTTCCATCCCCTGCATAACGTTCATCCATAACCTTTTCAACAATTTCCATAGGTATTTCAAAAGGAATACTTTCAGTAGATGGATTTAGAATATCACAAGCATCATTAGAATTATCACGTATGGGAGACAAAGTATTATCAAAGCAAATTTTCTCCTCCAAAGCTGGGGAACTAAAAAGATCATTTTCAAAACTAGCTTCCCCAAGCTTAGACTTTTCCATAGCATTAGCAATAATGGTGTTCAAAGAATTCATGCTAATAACATTGCTATCACTATTATGCAAACAAACTTCCATAGGTTTTTTAATTTTCTCTTCAAAAGCATCATGTCCTAATTCAATATAAAGTTCATAAAGATCTCTAATTTTTTTGTTGTTTTCCATTAAGCCTAACTAGTAAAATAAAAACAAGAAACAAAAAGATATAATTGCAGAATCTAAAGGAAATACCTTCGAGCACTCACACACCGGCAACAGTGCTAGAAAATAGCTAAGTAGCTGGAGGATGTGAGTACCTTTTACCTTACCTCCCCGGCAACGGCGCCAGAAAATAGCTTGATGTCTACGCACGCTTCTATTCTTGTAGACAGTGTTGGGCCTCCAAGTGCAGAGGTTTGTAGAACAGCAGCAAGTTTCCCTTAAGTGAATCACCCAAGGTTTATCGAACTCAGGGAGGTAGAGGTCAAAGATATCCCTCTCAAGCAACCCTGCAATTAAGATACAAGAAGTCTCTTGTGTCCCCAACACACCCAATACACTTGTCAGGTGTATAGGTGCACTAGTTCGGCGAAGAGATATTAAAATACAAGTAATAAGGATGATTATAAGTGGTAATTGCAATCTGAAATAAAAATGGCAGCAAGCAAACATGTAGCAGAACTGGTTGTAAACGGTGTTTCAATGCTTAGAAACAAGGCCTAGGGATCATACTTTCACTAGTGGACACTCTCAACAATAATAATATAATTGAATACATAGATATTTCCTCTTCACTATGCTACTCTGAATTATTCTCTCGTTGGATAACGAACACCAATCCACTGCGTAGGGCTATAACAGCACACCTTAAAGTCGCATTCCACATCTAGGGAACCCCACACTGTCAACTTGAGCGCCCTAAATAGTACTAGACAAACACCGCAATTTCATAGAGACATCCAACGCAAATAATAACTCATGATAAGTATTCCTGTTATCTTTAGCCTAAGAGCCACACACGGGGCGCACACTGTCAACTTCGCACCGTGGGACAAAGGTGACTCCGGAGATTACATTAATAAAACCACTTGAGTAGCATATAAGATAATGAAGAGTAACATCTATGGATTCAACTAGATTACAAAGCTCATGATCACATAAAGATCACACCATGGGAGAGAGAGATAAACCACATAGCTACCGGTAGAGCCCTCAGCCCCGATGAAGAACTACTCCCTCCTCATCATGGGAGGCAGCAACGACGATGATGGAGGCGGTGGCGTCGATGGAGATGGCTCCGGGGGCAATTCCCCGTCCCGGCAGGGTGCCGAAACAGAGACTTCTGTCCCCCGAATTAGGGTTTTTGGTGGCGGCGGAGCTACGGAACTCTTCTGGAGAAATCGTCCAGCCACTTAGGGTTTTCGCGTCGGGGGGAATAAGTAGGCGAAAGGGCATCGCGAGGAGGTGACCGAGGCGGCGACACCACCCCTGGGGCGGCCAAGGCCCAAACGCGCCCAGGGGCGTGTGGAGGCTGTGGGCCTCCCCCAGACTTGTCCTTCTGGCTCCCGGAGTCTTCGGGCGTTTTAGAATTTCTGTAATTTTTTCAGATTTTTCTGAGCACTTTCAATTTTGGACCTTTTCTGCAATGCACAGACATAATAAACAGAAACTGGCACTGTGGCATCTTGTTAATAGGTTAGTCCAAAAAATGTCATAATATGATATAAAGTGCATATAAAACATGTGGCAATTGATATAAAACATGCATGGAACATCAAAAATTATAGATACGTTTGAGACGTATCAGGGACGGCGAGCCGCGAGAGGCCACGGGGGCGGGGAGAGAGCAGCAAGAGTCCGCGTGGGCGGGGACGGGGAGAGGCGAGAGGCAGCGGGGGCGGGGATAGCGAGCCGCGAGAGGTGGCGTGGACAGGGACGACGAGTGGGAGAGGCGGCCGGGGACGGCGAGCTGCAAGAGGCTGCGGCGGCGGATGCAGGAACGGGGAAGAGATCAAGCATACAAGCGAGTGCCGAGGAGCGACCAACTCACGACCCGGTTGGGCAACTACAGGTCAAGCCTGTTGGAACTGGAATGGTTTGAGCCCATACCTGACCACACCCAATTTCTTTTTTAACGAAACTGAACCTAAACCAAACTCGTTACGGACTGAGCCCATGAGCACCCGAACCAAAGAAACCATATGCAAAAAACCAAACTGTTGCACCCGGTTAAACCAAACCTGTTCTCAGATTTACTTGCAATGCTGCCTAGATAAAAGGAAAAAAAATATGAAAAAATGATATGTCCTATAAAACGTGTAAAATCTCAATGCAAAATACCATACATTTTGACCTACATAAAAATGGCAAAAGTTCAAAATTTTAAACTACATATTGTTCACTATATCCAGATCTGCACATTTGTCATTTTTGTGTATCTCAAATCGTAAAGTATTTTGTATTGAAATTTTTGCATGTTTGTAGGATATATCATTGAGAACATACATGATTTTTTTCTAAATTTTTTAAACTTTTAAATGTATTTTTTGATTATTTGAAATGGGTGAGATCACTGGAGATAAGGAACACCAAATCTCCACTCGAAGTGTTTCTTGCTATCAAAAGAACATTCAAAGGGAAAGCGGAAAGTGTTATTTTGCTCTTGAGCTCCAGTGCTCCCTTTGTTTAAAAAATTCGAAAAATCATATTTGTGAGTTTCAAAAAATTCTGAAAAAAAATCCGGATGTAGCCATTGATGTTTTCCACGAATGTGAAAAATATCAATTTGAAATGCTTTATATTATGGGCTACATAAAAATAACAAATCTGAAAAAACTTACAGATTTAAAGACATGCATACTTAGATCTACACTTTTGTTATTTTTGTGTAGTCCGTAGTACAACGTATTTGAAGTTTATATTTTACACGTGAGTGTGATATACTATTGGATACACCCGAATTGTTTTCAGAATTTTTTGAAACACATAAATATAGTTTTCAAATTTTTAGAATTGGTGGGAGCATTGGAGTTCGGGAGCCAAAAATTTCCACTCGAGGGAAAGCCTTTAAAAAATAACTTTCTGATAGGAAATTTAAAGAAAACTTACTTGGGAGAAAATAAAGTAAAAACGTTAGAACAATGAAGAGATAGAAAACTCATAATATTGGTGCGGGTGCTCAGAGTTATACCTACCATCTCATTATTGGGAAAAAACCTTCTTACTCTTGACTAATGGCAGAGCAATCATCCGTCCGATGATGATATGGTGCGCCACTTATGGATGTACAAGAAAACGATAAGCAGTCATTGTGTTCAGTTTTTAGAGTATGATATAGATGGTCCGAGAGCTACATGTAGAGATTTTTGGATAAAGGAGTAAACAGATGGATCCGACAATCGATAACCTAGATAAAGTTGAAAAATTCTTGTACCGCAAGTTTATGATTTTTTATTAAAACTAGTACAATAAAAAGAAAGCTTCCTGCATGTTTTCCATTTCTTTTAAAAAATCTCGATTTATGTGATTTTTCTCAAATCATGGCCAAAATTGTCTTTGTGACCATTCATAGCTAGTTGTTAACTTTTTAAAAACAATTTGGTGTTATTGCGTAGAATCATGGTAGACTACGCACGTATAATTTTCCTCTAATTTTGTGCCAAACTATAACACAATTGTTATTCACATTTGAGTTATCTTCGGTAAATGCCACTAAAATTATTTAATGAACTGAATATAACTAAAAATCTCAAAAATTAAACATATCCAGGGATTGTGTCTACCACATGATGCACTGTGTTAAAAAATATGAAAGTCTAATTTCCAATCCTTTTGGGGTAGCTGCTCCACAAAAAAAAACAATTTTCACACTCTAGAAAAAAAAGACTGTAAAACAAATTTGGGAATCTCAGTCTTGTTTACAATATATACTCGACAAGTTTCTATATATTTGCTTACGTAATCTTACACTACACACTTCTATAAATATATTTGTTAGGCTATAAGCTTTAGAATTTCTAACAATATATTTAAATAGTATTAGAAATAAAATAATAACATTCTCACATAAATATACATATACACTACATAATTGATCAATTTAGTATAAATCGATGATACTTGTGTTTTTTTGCACGTTTGAGGTGGTTCCGTATCATGTTAAGGGCAATGTCTCACAATTAACAAACACTTTTTGGGTAACTCAGGCATAGTTTTTGTGATATACATTGAAAGTATATAATGGAAAACAATTGAGGAAATGTTATATGGTTAACAATGCTAAATAAGTAGTATATATCATATACTTTTGAAATATGAAAAAAAAATTAATAGGTATGAAAGTTTATTATAAATATATTTACTTTAAGCCGCAACAAAGTTTAGTTGGAAAGGCCCTGCAACAAATCCAATTCAGGCATCTTCAATGAGCCTACAATAAGTTTATAGTCATATTATAGGGAAAAAAAGACTTACCACTTACAAAATAGCTAGAACTAAACGATAGAATATTAAATTTACATAGGACTACAGATAACAGCCACATGACCTACAATAGGCTTATTTTGTTTTTGAATAAATATAATCGGGTAAAGACGCAAATGAAATAATAAAAACATTAACACACTAGACTAGACGTGGAAAGAGCCGCTTGCTCGTTCGATCATTTCAACATAGGACCCGGAAGAAGTGTAGTGTATTAGTATAGCAGTCAATAAAGATGACTCCATAGCATAGCATCATGAGAATAATGGGATTTTACTTACATTCTCGGGTTAAGTGAGTTGATTAACAGAACATCCACGGGGCATAATCGGCTATTATTGAAAACTCTTTGGAAAACAAAGGTGACCGGGACTTTCACGGGCAAGCTTGCAACCAAATTTGCTGATAATCTGAAATAATAAATGGAACGAGAAGTGTATATTACCGATATTAATAGGTGGAAGAGAAAGATGTATATATTACGGATCTAAACGAGTGGAGGCTTCCCCCGATAATGATTTTCAGCATATAGGCAAAGACTGGGTCCTCGTGACACTTGACAAAATTGAACGAAGAAATGAGAGTTAAGATTCCCTACTTATGATGGCGTGTTCGCCATCGTCTTCGACAAGGGTGATCTTCTTGTCTCTGTCTTTGTCCATTTTATGCAAAAGCTAAGTCTAATGCTAAGTCTCTACACTTGAGGATTAGATAAAAAAGAAAAAGCGCCAAATCGGTCGGAAAAAGGCACGACATGCCGACACTCAGATTTGTAAGGGACTAGAGATGGACGAAGCCAACGGTGGGTTGGCTAAAATTAAATACTAATGCTAGCTCATGAAACAAGTAAAGCGGGTTGAGGAGATGTTTTACGAGATAAAATTGGGCATTCAGGTGAGTAGGATGTTACAAAATCAGTTTGTCCTAATGCTGAAATAGCTTAAGCAATTAGTTGTGTGGAAGGAGTTGACAGATTTTGGGTTTGCCGAATCTTCTGTTGATACACATTGCATATATAAAATTTTGAAGTTTGTTTTGAACTTGGTTTTGCCCCATTTTGTATTTTTCATATACATAGGCATATATAAAATGTTGCCCCTTACTATACAACCCTATTTAGTGAAACAAATTTAGAAATACACCATATATAAAACTTGAATCATGGTATAAAAAACTTTGAACTTAGTTTTACCCCATTTTTACATTTTGCATGTTTCTCGTTATATCTTATGACTATGTGGTGCGTTAAAATATGTAAATATCGGAGGGCGTCATCGATAATAATGTCCAGTTTTCTCTCCACCATCTATATAAATTATGGTCGTTGTTTTCATATTTTTTAGTCTCAATTATCCACCTCCCAGTGGGAAATAAATCAGAAAAAGATGGTCTAAAAAAATGCGGATTGGAAGGTTAGACGGCCCTCCAATCAACTTTGATAGAAGAAATTTCGGTGAGTACGCACGAGGGAGCGGGCGATGGCACTCGAACTCGAGACCTCGCGGGCAGGGAGGTATCAACACCTACTAGCCATCCGGGCTATGCCTCGGTTCTCAAAGATGGTCCAAAGATTATTAAATAAATAATCTAGACAATTTTCATTGGACGAGGTAATTAGTTTCACAAATGCATAACTAGAGAGTACAGAGGTGAAATTCACTCTAAATTAATTAAGAGGGGATGATTTTAGAATGTGTCATATATCATTAGTCAAAACTTGATGCATCGATACATTTACTATTCTGTTGGAAATAGGTAACTTGTTTCTTCGGTAGTAAGGTACGCAGTTTCAGTTGATTCATCATCCAGATAAGCAGAGCTCTCGGCAGGTAAGAGATCACCATAAGCCTGTCCCTCCAACGCGCGAATCTCCTCAGAACCAACCATCGTTCCAAGAACCGGCAGTTTCACGTCTTCAGACCGTAGCACATCCACAGCCTGCGCAACGGACGGCCGCTGCAACGGGTCCTGCTGCGCGCACCAAAGCCCCGTCACCAGCAGACGCTCCATCTCCATCTCGTCGAACTCGCCGTCCAGCCTCCGGTCCGCCGCTTCAAGGATCACATGCCGGCGGTACATGTCGCGTACAGACGCCAGCAGCAGCGCTTTCGCCGAGGCTCCCTGGCCCGACCGCCTCGATGGCGTCGGCCGCCTGCCGCAGGCGATCTCGAGGAGCACGACGCCGTAGCTGTACACGTCGGACTCGGCGCTCGGCCTCCGGCTGCTGACGAACTCCGGGTCGATGTACCCGACGGTGCCCGCGACGACCTGCGTTGTCTGTGGCTCGGCTCCGTGGTCGACGAGCCTCGCTAGCCCGAAGTCGCCGAGCTTGGCGTTGCCGCACGCGTCGAGCATTATGTTGGCTGGTTTGATGTCGCCGTGGACGACGCACTGGTCGCAGTCCGTGTGCAGGTACCGCAAGGCGGACCCCAGCTGAAGCGCGATCTTGTACCTGCATCCAGTTGGTGATGAACTGATGACTGATGAGTACAGAGTTTGGAAATCATCCAGAAATTAGGCGTAGAATTGGTGGATGCAGAAGGAGGAACTAAGTACCTCTGTGGCCAAGTCAAGTGTCTGTCAGGATTGTAGAGATGGGCGTCGAGGCTGCCGCCGGACATGAGCTCGTATACGAGCGCTAATCCTCCCCGTCGGCCGCACCAGCCGACGAGCCGGACGATGTTGCGGTGCCTGAGCTGGCTCATGATGGTCACCTCTGCCTGAAACTCCTTGAGACCCTGCGCTGACTGCTCCTGGGAGAGCGCCTTGATGGCCACCTGACGGTCTTGGTCGATCAAGCAGCCTCGGTAAACAGGGCCGAATCCCCCTCTCCCGATCTTCCTCCCCTCTGCGAAATTGTCTGTCGCGGCAGCGAGATCACTGTAACAGAACTCTCTAGGCCCCAACCCTTGCCGGAGTTGAGGTTCTCTAATGATGTGCTCGCCGTCTTCCAGTTCGATAGCCGCGATTCTCTGCCGCGGCCTATTGCTTCGGATGCAACAGAGCACAAGTCCCGCCACGGCGCAAATCAACCCGAGCAAAACCGAACCTGCAACAGATGCTTGCTCCATCCAAGACGACGACGCGATCTGCCTACGCTGTGTCGTCGTATTCCGGTCATCTGTAGAAGACAGCAATCTTCGTGGCGTGGTTTGGTCCCGCTGCCTGTGCGAGTAGAAAGCTGTGTAAGACTGACCACGGGGCACTCTTCCAATTCCTCGCGTGCTTGTGTAACCTGGAAGGGAGCGAAATTCCAGTCCTCCCGGAGAACCAGCGGAGCATGACAAGCCAAGTTCAAACGATTTCTCCTGGAACGCATGGACAACGAGGAAGGCAAGGTCGGTGCTGCAGTTCACGAGTTGCCTCAGTGCCAATAAATCGGAAGAGGGTCCTACAGATACATAGTAATTTTTTTCCAAGGATGTTGATGAATCGACTTCACCGATCTTGAAGAGTACATGCCCGGGATCGGCGTCGGAGCCCTGAGGCCACGCCTGGCAATAGCACGAACCGGCGGCGAGGACACTGGAGATGCCTGCGGTGGTGTTAATTGCAAGGGCCGCGTCATGGCGAGAGACCAGAGCCGGTTGATCGGGGCTGCTGTAGTTGAAGGAGAGTGCGTCGGCGTGTGAAGCAAGGTAGAAAACGTAGGACAACACGATGAAGCGATGTGTTCTTCTTTGGGAAGCAGCCATGGCGTTGCTGCTACTGGGTACTATCTCTATTAACAGTGAGCGCGGAGCCGCGGAGGAGACGATATCCTGGAGTGGAGTTTACGGTCCACGTTCAGAGTCTAGTCTGTTCATGTAGAAAGGGAAAAGGCGCGTTACAACGCGCTATGGCGCGCTTGTGCTATCTCACTCGTTCAATCCGCGTTCCATGGATGGGTGACATTGAGCAGCAGCATAGGAAGAGCAGCAGGAAGTGGGGAGAGGTCGGCGTGGTACTTGCTCTGGGAAAGGACGAGAGTGAGAGTATAAAGCAGGCCGGCCGGCGCGTTGATTAGCAGATGCGAGTCTCGCACGACTTCAGGTCTACTAGGAAGACTAGGACCGTCGTCGGTCGGTTATTGTGAGGAAGTTTCGTCGAGTGCTTGTGTCTTCTCCATGGCCCCTCTCTCAGAAGAAAACGTGTCTCCTTAACTAGGATTGTCGGACCCGACCAAAAAGCGTAAAACCGTGTTCCGCGTAAAGCCACATCTGACTGCACATTGCCAGGGCAAGTGACACATTTGGCAGAGCCACTAGCACACTACCTCTGCAGCGTTTTCAGTTTCCAATTGCATTGTACGAGCATCCCATCGGGACCTCCAAATGACCCCCAAAAGCCCAATGGGGGGGATCGGACGACAAAATCGCCCAGGAGCGGCACCCCCAAAGGGCCGGGCCGAGCGAAATCGTGTCCGGCACCCCCGGAAGGGCCTCCAAACTTGGAGGCCCTCTTGAGGGTACCGGACATGGGGCGGACATGGCCTCCGACATGGTGGCCCGCCTGTCATACATATACAGCCGGCGTGCCCAATTCCCCTCCATCGACATTGTCGCTCCCGGCGCCAAAATTCTGGATCTTCCCTCCATTTCCAAAACCTTTGCGCCGCCGCCGCGACTTCCTCACCTTCCGTCACCATGCCGCCAAGCCAAAGCCCGTCGGCCTCTCGAAACCCAAGATGGTTCGCAAGCCGCCGACGTCGTCGCAGCCGAAGAAGAAGGCGGTGAAGCGGGAGCCGCAGGAGCTTCAGTTGCCGGTGGTCAAGGCGCCGCTGAGCCAAGCCGACCTGCGCTCAGCCGCTTCCCACCTTCGGCAAGTCGGGCGACTGAAGGCGAAGGACAAGGCGGCGAATGAGCCCTCGCCAAAAGATACGGCCGAGCTGTTGATCGCCTTGAGCCAAAGTAGCTCTAGCCCAGCCGGCGCCGGCGTCAGCGTCTTTTGCGGTTCGCCATCTGCCCCGGCCTTCTTCGAGGACCCCTACTACCCGGCTCAGCTTTCGCGGCAGTCCATCTCCCCCGAGGAGCCGTCCATCGATCTGAACGAGACGCCGTTGTTCGCCGTCTCGCCGGCGATGCGGCGGACGGCATCCAAAAGCGGCGATGCGACCGCTTCCCGCAGCCACCTCTTCGGGCATGATGAAGGCGCCAACACGGCCGACCCACTTCGCCAGGTGCAGCTCTACGTCAGCGAGGTGTCCACGGCGACGGCCCAGAAGAAGAAGCTTTTCGAGGCGGCCGAAAAGAAGTGGGACACCTTCTTCAAGATGCAAAAGACCAAGCTCAAGACCCATGCGAAGAAGGAGGAGCGTCTTTACATGGCCACCAACACGAGCGACATGAGCCCCAACCAGAAGGCCTACTTCGTGTCCGAACGCCTGCACATCCAGGCTGAGAATACGGCGGCCAAAGCGGTTGTGGTCGAGGAATCCGAAGAGGAAGGCGAGGAGGCCGAGGACGAGGAAGTCAACGCGTGATCGACATGCACCATTGCGCCGGGGGGGCGCCCTTTTGATGGCCGGCATTGGAGACTAGTTCTCCGGCGCGGTCGAACCTATTTTGATGGCCGGCAATGGAGATTTGTTCTCCGGCGCGGTCAAAACTATCATGACCGGGATTTGATATTTGTTATCCGGCGCGGTTGAACAATTGGGTAACCGCAACTAGTGGAGACTTTTATTAATGCATGCATGAATTTGACATTCGATTATTACAACTAGAAACCCTAACAACTACCCGTCGTCATCCGAATCAGCATTGGGCGGCGGTGTTCCAGGCTCGTCATCCGCCGGCGCCGTGTCCGGAGTTCCCGGCTGCCACTCCGGTGCTGCTGCCTGGGTGGCGGCCGGTGCTGCATGTGCACCAGCCACAGGGGACGGCCACGGGAGCAAGGTTCCCACGTTGAGTACGCAGGGCGTGCCGGTGATGGAGTTGAGGGCTCGGCCTCCTGCTCCTGCTCCTGATCGGACTCGGCGTCCTGCTCCTGATCGGCGGCGTCCTTGGCCTCCTGCTCCTGATCGGCCACCACGGCCTCCTTGTCCTGATCGGCCACCACGGCCTTCTTGTCCTGCTCCTGTTCGGCCACCACGGCCTCCTTCTCAGGCGATGACATGGCGAGCGAGTTGTGGGCAATGGTGCACGGAGAGAATGTGAGCGACGTGAGGCCGGCGATCGAGGATGGTTATACTGATGCGAAGCGGTGCGAACCCACCCCGAAGCGACGCGGCGGCGGTTGCACGTCCACACGAACCGCCGTGTTCCGACGCGACGCGAAGGTGAACCGGCGGCGGTTCCTGTGCCCGCAAGGTATTCGATCTGATGCTCAATTAGGGCCGTTTCAGGAGCTGTGGGATGCACCGTTCACTTGGGCGGACACATGTTCGGCACCCCCAATTGGGTCTCAATTGGAGGCCCCCGGTGGAGATGCTCTACAAGCATCGACGAACAGCTGCGCATACTGATTATACAATTGACATTCATTTTATTTAGCACACAAACACGGAGTTAACGCTTAGTTAACAATAAGGTGGCTGATAGGTCTCAGTTGATGGATTTACTTTTAAGTCTCGGTCGATTAATAGTAACTAGAACAACATACCGCACGTTGCAGCGAGTAGCTATTAAGAAATTTAATAAAACGCATAAACTTAATGCAAGATTTTGGTATCGAATGTATGTGTAGTTTATAATTTTAAAACATATGATTTAGAGGCGTATCTGATTGATATAGACAACATTATATCAACGGGTGGAAGATACCGATGTGTGGATGGCTTGCATGAAAATGACATGCAGATTGCCGCATAATATTTATAAAAACTTTTGAGTGAATACATATATAGAAGATCCCATCATTTCAAATAATAGCTATATGATTTTCATCATTGATACTAATTCTGGTGTTCTATTTGCACATGATTTACTTGTGTAACTGCATATAGACATGGTGTGATCTTATCATTCGAACATAAAAAAAATGATGTTGACAATTTGATGAGATAAAAAAAGATGACATGGATGTTTGCATGTAGAGATAGAAAATAATTAATTAATATTAGCATGACATAGACAATTGATTAGCTAAAGAGCATGTTATGTGGATAACTTGCATTTGAAGATAGAAAAATATTAATTACACTTAAACTTAGTGAGGCTTAGCTTTACAAAAAACATAGATAGATAATCCCTCCGTCCAAAATAAGTGTCGTGAGTTTCTATAGCTTGGAATCGGGCGACCGACGATCGGTCGTCACAGCCGCGCGCGCTTTTAGGCTTTTTTTCCCCCGCTGCTTTCCACTTTTCTCGGTAGCACACTGCACACACGACGTCACGTCCTTTTCTTGGGGCCTGCCTTTTTCTTTTCCTTCTCAAACGGCGTGTGTACATAGCGCACACCCTTGAGGTACACCTATTTTTTCCTATAACCTGGAGGTGGCGTGTGATGGT
This sequence comes from Poa pratensis, assembly GCA_947311845.1. Taxonomy (NCBI): domain Eukaryota; kingdom Viridiplantae; phylum Streptophyta; class Magnoliopsida; order Poales; family Poaceae; genus Poa; species Poa pratensis. Next base: position 29,141,243 of record CAMZMU010000083.1, read on the forward strand.
GAGGCAATGGTGTATGTAGCTAAATAAATATATTTGCTGTCACGCGATTGTTACGTTTTTCTGTCACGTAGCAACGTGTTATAAATAAAATATTTTATTAAAAAAATTATGTATTCCATGCTGAGCCCGAGAAAAAAGTGGGATTGTGGGAACGCGCTCAGTTCACCTTCTTGAGCGCTGATAGGGTTCCACGAGCTGCATTCATGGACGTGACGGTGAATCTGTTAGATCTGGGCCGTCAAAGATGATGGTGCATGTAAGTTTTTTCGTGGACTTTTTTATGTTGCATTCGTGCTTTCAAATTATTACAAACTCCTATGAGTTTTGTGCCAAAACCACACGCGAGATGTTGCAAGGTTTTCTGGTCGTTTGCTACAAGTTTGGATGTCCTTGGATCTTATAATGTTGCATGTGTGCTTTTAAAACTAACTTCTATGAATTTTGTTGTGAAACCACACGCGAGATGTTGCAAGATTTTCTGGTAGTTTTTTACAAGATTGTGTTCTCTCGATTTTTTGATGTTGCATGCATACTTTGAAAATGTAACTAACTTGTATAAATTTTGTTATTAAAGCATACGTGAGATGTTTCAAAAAATTCTAGGTGTTTGATACATGTTTGTGTTCCAATAGTTTTCGATGTTGCATACATGCTTTTTATTTGTAACCAACTGGTATGAGTTTTGTTGGGGATATACACAAAATATGTTGCAAATGTTTATGTGTCTTTGATACAAGTTATGCTTTCTTATATTTTTTTTAATGTTGCTTAAGTGATTTCAAAATGTAAGAATTTTTTTGAAATGTTTTCGGTGTTAATTACAAGTTTTTTTCTCCGATTTATCAATATTGGGTACGTCCTTTTCAAATTGTTGCAAACACATGATTTATTACATTTTGAAATGTTGCGAAGCTATTATGCGTGGTTGGAACATCTTCACGAAAAAAATGTTGCGGAAATTTATTGCATAACCACAGTTTCTTGCATTACTATTTCAAAATGTTGCAGCACCTTTATGTTGTGCAAATATTGAATTCATGTCACAAGGGCTAATTTTATGACTTTGTTGTGTTAGTTTGATTTTTTTGTTGCATCAGTGATCAGAATTAATGTTTAAACTAGACATCCACATCTTTAGGTGTACTTGTGTGTGGACATCAAGAGGAATCGTACCAAGCGTGAGCAAGCAAAGAGAGTACAGCACGGACGCGTTGCTGCGTGCGTAGCAGTACAACGACCGGTAGGGTCCGCCCACGTGGGAGCATCAGCATCCAAAGCAAAGGAGAGTGTCTTCTTATTTAGACAAATTTAAGATAGAACGAAGGGAGTAGAAGTCATGCCTGGCCATGGGAAGCCCGGCCCGGCCCGAAATTTCTGGGCTTGGGTGGGACTGGGCTTCCCAATGGGCCGGGCCTGTGCCTCAGATTTCGGCCCGATGGACGGGACGGGATGGGCATGGGCTTTGCATATTGGTGTTTTAAGGAAGAGGCCCGGCCCGAGGCCCGACAGAATTTTGACGTCACAGGACGGGCCTGGGCCTGAAATATAGGCCCGATGGTTGAGTCGGGCCGGGCCTAGGATTTTGACCACGGGCTTTTTTAGGCTCGGCCCGAAGCCTGGCCCGGCCCATGGCCAGGTATAGTAGAAGTAGATAGATAGATACGTTGGTTTTTTTTGTGCCTTTACCTGTTAGCGATAACAACTCCTAACAATCATTGGTCTTGTCCTTTTGATTGGTCTTCCAGTGAGAGGTTGGGCCTTACAACTCTAGTTCATTTAGTATTGTGCAAATTTATACTCCCTCCCATTCATAAAAAGTGTCGCCCACTTAGTACAAAGTTGGATCGGAGTGAGTATTATTTTTATATTTGCCCACTATAATTCCTGATTCATGGAGAAAAAAGATCCCAAACCAAAAGTCAAATATGAAATATGCGACAGATTCTCACATAGAACATACCACTACCACACCAGACAACTGATTAACTTGACAAGATGACGCTTGATCAAACACGAGAAACCATCACACCCACGCCCAGAAAGCCTTGTCTCCTGGAGCTTCATCAGGTTCGTAGCATTAATTCTGCATCAGGCGAGCCGCCCCAGGTCGTAGCAGATCAGCATCACATTCTTGGACAGGACTACGCAGCGTCGCCGCATGTTGGTCCTCCCGTGCGGCGGCTCCTAATTAACATGCATGCAGTGACGTGGGCGATGATGTCATTCTAGATTCCTTCCGATGTCTAACTTAAAAAAGTTTTATCTCTCAAACCAATAATCCGATTTAAATTTCGCTTTCACCATTGCCTTAGTCGCGACAAGATCTACGAAACCAGATCACATGTTGATATGTTTTGACAACTTTTTTTGTTCGTCAGTAGTTACTAGATTATTATCATTCACTTACCATATTATAATAACTTGGTTACAAGGTTCCTGTACACCATTCTAGACCAATGTAAGGTTGCATGATACTATATTTTATGGAATGATATCATCTCGTAGGTCTTGAAAATAGTTGAACTCTTACTTTCTAGTTGTACGTATTGTTGTAATGTGTATAAAACGGCTACAAAATTATCTGATAACCATGTACAATTATCATGGTAAGTGTTCGATACTAATTTGGTCACCATAGTGTTTTAAAACTGTAACTGGTGTGACAAAAAAGTTTGTCACGCCCGAATGTAGATGTCACAACTGTCAAAAATGTGTAAAAATTAATCTGATAACCATGTATAATTATTGTCGTATATGTATGCTGCTAATCTGGTAACTGGTTCAGAAAAAAAAGTTGCGCAAAACCTAGCAACATGAGATCTAGTTTTGAAGCCCTCGTCGAGACGAACCTAGCGGTGTAAACGGATCACTAATCGGAATAACGGTGTCGTCGTATCGGCATCTTGGATAGGAGACGGGGTCCTGCTAGCCGAGGTGAACGTAGGGCAAGAAGGTGGACGTCGTCGAGGTCGGGATTGTACACGGCAGTTTACCCAGCTTCAGGCTCCACGGCGGTGGCGGAGCCCTATGTGCTGCTATAATTCACTATGAGGCAAATAGCCGAGATACAGGTTACAATGAGGTTGATTGTGTGTTGATCGATGCCCTAAAGGCGTCCCGAGGTCCAGCTTATATAGGCGGCTGGACCTAGGGTTACAAGGTGATTACGTATCCAGCAAGTATACGGAGTCCTAAACCTAGCCGGCAAGTATGCCGCCTTCCGTCTTGGTCTTGGTGGCTTCATGGGCTTCAGTCTTGGGCCTCCTCCTTGCCGGCATCCGCCTTCCTTGGTCGTCAGCTATCTGGGCCGCCCGGCAGGCAAAGCCTTCACCACCACTGCGGGCCACCCTGGACTAGCCGGATTGATCCATGCTGGTGATACCCCTAGTAGGTATATCCCCAACATTAGCCCCTGGAAGGGTTCGAGTTCTTCAGGCGCCGTCTTCTTTTGTCGGCAACGTCCGTTTGTCTTGTAAGCGTCTGAAGAGCTTGAAGCATTCCAAAGTTGAAAATAAGCGGCGGTCCGCCTAACGTAGTCGGATGATTTGCCGCCATCATGGGAAAGACGGCCTGATCGCTGTCAGGAATCTTCCCGGCACCAGTCTTGTCAATTGACTGGTCTTGTCAAATGTTGACGAATGACGTCATGTAGTCCACGACAGTTTGGACTTGGGCATGTGTCATGATTGTTTCTCCACTACGCACAAGAATCGGATCGAGGGCCGCAGACACCGTTGCCACGACGTGCAAATCGTGGGCACGTGGCAGAAATCGTGCGTCCCCCCAATCTCGGGCACAAATCTTGGCGCGGGGAGTTAAATACCCCAAAGGGCACACCGAGGCAGGTCTTCTTCCCCATTCGCATCCACCACGGTCTCCTCATCTTCCCGTGCTCTCATCCCCGTACTCAACTCCGGCGAGCCCAAGCAGAGCTTCCAAGGCAAATGGCAAGCATCCAGCAAGATTCGGCGGCGGCGGCGCTGGCTGCGGCCTCGGCGACCACGGCTGGATCTGGATCTGTGCCAGCGGCGGCGGCGGTTCCCGCGAGCGCGCCGATGACTTCTCCTGTCGCCACCGTGGCTGCAGGTGAAGTTTCCTCTTCTTCCCCAACTCCGGCGGCGTCTGCAGCAGCCGCTCCGACCTTCCCGCTCCCATCTATTGCGGCGACCAGCACTGAGGTTGCAGTGGAAGCTGCCGCCGCCGACGACGACGACGCCGAGGAAGAAGAGGAGACTGGAGACCTTGGCTCCAGGTACTGGCTGCCGTCAGTTATGACGTCAGCCTATCTGAAGGAGTTGCTGGAAGACGGCTACATACCGCCAAAGACGGAATGCTCCTGGAGGGTTCCAGGCGACGAGGCAGTCCCTGACCCACAAGACGGCGAGCGCGTCATGTTGGCGTCGCACAGCCTCCGCGGTATGTCCTTGCCGCTTTCCGCCTTCTTCTTGGCGGTACTTAGTTTCTACGGGCTACAGCCGCACAACATAGCGCCCAACAGTATTCTAGTGCTAGCCGGCTTCCAGGCTTTGTGCGAAGGGTACTTAGGCATAGCTGCGTCCATAGAGCTATTCAAGTACTGCTTCCTGTGCCGCCGGAAAACCATACAGGCGGCCATCTGGCAACCTGCGGTAGCGTCACGTTCAACTGCCGCCAACCCGACTGGTACCCAAAATACCATACATCGAGTCGGTGAAGCACTGGACCAGCACTTTCTTCTACTGCAAAGATATCCCGACACCCGGCAGCACACAGGGGATGCCTGTTTTTGTCAACGGTCCGCCAACCCACAAGGCCTGTTGGACGGCAAAGGTGCCGCTTAGCAGTTTGTCGGCTGAGCTTCGAATTGCCGTCAGGCGGATCGAGTTCTTGACGAAGACGATGATGGCTCCGCAACTTGACGGAGTTGACACCGTCATCTGCTGGGTGTCGAGGAAGATAATGCCACTCCGCCATCGCCCACTGAAGATGTGCGAGTACAAGGCGGATGACGCCGGCAACAGCACCCTTGACCAAGATGCACAAGAGTACCGGCTCAGAGAGCTTGTGAAGCCTCTGTCGGTGAAGGCGGCGGAAGGCGTCGCCATGTTCACCCATGACAACCCAGCCCAGCGGTAAGTTAAAGCTACTTTGTCATTTCATTGACATCTTTGTCCACTGGTACTGAATTAATGTTCTGTCTTTTTCCTTTTCAGCTGCAAACCTTGGGGGAGGAAGACTTGGCTCCTAACTGGTACGACACGGTGCCAGCAAGTCAAGAAGCGCAAATAGGCGCTCCACCAAGGATTTGGAGAAAGGAAGAAAGCGGCCACCTCCGCTGATGCAGAGGATGAGACCTTGGGGAATGTCCCATTCAAGCGGTAGGCAAACTTTTGCTTTCCCTGACTTACCATTTTGATATAAGTTTGTACTGACAAATTTGCATTCTTCTACTACAGGGGCAAGCCTGCCATGCCCAAGCTTCGCACCAACCTGAAGATTTCTGCCGGCAGGGGCAAGCCACCACGTTCTTCTCCAGCCGCTGCGCCGACAACGCCACAGTTGGCGTTCCCGTGGTTGTATATCAGGGAACGTACACAGCTGCTGGTACCACAGAAACGGCTGCGGAGAAGGCGGCGGGCAAAAAATCAGTTGCCGACTACCACTTCCAAGACGGCTGAAGCTTCGGCTAATGATGCCGCTCGATTTATTGCCATGAAGCAAGAGATGGATGACAGGATGGCGGCTGACCAAGGCGGATCGTCCTCCCATCCTGGCTCCAATCTGGCAAAGGGTTACAAGACCCCCGGCAAACGCTAAGGACCATGCGTGAAGGTACCCGCAAATGGTACACGCACATGGATGAACTCCACGAGACCCTGCATGGACAACTTGAGGTAATGTAACCTATAGTCCCAGCCCCCGAGCACTTTGGCGGCTGAAAAAATTTTTAGCCGGCAAAGTGGTCTCGTTGACTATAGTGCTAACCACAACGTTGTTTTTTGCATGCAGGCCGTTCTTGCTTCCAACCTTGAGCTTTCCGTGCTCAAGAGAAGAAAAACAAGGAATGCCAGCAACTGCAGCAGGACGTGGAGATGAAGGACGCCCAGATTGCGAGCTTGGAAGAGGCTCGCAAAAAGGATGAAGGTGACAAAGTTTTCTTTGCCTTCTTTTCGTCCGACTTCTTTTTGCTTTTCCGACAAGTATTTTAGTCGTCTTTCTTTATTTGTAGAATTACTAAACACTGCGCAAGATATTCTCAAGAACTCCACTGACATGCAAGCTTTGATGAACGAAGCTGCAGATCTTGCTGGGTTGGTGGCAAAGCTGAAGGCGGATCATGCCAAGGAGCTGGATGAGCGGGAGCTGGCCCATGCCGCCGAGGTTAGCAAGTTGACGGGACAACTTGAAGCCATGAGCAACAACCTCGACCAGGTGAACAAGAATGCCAAAGCGCAGCAGGAACAACTGTCACAGGCAGTCCAGCTGCTCAGGAAACACTTGAGAACCATCTGGACGAGGTCAACGCCATCCACGAGCATGTCTTGGGTATCTCTAACCCTTCATCCTTCTTTGATACTTTGCACTCTTGAAACTTCAAGCTGCAGTGTGTAACTTTGTATTTGTGCAGTGCCGGCTAACTGGGTGATGACATGGCTACGACGCCGCGCCTTGCCCGATCTTGAAAGTTGGCGAAATCGTCAACCAGATTGTCGGCGCAGGCAAAACGTTTGCCGCCAAGTTCTACCCGGGAGGACGGCGATCCCGTCAACTTCGATGCCTGCCGGACCTGCTGGAGAAGGCGGCAACCGAACACGACAGCACGCTACGCTCAGCAGCACGAGGCGGCGCCAAGTTGGCATTGGCAATGACGGCGGCGTGGTACCCGGAGGCTGATATTCATCAAGTCACCGAGTACTTCCCCACCGAAGACGAAAACAACCAAGCCATCGTGATGCAGGACGTGCTGCGGTCTGTTCGGCTATGCGACCCGGGTTGCCAACATGGTTGACATCCGCAAGTTCTACAAGGAACACCCGGATCCGCATGTTGCCATAGCCGATCCCTCCTTGGCGGATCCTGAAGCTGCCGTAGGCGGAGAAGGCGAAGCCGGAGCTGACGAGCGCAGCCCCCAGGATGGCGGAGCCAGCCCCAAGAATGCCGGCGTCAGCCCCCAGGATCTCTCACACCTCCACCAAGGCGGCAACTCCTTGACTGTCCTCCTGCAATGGCAGCACAAAACACTGCGTTAATCTGTTAACGCAAAAAACTTTATATTTTGGGTTTGTAAATATTCTGGGCCAACTTTTATGCTACACTTGGCGGTAGGCTTATTTAAGTGGCCCGCCTTAATATGTATCTCGTTTGCATGTTTAGCTTTTCATATGTTGGCGGAACCTCATCTTAGTTACTTTAGCTGAGCCAACCAGGTGCAATACCAACTAATTTAGACTCAGAGACCAAAGCCAGCATGTTGGTGCCAACGACATACTACTAGGCGACCCACACACAAACAGACAGATAAGCATATTAGGCGGTGCAAAGATTGTTTGCTTTTTTAGCCGGCAGACGGCAAATGTCAAAAAGTTTGAACCTTAGCACGGAGCAAAAACTTATTTTGTTTGGTAACTTTTATGACAACAGATATATGATTGCGAGAAAAGACAAAAGATGGCATGATCCCAAAACTGAATGAGCAAACCACAGACTTTTATTTCATAATCATATAGTACTTATTACAATGTGGAAATTGCTAAGTGTAAAAAGGACGTAGCTGCTCAATGTTCCAAGGTCGCTTGGTTTCTTCATACTTGTCGTCAACCTTCCTTTGCGCTTGCGACCTCGCTTCTTCTTGTATCCGTCTCGTGCGTCTACCAAGTAATAAGAACCATTGAGCAACACCTTACTGACCACAAAAGGTCCTTCCCAAGGCGGGGATAACTTATGCAAGCCCTTCCTGTCTTGGATTAGGCGGAGGACCAGGTCACCAACTCTAAAACTTCGTTGCCGCACTCTTCTGCTGTGATAACGCCTCAAACTTTGCTGATAGATGGCGGATCGTGAGAGCAACGTCTCGTTCTTCATCAAGTAGGTCAAGGCCATCCTGTCTTGCATCTTCTGCGTCTTCCTGGACGTAGGCTTGAATTCTGGGAGAATCATACATCATGTCGGTCGGCAACACTGCTTCTGCGCCATAGACTAAGAAGAAAGGAGTAAACTTGGTTGATCTGTTTGGAGTTGTGCGTAAACTCCAAAGGACAGATTGCAATTCATCCACCCAAGCCCCAGCCGCTCTGTGCAATGGTACTTCGAGACGTGGTTTGATGCCTTGTAGGACTAAACCATTTGTACGCTCTACTTGACCGTTTGCCTGCGGATGTGCTACTGAGGCAAGATCTAGGCGGATGCCATGCTTATAACAGTATTCCTCAACTTCGCCTTGCGACAAGTTAGTGCCGTTATCGGTGATAATGCTATGAGGCACCCCGAACCGAGAGATTATTCCCCACAGAAAATTTGCGGCTGTGGCACCGTCTAGCTTTTTGATAGGCTTAGCTTCAACCCACTTGGTGAACTTGTCTACAGCCACAAGTAAATGTGTGTAGCCACCAGGCGCCGTTTTAAACGGACCAACCATGTCCAAGCCCCAGACTGCGAAAGGCCATGTGATGGGTATTGTTTTAAGCTCTGAGCCGGCATGTGTGATTGTCTGGCATAAAGTTGGCAGCCCCTGCATCTTTTGACGATGTCCTCTGCATCTTGCTTGGCTGTCAACCAGTAGAAACCTTGTCGGAAGGCTTTTGAAACAAGGGCGCGTGAGGAAGCGTGATGTCCACACACGCCAGCATGTATCTCATCCAACAGTTCTCTGCCTTCTTCGGGCGAAATGCAACGTTGGTAAACACCAGTGGTGCTACGCTTGTACAATTCGCCTTTGATTATTGTGAATGCCTTGGCTCTTCTTATTATTTGCCTTTTCAAAACCTCATCATCCGGCAACTCCTGATTGATCAGGAAGTCCAAATATGGCGTCGTCCAATCCGGCTTTACCAGGTAGACGGCATAGCTAGCATCGTCAACTGGTTCTGCCGATTCTGGGTCAAGGAGGTCTGCTCCTTTTATTGACGGCTTGTGTAGGTGTTCCAGGAAAACATCTTTTGGTACCTTTTTGCGTTCAGACCCCATTCTGGCAAGTGTATCTGCCGCCTCATTTTGAGCTCTTGGGATGTGGCGGACCTCGTAGCCTAGGAAACACTTGGCGAATTCGTCGACGGTAGCTCGATATGCCGCCATTGTCTCGCTCTTTGTGTCCCAAGTACCACGTATCTGTTGCGCCACCAAGTCTGAATCTCCGTAGCAGAGGACACGCTGGACGCCAAGTTCCTTGGCAATGTGTAAACCATGAAGGAGAGCTTCGTATTCAGCAACATTATTAGTTGCCTTGAAGTGAATTTGTAACACATAACTAAGCTTGTCTCCTTGAGGGTTTCTTAAAACAATGCCAGCCCCCGAGCCCTGAAGCATTTTTGATCCATCAAAGTGCATGATCCAATATGCATCTTCAGGGAGAGGTACTTCGTCCATGGCCTCCGTCCAATCTGCTACAAAGTCTGCTAAGGCTTGAGATTTAATGGCCGTTCTGGGTTTATACGTGATGTCGAAGGCGGCAAGTTCGATGCCCCACTTGGCAACGCGGCCTGTTGCATCTGTATTATTGATGATATCCCCAGAGGTGCCTTGCTCACAACCGTGATTGAATGTTCCTGAAAATAATGCCTTAACTTTCTGGCGGCGTAGAAAACACCGTAGACCACTTCTGGTAATGCGGATAACGCTGTTTTGAGGCGGAAAATACTTCACTGATGAAGTAAACTGTGCGCCCCGACCTGACTGCTATACAGTGATGCTGTGTGTCACCGGTTAAGCGATACAACCGGAGGTTACGGGTTTACCAATCCCCGGCCAAAACCTTTGGCAGGTGTTGCTCAGAATGGATCATCGGCAACACAACACCCCGATTGATGCCTTAACACAGGCACAGCCCTCAATGCATAATAGAGAGATCAAGACTTGTGGAACAACTGGCACATCACAGACTCTACGACACAAATCATATAGTTCAACTCTTATAGTAGAGAAAGATAGCAAATGACAACCAGAGGTCACAGACCCAACATTACAACAACAGCGGAAGCAAATTAGGTTGTTCTAACAACAAGAACCAAATATGGCCAAAGAGGCCTACAGATAAACATCACAGCGCCAGCTGCTCCGAGATGTCCCAAGCTGCCACCTGGGAACCCCAGACTACTCGTCGACGTCCACAAAGAACCCACCTTCGAGGTCGGTGAAGCCCTCTCCTGAAAATAAGCAAACGACGTTGAGTTCGACGAATTCGCAAGATTATATATAGAGCTTTAGCTCGATGAGGCTTTCAAGGTTTTATGGCTGTTTTGCATAAAGCTGATTTTATTTATGAAAAACATAACTCAATGGCATCGACTATACAGAGTATTTTGAAAAGGGGTAAGAAGTAACTCTTTCTTTCATCACCTTACTCATCATCAACCATTGTACCTGTTCATCAAAGGCACCTCCCCGAATCACCCTCGAGGAAGCTCACCTTACAATCTTGAAGTGGTACCTCTAGTACCTAGTTTTAATCATTCCGTTGAAGTTATTCTATGATCTTATCGTCCTTTCCCAAGTTGTCCTTAACCGTGGACACGGCTTTTCGAAAAGATTTACCCTGCAGGGGTGTACAATGTTTGCCACGCGTACCGTCCGGCCCATTACCTGCGCATTAGCTCTCTTCCTTGGAAAGCCGGCTGGGTGGGAGCGGTGTCGACTTCTCCCTCGTTAAGGACTTTCCAGGATCATCAGTGACGGTAGGACTGCCAGGATCACAACACCCCGCCCCACGGCCACTCATTTTCCTAACACCACCATCCTCATCCCCGTTCATACCACCATCATCACGCACGCGCAAATGGAAGCCCGAACTAGAGGACCCTGGCTAGCCCCGCCCGAGTTATTTAGTCTATGAGGGTTCCTGCACTGCGAATGCATAGGCCTCACGCATGGTTGCACGCTCAGTCTTGGTTCGGGAGGTAAAGAACTCGCACCTAGGCGGCGAGAACGAGACAAAGCACCACAACCACAGTGGCCTCTCATCCCAGCCTTTAAGCATCTTATTACCTGTTACCACAATTCTCCACATCATCTGAACATTCCACACCTGTTTCCAACATGAAATATCCATCGAACGGATAACACTTGCCTAAGCATCAACATAGCATAGTTTAGTATCTCAGGCCAACAATACAACCCTATGGTTAATAGGAGGGAAACAGGGAATGGCATCGGAAACTTAATGCAACTATAGGATACTCTAATCCGATAAAAATTGACATTTAGAACCGCATGCAATATTATAGTGGAGGAAATATTTGTGGAAACATAGGATAAGATATGCTCAGAGGGGGGATTACGCTTGCCTGGCTCAACGTGCTGGAAGTACGGATCGTCACGAGACTGCGGTGTCACTTCAGCTCCTTGATCTACCGAAGCATAACAACGGAAGAACAATCAACCACCACACATGCTTTAACAAATGCAATGCGCAAACACATGATGGCATGACATTTTTAATGCACTGAACTGCTGATAACTAGTTCTACCAATTTACACGGGGTGGAGAAAACAATTATTATTCAACAAGGGAGAAACAAAGCTCCATATTCGTTTTAATGCTTTCCTGTGCTATAGATCATGTAAACATGCATGAGAAGGATGCTACTGATTGATGCACATTTTTCTGAGCATTTGGATTTAAAGAACACATTTTTCTGGACATTTTGGGTAAACACGGTAGTACCGGTACCGTCGCGGTAGTACCGGGCTCGCGGTAGTACCGGCTCCGGGGCGGTACTTCCTGATAAGATCTGTCGAGAGTCCAGTAGCTCCTGGGAGATACGGTAGTGGACGCGGTACTACCGCGTCGACACGAGGAACTTCGGCGACGGCGATTCCTCCGGTGGCTCCGACGAATCCCGAGCTACGGATCGCGAGCGACGTAAAGGAGGGCACGGTGAGGTTCGGGTGCTCACCCTGGTAGAGTGGATGGGCTCGGGAGGCAGGAGAGGCGACGACCGCGACGAAATCGTCCGTGGCGGCTCCCGGACGGCGGCGGCGAAGGAGGGGACGGCGACGGCGATGTGCAGCCTCCGGGCTCGATTCCTCGGGTGGAGTGGTAGCAGACGACGCGGCGGACGTCGTGGTGTGCTCCGATTTGCTCGGGGTGGCCTCAATCGACGGCGAGGCGGCGGCGGAGCTCGGCGTCCATGGCGGCTCGGTGCGGGTCTCGTGGGGGAAGAAATGGGGAGCAGGTGAGCGAAATGGATAGGGTGAGGAGCGTGGACGCGTGGTGCTCGGTCTCCTCGCAGGTGAGGGCAGGGGGAAGGGGGCCCTGCGCGGCGTGCAGCGTGGGCGCGGCCACGGCGACGGCATGGCGCCAGTGCCGCCTGGAGAGAGACAACCATTTCGCGAAAACCCCCTGGAGAAAACTTTGTTCATCACGAACTGGTCCTTCTCCCTTTTCTTTTCAATTAGGACCAGCAGCTTAGGGATTTTATTAGGGCACTAAACCATTTTAGAAAAATATGGCAAAATTTGGGGAGGCTCCCGTAGTCCGTAGAAGCTCCACAAATTTTGGTTTCCCAAAATAAAAAGTTTTGTACCACTTTTGTTCATAGGTTTCATTTATGGCCATTTTCTAAATTCCCCAATTTATAATCCTTTAGGAATTTTAGAGCAAGACCAAAAATAGTATTTTGAACTCTTGGAACTTCCTTGACAAATATAAAAGAGTTATTAGAAATAGTTTGTCACCAACAAACTCACTTGAGTTAAACTTGTTTGAAAACAATTGTGGCTTTCGTCTCCCTTTGTTTTCATTTGTTTCCAAAAGTTTTGTTTCAACTCGCACACACAAATCAAACGATGCCATGATGCATGAATGATATGCAAAAGTGAAAATTTTACTCGGGTTTTTCGGTTCTCAAGCTTTGGGCTGTTACAACTCTACCCTCCTTACAGGAATCTCGCCCCGAGATTCTAAGATTGCGGAAAGAAGTCGGGATACTCCTCACGAAGACTAGACTCTCGTTCCCAAGTTGCTTCATCTTCGGAGTGGTGAGACCACTGAACTTTGAGGAACTTGGTAGTCTTGTTACGGGTCTTCCTTTCGGCTTCATCCAGGATACGGATAGGATGCTCGCGATAAGTGAGGTCTTCCTGGAGATCCAGTTCTTCATGATTGACCCCATGGATCGGATCCTTGAAACATCGGCGAAGTTGGGAGACATGAAACACGTCATGCACATTTGGGAATTTGACCGGTAACTCCAACTTATAAGAAAGATCTCCTCGCTTTTCTAGAACGGTGAAAGGACCAACATAGCGAGGTGCCAATTTCCCTTTGATTCCGAAGCGGCGAACGCCACGAAGGGGAGAGACACGGAGATAAGCTTTATCACCAATTTCATAGTGAATCTCCTGGTGGTGCTTATCATAGTAGCTCTTCTGCCTAGACTGAGCAATCTTCAGATTCTCTCTTATGATTCTAACCTTCTCCTCAGCTTCATTGATCACATCCGGACCAAAGAGTGCTCTCTCTCCGGTCTCGGACCAATTTAGAGGAGTGCGACATTTTCTTCCATATAGAGCCTCGAATGGAGCCATGCCCAGACTAGCTTGATAGCTATTGTTGTAAGAGAATTCCGCGAAAGGAAGGTACTTTTCCCAACCCTTGCCAAAAGAGATCACACATGCCCTAAGCATGTCTTCCAGGACTTGGTTTACTCTTTCGGTCTGACCATCAGTTTGAGGATGGTAGGCGGTACTGAAGTTGAGACGGGACCCCATAGCAGTTTGGAAACTCTGCCAAAACTTGGAGACGAAGATACTTCCACGGTCCGATATGATCCTCAAAGGGACCCCATGCAATGGAACAATACGAGCCAAATACAAGTCAGCAAGTTGACTTGCCCGTATATCATCGCGGACTGGTAGGAAGTGAGCAACCTTGGAAAGACGATCAATGATGACCCAGATTGCATTGTTGCCCTTTTGAGATCGGGGAAACCCGGTGATGAAGTCCATACCAATTTCATCCCATTTCCACTCGGGGACTGCAATAGGGCGAAGAGTACCGGGAGGTCTTTGATGTTCAGCCTTTACCCGTCGACAGGTGTCGCATTCAGCAACATACTGGGCAATTTCTCGTTTCATACGATTCCACCAGAATTGTGGTCGAAGGTCTTGGTACATTTTGGTACTACCGGGATGAATAGAGCGGAGATTCATGAGCTTCTTGGAGGATCAGCCCTCTCAATTTTTGTTTCTTTGGCACTACCAAGCGGTCACCAAAATAAACAACTCCGGATTCATTGATAGAAAAACATTTCGCCTTCCCGCTAGCAATGTTCTCCTTGATTTTTAGAATGCCCTTGTCACGAGTTTGAGCATCCTTAATCTGGTCTACAAGAGTAGATTTGATCTCCAGATTTGCAAGGTAGCCAGAGGGAACCACTTCTAAGTTCAAACGAGAGAACTCTTCATGGAGGGCAGGTTGGGCCTTTTCAATCATCAGATTGCTGCAATAGGACTTCCGACTTAGCGCGTCAGCCACGACGTTTGATTTGCCGGGTTGATAGTTCAGACTCACATCATAGTCCTTGATTAACTCCAACCAACGCCTTTGCCTGAGATTTAAATCCGGCTGGGTGAAGAGGTACTTCAGACTCTTGTGATCCGAGAAGATCTCGCAACGGTTACCAAACAGGTATGGTCTCCATTGCTTCAAAGCATAAACCACCGCGGCAAGCTCTAGATCATGGGTAGGGTAATTGTGCTCGTGCGGCTTCAATTGGCGAGAAGCATACGCCACCACATGGCCATCTTGCATTAGTACACAACCCAACCCTTGTAGAGAGGCGTCACAGAAAACGACGAAATCCTTGCTGGTGTCCGGCAGGACAAGCACAGGAGCGGACGTGAGCTTGGCTTTCAGGGTTTTGAAACTCTCTTCAGCTTCGGCCGACCATACAAACTTTTTATCCTTCTTAAGAAGGTCAGTCAATGCCTTGGCTATTCTGGAGAAGGCTTCGATGAACCGGCGGTAGTAACCTGCCAATCCGAGGAAGCTACGGATGTCCTTGACTGACATTGGGGTTGGCCAATCCAGAATGGTCTGAATCTTGTCAGGAATGACTTCCAGACCATTTGCGGATATTACATGACCAAGGAAGACAAGTTTATCCAACCAAAACTCACACTTGGAGAACTTGGCATAGAGGCGGTGTTCTCGGAGTCGTGTCAGAACCAAACGAAGATGTTCGGCATGCTCTTCATCGGTTTTGGAATAAACGAGGATGTCATCGATGTAAATGACGACAAACTTGTCAAGATAATCCATGAAGATGGAGTTCATGAGCCTCATGAAAGTAGCTGGAGCATTAGTGAGACCAAAGGACATGACGGTATACTCATATGAGCCATAGTGAGTAACAAAAGCTGTCTTTGGAATATCCTCCTTTCTGATCTTTATCTGATGGTAGCCTGACCTCAGATCCATCTTGGAGAATACCGTTGCACCAGTTAACTGATCCAACAGATCATTGATGCGAGGGATAGGATACTTGTTCTTGATTGTCACCGCATTCAACGGTCGATAGTCAGAGACTAGACGAGGCACGGTAGAATCCCTCTTCTTGACAAAGAGTACCGGATAACCCCAAGGTGAACTGCTAGGCTGGATGAAATCCTTTGCTAACAGCTGATCAATTTGCTCTTTCAACAGAGCCAACTCTTCCACCGGCATACGGTAGGGCTTCTTGGAAATTGGAGCAGTACCGGGAAGTAGATCTATTACAAACTCCACACTTCGGTCAGGAGGCATGCCAGGCAACTCTTCCGGGAACACATCCGGGAAGTCACACACCACGTGTATGTCCTGGATTTCAGGAGGAGATTCGCCTTCCATAAAGCAAAGGAGGATCTCAGGTGAGTTGGGTATGATGGAAGACAGAGGTCTTGACAATGCAGACCAATACTTCACCCTGTCACCGGAGGAATTGGTCACGGTGACGGTCTTGGCAGCACAGTCGAGATTAGCCTGGTATTGGGCTAGCCAGTTCATGCCCAGTATGACATCAATGCCACTTGACCTCAGAGCTACCAAAGCGAAAGGGAAAGAGTAGTAACCGATAGTAATCTGGACTTCAGGAGTATCCCATCGGTTTGCCATTTGGAGCCAGGAGTGGCGATCACCAAGGGAAGGCTCATTTTCTCAAACGGTATTTTGTGGTCTTTTGCAAATGCTATGGATATGAATGAATGCGATGCTCCAGAATCAAACAAAACTGTAGCAAGATTGTTGTTGATTCGGTAGAAACATCTGAGTTGATTTGGGATTGACAACGCAGCGGGAGCAACGTGACACATAACACTAAAGGTCGAACCCACCCCGCGTTTCTAATCATTTTGAAGTAGCAGACGAGGAGTAAAACCTTTAAGTCAAATCGAGATAAGATTGCTCCGAGATTAGAGGGTAACCAGATAAGGAGTAAAAAGAATCCTAAGATGGTTTTCACAACTCATTTTTAGGTTAAAAATATTTTCACAAACACTAGACTCAACATCGACCAGTAGAAGGGTTTCCTACAGGCAGTACGGCTCTGATACCAACTTGTGGCGCCCCGACCTGACTGCTATACAGTGATGCTGTGTGTCACCGGTTTTAAGCGATACAACCGGAGGTTACGGGTTTACCAATCCCCGGCCAAAACCTTTGGCAGGTGTTGCTCGGAATGGATCATCGGCAACACAACACCCCGATTGATGCCTTAACACAGGCACAACCCTCAATGCATAATAGAGAGATCAAGACTTGTGGAACAACTGGCACATCACAGACTCTACGACACAAATCATATAGTTCAACTCTTATAGTAGAGAAAGATAGCAAATGACAACCAGAGGTCACAGACCCAACATTACAACAAGCGGAAGTAAATTAGGTTGTTCTAACAACAAGAACCAAATATGGCCAAAGAGGCCTACAGATAAACATCACAGCGCCAGCTGCTCCGAGATGTCCCAAGCTGCCACCTGGGAACCCCAGACTACTCGTCGACGTCCACAAAGAACCCACCTTCGAGGTCGGTGAAGCCCTCTCCTGAAAATAAGCAAACGACGTTGAGTTCGACGAACTCGCAAGATTATATATAGAGCTTTAGCTCGATGAGGCTTTCAAGGTTTTATGGCTGTTTTGCATAAAGCTGATTTTATTTATGAAAAACATAACTCAATGGCATCGACTATACAGAGTATTTTGAAAAGGGGTAAGAAGTAACTCTTTCTTTCATCACCTTACTCATCATCAACCATTGTACCTGTTCATCAAAGGCACCTCCCCGAATCACCCTCGAGGAAGCTCACCTTACAATCTTGAAGTGGTACCTCTAGTACCTAGTTTTTAATCATTCCGTTGAAGTTATTCTATGATCTTATCGTCCTTTCCCAAGTTGTCCTTAACCGTGGACACGGCTTTTCGAAAAGATTTACCCTGCAGGGGTGTACAATGTTTGCCACGCGTACCGTCCGGCCCATTACCTGCGCATTAGCTCTCTTCCTTGGAAAGCCGGCTGGGTGGGAGCGGTGTCGACTTCTCCCTCGTTAAGGACTTTCCAGGATCATCAGTGACGGTAGGACTGCCAGGATCACAACACCCCGCCCCACGGCCACTCATTTTCCTAACACCACCATCCTCATCCCCGTTCATACCACCATCATCACGCACGCGCAAATGGAAGCCCGAACTAGAGGACCCTGGCTAGCCCCGCCCGAGTTATTTAGTTTATGAGGGTTCCTGCACTGCGAATGCATAGGCCTCACGCATGGTTGCACGCTCAGTCTTGGTTCGGGAGGTAAAGAACTCGCACCTAGGCGGCGAGAACGAGACAAAGCACCACAACCACAGTGGCCTCTCATCCCAGCCTTTAAGCATCTTATTACCTGTTACCACAATTCTCCACATCATCTGAACATTCCACACCTGTTTCCAACATGAAATATCCATCGAACGGATAACACTTGCCTAAGCATCAACATAGCATAGTTTAGTATCTCAGGCCAACAATACAACCCTATGGTTAATAGGAGGGAAACAGGGAATGGCATCGGAAACTTAATGCAACTATAGGATACTCTAATCCGATAAAAATTGACATTTAGAACCGCATGCAATATTATAGTGGAGGAAATATTTGTGGAAACATAGGATAAGATATGCTCAGAGGGGGGATTACGCTTGCCTGGCTCAACGTGCTGGAAGTACGGATCGTCACGAGACTGCGGTGTCACTTCAGCTCCTTGATCTACCGAAGCATAACAACGGAAGAACAATCAACCACCACACATGCTTTAACAAATGCAATGCGCAAACACATGATGGCATGACATTTTTAATGCACTGAACTGCTGATAACTAGTTCTACCAATTTACACGGGGTGGAGAAAACAATTATTATTCAACAAGGGAGAAACAAAGCTCCATATTCGTTTTAATGCTTTCCTG
Source organism: Poa pratensis (assembly GCA_947311845.1). Classification (NCBI taxonomy): domain Eukaryota; kingdom Viridiplantae; phylum Streptophyta; class Magnoliopsida; order Poales; family Poaceae; genus Poa; species Poa pratensis. The sequence goes on from CAMZMU010000083.1 coordinate 29,159,859, forward strand.
TGCTATAGATCATGTAAACATGCATGAGAAGGATGCTACTGATTGATGCACATTTTTCTGAGCATTTGGATTTAAAGAACACATTTTTCTGGACATTTTGGGTAAACACGGTAGTACCGGTACCGTCGCGGTAGTACCGGGCTCGCGGTAGTACCGGCTCCGGGGCGGTACTTCCTGATAAGATCTGTCGAGAGTCCAGTAGCTCCTGGGAGATACGGTAGTGGATGCGGTACTACCGCGTCGACACGAGGAACTTCGGCGACGGCGATTCCTCCGGTGGCTCCGACGAATCCCGAGCTACGGATCACGAGCGACGTAAAGGAGGGCACGGTGAGGTTCGGGTGCTCACCCTGGTAGAGTGGATGGGCTCGGGAGGCAGGAGAGGCGACGACCGCGACGAAATCGTCCGTGGCGGCTCCCGGACGGCGGCGGCGAAGGAGGGGACGGCGACGGCGATGTGCAGCCTCCGGGCTCGATTCCTCGGGTGGAGTGGTAGCAGACGACGCGGCGGACGTCGTGGTGTGCTCCGATTTGCTCGGGGTGGCCTCAATCGACGGCGAGGCGGCGGCGGAGCTCGGCGTCCATGGCGGCTCGGTGCGGGTCTCGTGGGGGAAGAAATGGGGAGCAGGTGAGCGAAATGGATAGGGTGAGGAGCGTGGACGCGTGGTGCTCGGTCTCCTCGCAGGTGAGGGCAGGGGGAAGGGGGCCCTGCGCGGCGTGCAGCGTGGGCGCGGCCACGGCGACGGCATGGCGCCAGTGCCGCCTGGAGAGAGACGACCATTTCGCGAAAACCCCCTGGAGAAAACTTTGTTCATCACGAACTGGTCCTTCTCCCTTTTCTTTTCAATTAGGACCAGCAGCTTAGGGATTTTATTAGGGAACTAAACCATTTTAGAAAAATATGGCAAAATTTGGGGAGGCTCCCCGTAGTCCGTAGAAGCTCCACAAATTTTGGTTTCCCAAAATAAAAAGTTTTGTACCACTTTTGTTCATAGGTTTCATTTATGGCCATTTTCTAAATTCCCCAATTTATAATCCTTTAGGAATTTTAGAGCAAGACCAAAAATAGTATTTTGAACTCTTGGAACTTCCTTGACAAATATAAAAGAGTTATTAGAAATAGTTTGTCACCAACAAACTCACTTGAGTTAAACTTGTTTGAAAACAATTGTGGCTTTCGTCTCCCTTTGTTTTCATTTGTTTCCAAAAGTTTTGTTTCAACTCGCACACACAAATCAAACGATGCCATGATGCATGAATGATATGCAAAAGTGAAAATTTTACTCGGGTTTTTCGGTTCTCAAGCTTTGGGCTGTTACAACTCTACCCTCCTTACAGGAATCTCGCCCCGAGATTCTAAGATTGCGGAAAGAAGTCGGGATACTCCTCACGAAGACTAGACTCTCGTTCCCAAGTTGCTTCATCTTCGGAGTGGTGAGACCACTGAACTTTGAGGAACTTGGTAGTCTTGTTACGGGTCTTCCTTTCGGCTTCATCCAGGATACGGATAGGATGCTCGCGATAAGTGAGGTCTTCCTGGAGATCCAGTTCTTCATGATTGACCCCATGGATCGGATCCTTGAAACATCGGCGAAGTTGGGAGACATGAAACACGTCATGCACATTTGGGAATTTGACCGGTAACTCCAACTTATAAGAAAGATCTCCTCGCTTTTCTAGAACGGTGAAAGGACCAACATAGCGAGGTGCCAATTTCCCTTTGATTCCGAAGCGGCGAACGCCACGAAGGGGAGAGACACGGAGATAAGCTTTATCACCAATTTCATAGTGAATCTCCTGGTGGTGCTTATCATAGTAGCTCTTCTGCCTAGACTGAGCAATCTTCAGATTCTCTCTTATGATTCTAACCTTCTCCTCAGCTTCATTGATCACATCCGGACCAAAGAGTGCTCTCTCTCCGGTCTCGGACCAATTTAGAGGAGTGCGACATTTTCTTCCATATAGAGCCTCGAATGGAGCCATGCCCAGACTAGCTTGATAGCTATTGTTGTAAGAGAATTCCGCGAAAGGAAGGTACTTTTCCCAACCCTTGCCAAAAGAGATCACACATGCCCTAAGCATGTCTTCCAGGACTTGGTTTACTCTTTCGGTCTGACCATCAGTTTGAGGATGGTAGGCGGTACTGAAGTTGAGACGGGACCCCATAGCAGTTTGGAAACTCTGCCAAAACTTGGAGACGAAGATACTTCCACGGTCCGATATGATCCTCAAAGGGACCCCATGCAATGGAACAATACGAGCCAAATACAAGTCAGCAAGTTGACTTGCCCGTATATCATCGCGGACTGGTAGGAAGTGAGCAACCTTGGAAAGACGATCAATGATGACCCAGATTGCATTGTTGCCCTTTTGAGATCGGGGAAACCCGGTGATGAAGTCCATACCAATTTCATCCCATTTCCACTCGGGGACTGCAATAGGGCGAAGAGTACCGGGAGGTCTTTGATGTTCAGCCTTTACCCGTCGACAGGTGTCGCATTCAGCAACATACTGGGCAATTTCTCGTTTCATACGATTCCACCAGAATTGTGGTCGAAGGTCTTGGTACATTTTGGTACTACCGGGATGAATAGAGAGCGGAGATTCATGAGCTTCTTGGAGGATCAGCCCTCTCAATTTTTGTTTCTTTGGCACTACCAAGCGGTCACCAAAATAAACAACTCCGGATTCATTGATAGAAAAACATTTCGCCTTCCCGCTAGCAATGTTCTCCTTGATTTTTAGAATGCCCTTGTCACGAGTTTGAGCATCCTTAATCTGGTCTACAAGAGTAGATTTGATCTCCAGATTTGCAAGGTAGCCAGAGGGAACCACTTCTAAGTTCAAACGAGAGAACTCTTCATGGAGGGCAGGTTGGGCCTTTTCAATCATCAGATTGCTGCAATAGGACTTCCGACTTAGCGCGTCAGCCACGACGTTTGATTTGCCGGGTTGATAGTTCAGACTCACATCATAGTCCTTGATTAACTCCAACCAACGCCTTTGCCTGAGATTTAAATCCGGCTGGGTGAAGAGGTACTTCAGACTCTTGTGATCCGAGAAGATCTCGCAACGGTTACCAAACAGGTATGGTCTCCATTGCTTCAAAGCATAAACCACCGCGGCAAGCTCTAGATCATGGGTAGGGTAATTGTGCTCGTGCGGCTTCAATTGGCGAGAAGCATACGCCACCACATGGCCATCTTGCATTAGTACACAACCCAACCCTTGTAGAGAGGCGTCACAGAAAATGACGAAATCCTTGCTGGTGTCCGGCAGGACAAGCACAGGAGCGGACGTGAGCTTGGCTTTCAGGGTTTTGAAACTCTCTTCAGCTTCGGCCGACCATACAAACTTTTTATCCTTCTTAAGAAGGTCAGTCAATGCCTTGGCTATTCTGGAGAAGGCTTCGATGAACCGGCGGTAGTAACCTGCCAATCCGAGGAAGCTACGGATGTCCTTGACTGACATTGGGGTTGGCCAATCCAGAATGGTCTGAATCTTGTCAGGAATGACTTCCAGACCATTTGCGGATATTACATGACCAAGGAAGACAAGTTTATCCAACCAAAACTCACACTTGGAGAACTTGGCATAGAGGCGGTGTTCTCGGAGTCGTGTCAGAACCAAACGAAGATGTTCGGCATGCTCTTCATCGGTTTTGGAATAAACGAGGATGTCATCGATGTAAATGACGACAAACTTGTCAAGATAATCCATGAAGATGGAGTTCATGAGCCTCATGAAAGTAGCTGGAGCATTAGTGAGACCAAAGGACATGACGGTATACTCATATGAGCCATAGTGAGTAACAAAAGCTGTCTTTGGAATATCCTCCTTTCTGATCTTTATCTGATGGTAGCCTGACCTCAGATCCATCTTGGAGAATACCGTTGCACCAGTTAACTGATCCAACAGATCATTGATGCGAGGGATAGGATACTTGTTCTTGATTGTCACCGCATTCAACGGTCGATAGTCAGAGACTAGACGAGGCACGGTAGAATCCCTCTTCTTGACAAAGAGTACCGGATAACCCCAAGGTGAACTGCTAGGCTGGATGAAATCCTTTGCTAACAGCTGATCAATTTGCTCTTTCAACAGAGCCAACTCTTCCACCGGCATACGGTAGGGCTTCTTGGAAATTGGAGCAGTACCGGGAAGTAGATCTATTACAAACTCCACACTTCGGTCAGGAGGCATGCCAGGCAACTCTTCCGGGAACACATCCGGGAAGTCACACACCACGTGTATGTCCTGGATTTCAGGAGGAGATTCGCCTTCCATAAAGCAAAGGAGGATCTCAGGTGAGTTGGGTATGATGGAAGACAGAGGTCTTGACAATGCAGACCAATACTTCACCCTGTCACCGGAGGAATTGGTCACGGTGACGGTCTTGGCAGCACAGTCGAGATTAGCCTGGTATTGGGCTAGCCAGTTCATGCCCAGTATGACATCAATGCCACTTGACCTCAGAGCTACCAAAGCGAAAGGGAAAGAGTAGTAACCGATAGTAATCTGGACTTCAGGAGTAATCCCATCGGTTTGCCATTTGGAGCCAGGAGTGGCGATCACCAAGGGAAGGCTCATTTTCTCAAACGGTATTTTGTGGTCTTTTGCAAATGCTATGGATATGAATGAATGCGATGCTCCAGAATCAAACAAAACTGTAGCAAGATTGTTGTTGATTCGGTAGAAACATCTGAGTTGATTTGGGATTGACAACGCAGCGGGAGCAACGTGACACATAACACTAAAGGTCGAACCCACCCCGCGTTTCTAATCATTTTGAAGTAGCAGACGAGGAGTAAAACCTTTAAGTCAAATCGAGATAAGATTGCTCCGAGATTAGAGGGTAACCAGATAAGGAGTAAAAAGAATCCTAAGATGGTTTTCACAACTCATTTTTAGGTTAAAAATATTTTCACAAACACTAGACTCAACATCGACCAGTAGAAGGGTTTCCTACAGGCAGTACGGCTCTGATACCAACTTGTGGCGCCCCGACCTGACTGCTATACAGTGATGCTGTGTGTCACCGGTTTTAAGCGATACAACCGGAGGTTACGGGTTTACCAATCCCCGGCCAAAACCTTTGGCAGGTGTTGCTCGGAATGGATCATCGGCAACACAACACCCCGATTGATGCCTTAACACAGGCACAACCCTCAATGCATAATAGAGAGATCAAGACTTGTGGAACAACTGGCACATCACAGACTCTACGACACAAATCATATAGTTCAACTCTTATAGTAGAGAAAGATAGCAAATGACAACCAGAGGTCACAGACCCAACATTACAACAAGCGGAAGTAAATTAGGTTGTTCTAACAACAAGAACCAAATATGGCCAAAGAGGCCTACAGATAAACATCACAGCGCCAGCTGCTCCGAGATGTCCCAAGCTGCCACCTGGGAACCCCAGACTACTCGTCGACGTCCACAAAGAACCCACCTTCGAGGTCGGTGAAGCCCTCTCCTGAAAATAAGCAAACGACGTTGAGTTCGACGAACTCGCAAGATTATATATAGAGCTTTAGCTCGATGAGGCTTTCAAGGTTTTATGGCTGTTTTGCATAAAGCTGATTTTATTTATGAAAAACATAACTCAATGGCATCGACTATACAGAGTATTTTGAAAAGGGGTAAGAAGTAACTCTTTCTTTCATCACCTTACTCATCATCAACCATTGTACCTGTTCATCAAAGGCACCTCCCCGAATCACCCTCGAGGAAGCTCACCTTACAATCTTGAAGTGGTACCTCTAGTACCTAGTTTTTAATCATTCCGTTGAAGTTATTCTATGATCTTATCGTCCTTTCCCAAGTTGTCCTTAACCGTGGACACGGCTTTTCGAAAAGATTTACCCTGCAGGGGTGTACAATGTTTGCCACGCGTACCGTCCGGCCCATTACCTGCGCATTAGCTCTCTTCCTTGGAAAGCCGGCTGGGTGGGAGCGGTGTCGACTTCTCCCTCGTTAAGGACTTTCCAGGATCATCAGTGACGGTAGGACTGCCAGGATCACAACACCCCGCCCCACGGCCACTCATTTTCCTAACACCACCATCCTCATCCCCGTTCATACCACCATCATCACGCACGCGCAAATGGAAGCCCGAACTAGAGGACCCTGGCTAGCCCCGCCCGAGTTATTTAGTCTATGAGGGTTCCGGCACTGCGAATGCATAGGCCTCACGCATGGTTGCACGCTCAGTCTTGGTTCGGGAGGTAAAGAACTCGCACCTAGGCGGCGAGAACGAGACAAAGCACCACAACCACAGTGGCCTCTCATCCCAGCCTTTAAGCATCTTATTACCTGTTACCACAATTCTCCACATCATCTGAACATTCCACACCTGTTTCCAACATGAAATATCCATCGAACGGATAACACTTGCCTAAGCATCAACATAGCATAGTTTAGTATCTCAGGCCAACAATACAACCCTATGGTTAATAGGAGGGAAACAGGGAATGGCATCGGAAACTTAATGCAACTATAGGATACTCTAATCCGATAAAAATTGACATTTAGAACCGCATGCAATATTATAGTGGAGGAAATATTTGTGGAAACATAGGATAAGATATGCTCAGAGGGGGGATTACGCTTGCCTGGCTCAACGTGCTGGAAGTACGGATCGTCACGAGACTGCGGTGTCACTTCAGCTCCTTGATCTACCGAAGCATAACAACGGAAGAACAATCAACCACCACACATGCTTTAACAAATGCAATGCGCAAACACATGATGGCATGACATTTTTAATGCACTGAACTGCTGATAACTAGTTCTACCAATTTACACGGGGTGGAGAAAACAATTATTATTCAACAAGGGAGAAACAAAGCTCCATATTCGTTTTAATGCTTTCCTGTGCTATAGATCATGTAAACATGCATGAGAAGGATGCTACTGATTGATGCACATTTTTCTGAGCATTTGGATTTAAAGAACACATTTTTCTGGACATTTTGGGTAAACACGGTAGTACCGGTACCGTCGCGGTAGTACCGGGCTCGCGGTAGTACCGGCTCCGGGGCGGTACTTCCTGATAAGATCTGTCGAGAGTCCAGTAGCTCCTGGGAGATACGGTAGTGGACGCGGTACTACCGCGTCGACACGAGGAACTTCGGCGACGGCGATTCCTCCGGTGGCTCCGACGAATCCCGAGCTACGGATCGCGAGCGACGTAAAGGAGGGCACGGTGAGGTTCGGGTGCTCACCCTGGTAGAGTGGATGGGCTCGGGAGGCAGGAGAGGCGACGACCGCGACGAAATCGTCCGTGGCGGCTCCCGGACGGCGGCGGCGAAGGAGGGGACGGCGACGGCGATGTGCAGCCTCCGGGCTCGATTCCTCGGGTGGAGTGGTAGCAGACGACGCGGCGGACGTCGTGGTGTGCTCCGATTTGCTCGGGGTGGCCTCAATCGACGGCGAGGCGGCGGCGGAGCTCGGCGTCCATGGCGGCTCGGTGCGGGTCTCGTGGGGGAAGAAATGGGGAGCAGGTGAGCGAAATGGATAGGATGAGGAGCGTGGACGCGTGGTGCTCGGTCTCCTCGCAGGTGAGGGCAGGGGGAAGGGGGCCCTGCGCGGCGTGCAGCGTGGGCGCGGCCACGGCGACGGCATGGCGCCAGTGCCGCCTGGAGAGAGACGACCATTTCGCGAAAACCCCCTGGAGAAAACTTTGTTCATCACGAACTGGTCCTTCTCCCTTTTCTTTTCAATTAGGACCAGCAGCTTAGAGATTTTATTAGGGCACTAAACCATTTTAGAAAAATATGGCAAAATTTGGGGAGGCTCCCCTTAGTCCGTAGAAACTCCACAAATTTTGGTTTCCCAAAATAAAAAGTTTTGTACCACTTTTATTCATAGGTTTCATTTATGGCCATTTTCTAAATTCCCCAATTTATAATCCTTTAGGAATTTTAGAGCAAGACCAAAAATAGTATTTTGAACTCTTGGAACTTCCTTGACAAATATAAAAGAGTTATTAGAAATAGTTTGTCACCAACAAACTCACTTGAGTTAAACTTGTTTGAAAACAATTGTGGCTTTCGTCTCCCTTTGTTTTCATTTGTTTCCAAAAGTTTTGTTTCAACTCGCACACACAAATCAAACGATGCCATGATGCATGAATGATATGCAAAAGTGAAAATTTTACTCGGGTTTTTCGGTTCTCAAGCTTTGGGCTGTTACATAAACCGGACGTTGTTCCGGCAAGTCTGAACTTTCCGTCTTGCGTTCCACAACCAGGACCACGCTAACAACCAAGTTAGTTGCCGCGATGTAAAGCAGCATTGGTTCCTGCGAACGAGGAGCTGCCAAGATTGGAGCAGACGTTAACGCGTCCTTGAGTTGCTGCAAGGCGGCGTCTGCTTCGTCTGTCCACTCAAAGTTGTCGGATTTCTTCAGAAGCCGGTAGAGAGGCAGTGCCTTCTCACCAAGACGGCTAATGAAACGACTGACGGCAGCCGCCGAGCCGGCAAGTCGCTGCACGTCCTTCAGGTCCTTGGGCCTGGATATGTTGAGGATCGCTTTGATTTTTTCTGGATTTACTTCTATCCCTCGTTCGGAAACGATAAAGCCAAGCAATTTGCCGGCAGGAACCCCGAAGACGCATTTTTTCGGGTTGAGCTTCATCCTATATACCCGGAGGCTATCAAAGGTTTCTCTCAAATCGTCAAGCAAATCTGCCTTCTTTCTTGACATGACGGCAATGTCGTCAACATAGACGTGAACATTGCGGCCAATTTGCTCGTGAAGGCATCTTTGCATACACCGCTGATACGTTGCGCCGGCATTTTTTAGACCGAAGGGCATCGTGATGTAGCAGAAGGTCCCGTAGGGCGTAGTGAACGCTGTTTTGATTTGGTCGGATTCTCGCATTTTGATTTGGTGGTACCCGGAGTACGCATCCAAAAAGCACAGCAGCTCGGAGCCGGCTGTGGAGTCTATGACCTGATCTATACGAGGCAAAGCAAAGTGGTCCTTAGGACAGCACTTGTTCAAACCGGTATAATCAATGCACATTCTCATTTCCTTATTAGGTTTTGGAACCATTACAGGATTTGCCAACCAATCAGTGTGTACTACCTCCCTAATGAACTTGGCTTCTTGCAACTTGATGATCTCCTTCCCTATTGCTGTCCGCTTCTTCTCACCGTAGCGCCTTATTCCTTGCTTCACTGGTTGGCTCCTTCGTAGACGTTAAGAGAGTGCTCGGCAAGTTCCCTCGGGACACCTGGCATGTCGGCTGACGACCATGCAAAGATGTCCTGATTCTCACGGAGGAACCTGACGAGCGCGCTTTCCTATTTGTCGTCCAAGCCAGCCCCTATGGTGACTTGCTTGGAGCTGTCACCTGGGACCAGATCCGCCTTCTTTGTGTCTTCGGACGCCTTGAAAGTGTTCTTTTGCTCAGCGGTCTTTACATGCTCCGGCAACTGCGATATCAGCTCTTTTTCAACATGGCTAATTCCTCTGCGTGGAGGACTGCCTCAGCGAAGGCGGCGTTGCCACGCTCGCACTCCTTTGCTTTCTTGAAGTTGCCACTGACGGTGATTGTACCATTGGGTCCCGGCATCTTCAGCTTGCTGTAGATGTAACACGGCGAGCCATGAACTTGGCGAAAGCTGGCCGTCCAAAGATGGCGTGGTAGGCACTTTTGAAGGGGACTACTTCGAACCTGAGATACTCCGAGCGGTAGTTTGTCTCAGGCCCAAAGTAACCTCCAATTTGATGCTTCCCATTGACTTGGCTTGCTTTCCCGGAACGATGCCATGAAACTTGACTTTGCTGTAGTCAAGCTGGCTTTCCGACAAGTTCATGCGCTTCAGTGTCCGCGTAGATGATGTTGAGGCTGCTGCCGCCATCCATCAACACCTTGGTGAGCTGAAGTTATCGACAATTGGGTCGACGACAAGGGCGTATTTGCCGGGGTGAGGTACGTGATCTGGGTGATCATCTCTATCCCAAGTTATTGGCTCCTCTGACCAGTCTAGATACTGGGGAACATCTGGTACTGTGGCGTTTAGCTCGCGCATCTCCGCCTTTTCTTCTTTGCCGAAGGAGTGCCCAAGAAGCACACCAATTGGCCATGTACCTTGGGATATTTCTTTCTTTGCGCACAGCTTGGTTCCTCATCCTCGGACATGGAAATGCCCCATCATCATCTTCCTTCTTTGTCTTCTCAGCCTTTTTGCTCTTTTTTGATTCCAGCCAACCTCGGGGTCCTTCTTGAAGTCCTCCATGAACCGGCATTCCCCTAATGTGTGGTTAACTTTGCCTAAGGACGCGTGGATTGGGCAGGGCAAGGCTTTTGCCTGATCGTACGTCAGGCGCTGCTTGCTGGAGCCGCCATCTTTACCCTTTCCTTTCCACTTGCGGTTGCCGCCTTTGCCTTCGAAGGCGGCGGCGACCTCGTTTGATGGTCCGGCTTTGTCATCCTGGGGAGCCTTGCGTTTGTGACTTGCTCGCCTGTTTGGCGCCATATCATGTGCGCCATCTCCATCGCGTGCATCATCATCCGCCTGTGCGTACATGGCTGCTACTTCGAGCATGACTCCGAGATCCTTGACTTGCATGCGTACGAGCTTATGTCTGAGACTTGAGCCCTTCAGGAGGCCTGTGGTGAAGGCATGGATTGCTTGATTGTCGTCTACGTTCTCGCAGCTTGCCTTTGTTTGAATCCACCTTGCCAAGAAGCTTGTAGCTGTTTCATCTGGCTTTTGCACGCAACGAACCAAATCTGTGTATGTATTGGGTCGCTTGTACGTGCCTTGGAAGTGCTGCGTGAACACCTTTTCCATGTCATGCCAACTATGAATGCTTTTCTCCGGCAAGTTTTCGATCCAGCTTCGGGCTGTCCCCTCCAGCATGAGGGGAAGGAAGCGTGCGCGACGAGGCCATTGCCTCCGGCAATTTCAACTGCCAGCGCGTAGTCCGACAACCATGAGTTTGGCTTGTCCGCTCCATTGTACCTTTGATGAGTTTTTGACACTGATGTCATGTCTCGGGTACTTGAACGTTGCGGATGGCTGGGCCAAAGCACTCAGGTCCTAGATAGGCATCTTGCTTTCCAGCCTTGATGTCATTGAGACGATGTCTCGCGTCTTGCGGACTGAGCTGTTTGCCAGATCTATCGGCATGAGGCTCGTCCTGCGCTGCCCGGCTGTGCCTAGGCTCGTTGTTGTGTCCCCGGCTTCCGCCTTCGTGCCTGGGCACTGGTGGTGGGGACTGTGTGCGGTCCCTGCTTCTTCTTGGCGGCGGGGCGTTGTCGCGGTTGCCGCCACTCCTTGGCGGCTGCTTGCTGCCCCTGCTTCCGCCTTCATCCCGCCTAGGCGGAGGAGGTGAGGCCTTGCGCCTGTTGCCGGTCCTGGATGCCTCGTCACGCTGCCTTTGGAGGTGGTGATTTGCGTGGGTCTTTCTCCTTGTCCTTCCCTTTTCCGTGGCTACTGGAGCCGGACGGATCTTCGGGTTGCCACCGGCCGCAGCTTTGCAAGCGTTGGATTTGATTCCAACTTTCCTCCCCTTGCGTCCGCCATGTCGGCGCGAGAATCAGCACGGGCCTGCTGCTCTAGAGCTTTGTGAGCAAGGATCGATGCGTAGTAATCTTCTCGTCCTTGTCATAGTCATCATTGTTGAGGATGTCCAAGGCGGCTGCAGTGTTGAGGACAGGGGTTGCGAGGATGACGTCCCCGTTCTTGTCCTTACGCTGCGGCGCTGTAGCCCACTCGAAACCAAGCTTTTGGGCAGGGGATTTGAAGGTGTCAGATCCCTGCCTTTCTTCTTTTCTTCTCGCCCAGTCCTGCCGGCTTGGGCAATGGTGGTGGTGAAAAGATTGCGCTTGGGGTCGCACTTGGCGGTTATCTTGGCGTTTTCCTCCTTGGCTTCGTCGAGGAGGCTCTGGACCTCTGCTTGCTTGCTTTTGAGGTACTCAGTTTGCTCCACCAAGGTGTTCCGAAGTTTCTCCAAATCAGCCGGATTGGTTTTGTCGTTTACCGGCGTGTGAGAACTTCCGCCAGGCCGCCATGTTCCTATCTTGCTGGGCTCGCCCTTCTCCAGAATTTCTTCTTTGGAGCCCCAGGAGGCTCTGGAAACTGTGGATCGGTTGCCGGGGTCCCCAGGTTGGCGGCGTCAGTTGCCGCCTTCTCTGAGGCTGCACCGGTGACATCCGCCACAAAAACCTGCTGCATGTTGACGGAGAGCCCGTAGCCGCCTCAGAAGGCGGAGGATCAGGTGTAACAAAACACTGCTTGACCCGTTGCTCAAACATGCTGGCAGAATCTTCTTCGGAATCAGAATCTACGTTGACGTGAACGGTAGATCTGGATCCGGCATCCGACATCGCATCATCCTGGAGTGCAGGAAGAATAGATTCGGGATCTTGACTGTTGGGCTGGGAGTCTGATCCCAGTCCCGTCATGCCGACAAAGTGTAGATCTGAATCTGCGGACTCCTCAGAGGAGGCAAACTCAGATCCGTCTTGATTGTAGGGTGGGATGGCGAATAAATTCGCGGCAACCCATACGCCTCAGAAGTGTAGCCGATGAACACATCGACGCCGCCAAACGGCACAACTCCGCATCCGACAATGTAGTCGTCTGCGGGGATGTAGGACTCGTCGCAGCTGATGTAGTGGTTGTCGCCGTAGCGAACAGCGCGGCCGACGGCGATTGTTTCGCCGATGCCGCCAAGGTTCCCGCCTGGAACGTGACGCCTGACGCCTTAGGCCCCACGGTGGGCGCCAACTGTCGTCGTATCGGCATCTTGGATAGGAGACGGGGTCCTGCTAGCCGAGGGTGAACGTAGGGCAAGAAGGTGGACGTCGTCGAGGTCGGGATTGTACACGGCAGTTTACCCAGCTTCAGGCACCACGGCGGTGGCGGTGCCCTACGTGCTGCTATAATCACTATAAGGCAATATCGCCGTGAACAGGTTACAATGAGTTGGTTATGTGTTGATCGATGCCCTAAAGGCGTCCCGAGGTCCAGCTTATATAGGCGGCTGGACCTAGGGTTACAAGGTGATTACGTATCCAGCAAGTATACGGAGTCCTAAACCTAGCCGGCAAGTATGCCGCCTTCCGTCTTGGTCTTGGTGGCTTCATGGGCTTCAGTCTTGGGCCTCCTCCTTGCCGGCATCCGCCTTCCTTGGTCGTCAGCTATCTGGGCCGCCCGGCAGGCAAAGCCTTCACCACCACTGCGGGCCACCCTGGACTAGCCGGATTGATCCATGCTGGTGATACCCCTAGTAGGTATATCCCCAACAAACGGTTTAGAGGATAAAACATTTTAAATTTTCGAATTGTGCATTTAATGTGATGATGTCGCTAGATTCCTACATGCATACATACATGTGCTCTCTCTATTAGGGGAAAAGCACACACGAAACAACCGCCGCATGGAGAGGGTACGCGTGCGGCGCCTCTGTGTAGCTTTTCCCCACATTCTTTGTGGAGACCCGCCCAGTACATCGAAATGAGCCGACTCCCAACCCTAGGGGTACGGCCCATTTTCAAATTCCAGCCCAAACTCAGCAGGAGCCCAGTCCCAACCCTACCGTTCGTCTCCAACCTCAGTCGTCGTCTCACTTTACATCTTCTGCGCCTCCATCCCCGCGCGGACGCAGCCTGATCTCCATGTACAACATCTTCCCATCCCTTACTCTCGACAAATTCCTCCTCCGCCGGCGCCGATGCTTCGCTAATCGGCCATCACAAATCGCTGTCGATTCTGGCATTCTGCCAACCCATCGAGATCAAACATTGAAGATTTTCCATGGCCGAGGACCAGTCAAACGAGTACGAGGTCGTCCCTACAAAGGAAAAGGGCCAATTCCATTTCCCGGTATGGTTCTCGTCGGCCCAGGTTCCCTTCAGCTCGAGGAAGGTCGCTAGCAGTAGCGTTGCCGGATGCAAATGTGATGCAACTTTTTTTCGTTGCGACGACCAAGGTGAGATCAGGCTGACTCTTACAGTGCGGCATGGAGCAAATCCCAGAATCCAAGGCATCAAGTTGATACCCAACATGGTTCTTCTCGACAAGACCGGGTCACCAACTTCCATTGGGACAGTGACAACCATGTGCTTCTCGAAGAATGCGGTAACATACAACCAGCTGCGCCTGCGCGCCGTGTCGGAGGATGTGAAGGCGAACTGTGTGGTGGACGACGTCTTCGAAGTAATGTGCTCGCTGGAGGTCACCATGCATGGGCGTGTCACCATGGACCGTACACGTGCACCGGCTCCATTAATGGAGGAGAAGCTCCCTGATTTGGGTCATGATCTGGCCATGATGTTGGATAAGAAAGAACTCACCGACGTTTCCTTTGATGTTGACGGGGAGAGCTTCAGTGCACATCGCCTCGTGCTTGCTGCCCGATCGCCTCTATGGCTCGATGGCTGAAAGCAAGATGGCGTCTATCACCATCCAAGAAATGGGGGCCTCCGCCTTCAGATCTATGCTACATTACATGTACCATGGCTCATTGCCCAATGCTAGCAAGACGGATATTTCTTCCACCATGACAGAATACCAGTGTTTGCTTGTAGCCGCTGATAGGTACGGGTTAGAGAGTCTAAAGAAGATTTGTGAGGACAAGCTATGTGGCAACGGTATAACAGTAGACAATGTTGTGTCAATGTTGGAGCTGGCTGATGGCCACGTTTGCCCCAGACTCAAAGATCGGTGCCTTGATTTCCTATCAGATGGTGAAAATTTCAAGATGGTTGCGACGACTGATAGGTACTTCCATTTGATGCAGACTGTTCCGTCTCTCTTGATTGAAGTGCGGAACAGGTTCAAGATGACACATGAAAAGCCGACTATCACGGAACCGGGTGCTTAGAAGAAAACCCAAATGTCTTAGGCATGACAATGTAGTAGTGATACAGAACTGTTTACTCAATGAATTCCAATGCATAATGTCATGTTCTTAGTTCATTATACCACTCTAGTGCTTTTGTAGTTGCAGGAAATTCCTTGAATAACTATCTAGGTTCAACTTCTCTTTATAATGTTAGAAGAAACATGACAACAGTTCTCTTTTGTTTGCCACTGCGTGCCTGTATCTGTTATTTTAATACATTACTCTTTTTATTAACCATGTCTATTTTTTCAGGCGATGACAGCAAGTTGAACAAAAAATTCTTATCGTAGTGTTTGATGCTATAGAAATGATACAGTACCGTATAACTACTGGAGCATCATAGAACTGTTTGCTATGTTTGTTTCTATGTAGTGAGCAGTTCTTTGTTTGTGTATTAAAAGCTTGTTTGGTTGTTCCAGGAATGCTATAGGAATGAATATGGCTGAAGTTCTTAAAATTTTCTTTCTAAATAGTCCGCAATTATTTTGTGTGTATTAAAAGCTTGTTTGGTTGTCAATGCTACTAGCCTCCAGTTGTACACCACGCTATTCATACTGAGACTTCCTGTTATATTCCAGTTTATTTTATCATGCTTTGTAAAACATACCACGACTTGGAGGCTGTAATAATATTCCATAACTGCACCAAGGGCAAATTTTACTGTACTCTTCAAGCTTTACTCCGAAACTCCTACTGAAGTACAATTCTGAAAGAATTTCAAAAGGTTTGTGGACTTGACTCCTTTGTTTTTTCCTTTGCTTATTCAGTGCTTGGGGTCGGACACAGAGACAGCGAAATCTGAAATCAAAGGAGCTGTGTCTGCAGATGGAAAATATTCACAAGATAATTTCCTTCTGTCACGAAGTGTCGAAGGGAGGTGTTCTAATGGTGAATTTCATTCCTTAGCTCATTATCCTATGTCTTTGGACGGTGGTAGACTAGTTTGGCTTGATCCTGCACTTCTGCAACATCCCCATGAAAGACGCAAGCTGGGGCAACGAGATGTTCGACTCCCACGATCCCAAGCCCCGCAACAACCGAACGAGATTCTCTGACTTAGCCTGTAAGTGGGCACGCCCATGGCTGTCTATGGGCTTTCCGCTTGCCCCCCGATTTATTAAGCGGGACTATGAAATTTCCCACTTAATTCTTGTTTACTTCCGTGGGCGCCCGTCTCAGCCCGTTTAAACCCGTTAGACAATAGAAGACAATGACGGTACTCAGCTCGTTCGTTCCCTTTTCTCAAGAAAAAAAAACCACGTTCGTTCCCTCAACTCCGCTGGTTTTCTTGTACTCTGTCTGCTCCTCTGCCGACGGAGCTCATGGCATCGGCAGCGCCCCCGTATCCAGACGCGCTGGCGGTGGGCGGCGAGCTGTGCATCCTGGAGGGCCGGTCCGTCCCGCATATGCGCCCGGCCGCCGCCCTCAAAGGTTTGTTCATGGAGATGCACTTCAACAGGCTGGGTGTGACGGAGTACGTCCGGAGCGGCACGCTGAACATCGGGTTGCGCACAGGGAAGATTCTCTTGGTGTACAAATCAAATATTTTGCTCTAAATCAATACCGGCTGTAATGATTTATGTCAGTGTTATTTATATATAACTTGCTAAACCATGAGTTTGTCTGCACTATTTTGTATAACCTATCACTACATTATTTATAGAGTTAAACGCACATGAGGTCACGAAGTTGCACAAAATGTAAGTATTGGTCATCAACTTGAAAATTTCAAAACATGGTCACCAAGTTGTAGATTAGTGACACGTTGGTTATTCCGTCATGATGGACGTTAAGTCGCTGACGTGGCTGACTGTTTTTTACAAATAACTCCTTCAAATTTTGTTTCTTCCAATTGCTATGTCTTTTTTCGATTTTTTCTTTTTAGAAATACTCAAAAAATGGATAATTGCGTGTGGTAGGATTCAAACTTAGGTCTGACAGGATTAGGGGCACAACCACTGGGCTATGCTGCTGCTAATACAATAATGGGACGTGTCTTTAATTGACGACCAAAGTCGAGGCCTTGAGGCCATGACGCCCATGGCGGGCGAAGAGATCAGACGACTGTGACCATCATCGGGCGGCAGGGAAGGGTGCAGGTGTCGCGCGCGAGGAACGCGTGCTGGGTGGGTGCTCGGGATCGAACAGCGCGTGTGGGGCAGGAGAGATTGGCCGGTCCCGAGCTTGCAGCCATGGCGGACGCGGATCCGGCCGCGAGCAGAACGGCAATTCAAGCAAGCAAAAAAGGCATGCGGCAACGAGAATTGGAAGGGGGCCTCACGGCGGAGCTTCCGGAGTTAAAGATCAAGCTCGGGGAGGTTCTAGGCGCCAAAATCCATGTCAAACGCCGACAGATGGGGACGCTGTGTCAAGGAAGAAGACGTACGGGACGGTGACCGCTACGATCTGCGTCCTCTTGTAGCTTGAGCTGTCCGTGGTGAGCGGACGCATACGATGATATGACATAAGATGAGGGGTTCTGGAGGTGGGGATTTGGAGGAAGAAGATAGATACGACGTGTGGATCCCACTCAATTAGCCATTTTTAGAGTAGTTGTAAAAAAGAAAACAATCAAAAAGGGACCTAGCAATTGGAAGAAACAAAATTTGAAGGGGTAAAAAACAGTCACCACGTCAGTAACTTAATGTCCGTCATGATGGAGTGACCAACGTGTCGCTAATCTACAGCTTGGTGACCACGTTTTGAGTTTTTTCAAGTTGATGACCAATCCTTACATTTCGTGCAACTTCGTGACCTCATCTGCGTTTAACTCTTATTTATATGATTTATAAATATTACTATTGTCCAATAATTTGTTTCTAGAAGGTTCTGTCGTAACGCGCGGGCATCACCTAGTTTTTTAAAATTGAGGATCACTCTCGGAGACAAAGTGATTTTCCTGGTTTCACTCCAAAACAAAGTTGCTGCTGTCGAGCGTCAAGCCTCCGCGCGGGCATTTTTTACTCCCGCCTAGGCGCGTTGTTACAACGCGCTATGGCGCGCTTGTGCTATCTCACTCGTTCAATCCAGTAAAGGGATTAGCGCCCTGGCCCACCATCGTCCCAGCTTTTGACCCTACTGGATTGAATGATTCTGCGCCCTGGCCCACCATCGTCCCAGCTAGCGAAACGAATACGACTAGCCATTGTATGATTCTGCGCTCGCGTCTGCGCCTGCGCATGCTGACGCGGTGGAGTGGAGAAAAACGAGTACACTGCTCTCACGTCTTGTCTTGTTTGCATGCAGGACCCCACTTGTGCTAGTTGATTTGCTACTACGGAGTACTCCGTACCTCTCAATCATATTACTAGCTTTCACGTTGTAAACGTGCAAATATAACTGTTTATAACTGTTCCTAGTACAATATTTTATGAAATTATATTTTTAAAATAAATTCCAATCCCTCATGCATAAAAAATGTAGTTATTTAAAACAATCCAACATTTTTCTCAGGAAGATTTATAATTGTGCAAAATTGTTTCGGTAGAATAAATAATACAACAGAAAAGTAGGTACACAACATTTTTTGAGAAAAATGTTACAAATACCGTGAAAAAATTACTCGCGACATTTCGAAAATTGTAATACAGCAAAAATGGGTCACCCAACATACAAAAAATTATACTATTCCCACATTTTCAAAAAAAATGGTAGAAAATTGTTAAAACAACAAACAAAATTGCAGATTAATTTGTGACAATTTCAACAAAAATCATTCTACAACGCGCTATGGCGCGTTGCGGTTATCGCTACCGTTCGTCGATGCAAATGGCTTCGCGGCAGAGGCCCACCTCCACCCTAGTTTGACCCTACGCCTGCTGCACCTGCATGCCTGTCAGGTATGCGATTTAGTTTTGAGCTTCGTATTTGCGGAAGATTCATCCATACAACCGATAGGACAGCACGCCATCTCCCAGTGGTCTCCTCCTTTTATATATTAAAATTGGGGGAGCATCTTCTTTTACACTTTCAACACGCATGATCATGGTAATCACTCGTATTAACCGACAAAGATATCCAATGTTGATACGATAACGGCTCGGTTACCCTATCGGAACCTCCTGGGTACCTTCTAGTAGTGATGGATAACTGAAACTATTGAAGATATCTACAATCGAGGTCATGGCCATCCGATAACGCGACAAAGATATCCAATGTTGATACGATAACGGCTCGTTATCCTATCGAACCTCCTGGTACCTTCTAGTAGTGATGGATAACCGAAACTATTGAAGATATCTACAATCGAGGTCATGGCCATCCGATAATGCGACAAAGATATCCAATGTTGATACGATAACGGCTCGGTTAGCCTATCGGAACCTCCTGGGTACCTTCTAGTTGTGATGGATAACCGAAACTATTGAAGATATCTACAATCGAGGTCATGGCCATCCGATAATGCGACAAAGATATCCAATGTTGATACGATAACGGCTCGGTTAGCCTATCGGAACCTCCTGGGTACCTTCTAGATGTGATGGATAACCGAAACTATTGAAGATATCTACAATCGAGGTCATGGCCATCCGATAATGCGACAAAGATATCCAATGTTGATACGATAATGGCTCGGTTAGCCTATCGGAACCTCCTCGGTACCTTCTAGTAGTGATGGATAACTGAAACTATTGAAGATATCTACAATCGAGGTCATGGCCATTCGATAATGCGATAAAGATATCCAATGTTGATACGATAACAGCTCGGTTAGCCTATGGGAACCTCCTGTGTACCTTCTAGTAGTGATGGATAACCGAAACTATTGAAGATATCCACAATCGAGGTCATGGCCATCCGATAATGCGACAAAGATATCCAATATTGATACGATAACGGCTCGGTTAGCCTATCGGAACCTCCTGGGTACCTTCTAGTAGTGATGGATAACCGAAACTATTGAAGATATCTAGAATCGAGGTCATGGCCATCATATCCGATAATGCGACAAAGATATCCAATGTTGATACGATAAGCGACGAAGACATCGACAAGCCGTTACATGGATAACCGGTTGACACTGATTTTGTCTTCAAATATAAAAGAAATATGAAATATGACAAAATGATTAAATAATGAGTAAATCTTAGGAAAGCGGATTTGCCTCATGATAAAAAGAAAAAAAATATTCGACGCATAAATCTCGATAGTAATTGATATTTCATACCCCTTTATCGAAAATAAAATCATCGAGTGCTCACTAAATACTCGACGTCATAGGCGACCCTAGATCTTCATAAAGTATAATCACACGGGAGAAATTCAACTGCGGAATAAATATCGACCGGTCGGTTTATTATTGAAACAAATATTCGACCGTGAGACAAAATGTCGGCATTGTCCCAACAACCCAATAAAATACAGTCGCATAGAAACGGCAAAATATGTGCAAAACATTTCGTCAAAGGAATTATAATAAACATATAATTAATACTTGTTAGCCATTTGAGCTTAACATTCAGCTAGCTAGGCAGCTAGCTTGTATCATAGCCGAATGCCCGTGGGATTAGGCGGCGAGATTACCGACTGTCCCCGAGCGACTCTCTCGCGAAAGGAGCGTCCCCGCGCGTCTCAACCCTAGCAGCGGCCGGCCGGCCCGCGCCGCCCCTCCCTCCCCCCTCCTCCGTCGCGCAGCCGCGCCGCCCCCGCGGCGGCCGGGTGCGGCCTCGGCCCTCTCAGCCCGGTCTCCTCCCTCGCGCCTCCTCCCGTCGCCGCCGTCGGCAGCGGCCGCCGGGCGCGGCCCGCGCGGCGCCGGCGGCCTGTACCTCCCCGCGCTGGGATGGGTGGAGGCGGGGCTCTGCCCTCCGGCGACGGTGCTCTTCGTGCAGCGGCGGCTCGGTTTTCGGCCGGGAGGCGGTGGGGCGGCGGCAGGCTTCGGCGGCGGCTCGGCTACATGGTTCTCTCGGCTGCCGGAGATGATCACAGCGGCGGCGCCGCCAGTTGGTGGTGCGGGTGGCTAGGGTTCCGCCGAGGCCCTGCAGGCCCAGATCTGGGCCCTTTGGGCCCGATCTGGGTCAGTGTGGGCCCAAGCTAGACCCGGCTACCCGGTTTGACTGAGGGACGATGCGGGTGACAGAGCGGCGGCGACGACAACACCTCTTCTGCAGCGTGGCGCCGGGAGCTTCGCGGATCCTTTTGGGTCCGGCCGGGCCTTTGGTGCCGATCTTGAGGGTAGCACGCGGCGTCGGCCTACGTGCAGCAGCGTGGTGGCGGGGACTTCACGGACCCTTTCAGGGGCCGGCCGGGCTTGCCCAGCCTGGTGTCTCTGCTACCGCGTCCGGTCGGCACCCGCCGATGGCGGTGGAGGTAGTCCTCCAGGTGGCTGTGCTGCAGCCGCCCTCCGGCTCCAATGTGGCTTGGTGTGCTCCTGCGTGCTGCGTCCGGTCGGTTACCGTCTATGGCGGTGGAGGTTGATCCCTCCCACGTGGCTATGGTACTGTCGCTCTGTCTACGGCGGGTTCTTCTCGGTTCGACCGTCGTGTTGTGCTTGCCTGGTGATACGACATTGGTGACCTCAATTTCGTGGTGGCGTTTGTTGGTGGGTGGCAAGATGGGTGGAGCAAGTCGAATTGTCCAGGGATGTGGTTTTTTCGGGGTCGGAGAAATCCTTGTCATCTTGACACCGCCGCGGTGATGCTTGTGAGTGTCGCTGTTCCTTCCTGAAGGCGTCGGGTGTACCTCTTCCCCACTACCTGTAGCGTACCGGGGGAAACCCTAGGACCTGTCCGGACAGCAGCAGCGTCGTCGTTGTTTTCCTTCTTAGAGGTGTTGTTTGGTACGCGACTTCAGAATGCGAGGATAGTGGTGGGACTTTGCCGGAGAGAGCGCAGCGGTTGCGAGTCGCCTTTGTTTTCGTTGATCCGCCTATGTCGGCTTTTTTTTTCTTTTCTTGTTCTCTTTCTTTCTCTTGGCATGAATGTGCTGTTTTGCCCTAGCGGTGGTCTCAAAGCTTGTATCGGGTGGTTGCTATATTAATATAGCGGGGCGAAAGCCTATTTCTTCAGATTACCGACTGATTAATCACCCAGACTATGACCCAAATGCATGCCGAAGCCTCCATGCTTGTGAAAAGAACTAAAGCGCAACCTAATTATTTACTTAGCGGGGATTGGTGGCCAGGCCCACCGCTTCAGTCCATGGCTGCTGCCCAGAAATTCACTAACGACGATAAGCTGGCCACGTTAAAAAGGAGTAGTGGCAGAGAAAGGTACGAATCAATCGACAGCTTGATTGACAGAAGGTACTCCGTACAAGCGCGTCAGAACTCCTCATCTCCCAGTACGCAATACGGGCCAAAACTATATGCTTATACGGCCGAAAAACCTCACGTGCTATGCAGAATGGTGTCAGCGGTCAACATGCAGCTCATATCCACATGCGCAGAGGACGGTGGAGATAGCACAAACGCGCCATAAGCTCATGTCCGTTTGGCTGGCTCGCTGTCCTTCGACCTCGACTTCTCCCGCCCCACCGCAAACCTCAGCGACTTGATCGTCTTTGCGGGGGCTGCATCCATCCGTGGCAGCCCGCCAGGGACCCCGCCAGTGATCGAGCTGACGGAAGCCAAACCTAACCAAAGCAAAGGCCACAGCTCCGGCAGAATGACGTACGTGAAGAAAGTGCCGCTATGGACAGGGCCACCGGCGAGATGGCAAGCTTCACCACCAATTTCTCCTTCCAGATAATCCCTGACCCGGTAGGCCATACCGGCGAAGGGGGCGATGGGATGGCCTTCTTCCTCGCGAATTTCACTTCGGACATGCCCCGTAGCTGCGGGAGAACCTCGCCTCCTCCCGTCCCGCGACTCCACCACCGTCGTGAACGGCGATACCCGCTTTGTCGCGGTCGAGTTTGACACCTTTTCCAACCCGTGTCTTGCCGATCCCACCAACCAGCACATCGGCATCGACGTTGACTCACTCAACTCCACGGCAACCACGGACATGATCAGCTCCGAGGGCAGTAGCCTGACGTCTGGTCTCCCGATGAGCGCCACCGTCAGGTACGACAACAGTACCAAGCTCCTAGCTGTTGATCTCCGAATCGACGACAAAATCTACTACGTCTACAAAACCATCGACCTGAGCAAGTGTTTGCCGGAGGAGGTCGCGGTGGGCTTCTCAGGGCAACCGGCGACTTCATCGAGCTGCACCGGGTATTGTCATGGTCATTCAGCTCCACCTTGGAACCCAATACGCCAGCAATGGAAACTGCGACGGCGCCGGCACCTCACCCTCTTGGCCCTCAAGCTCCTCCGAAGAACCCCTCCAAGCATCCCAAAATAGTACTAGGAATACTGCTCCCCGTCCTATCCACTCTTCTCTTCCTGTTGGTATGTGCGGCCGTGGGCTTCCTTCTATGGCAGCGACGACGCGAGAGGGACTCTGAAGAGAGAGCTGAGCTAGAGAGAGGGGTCACCGCGAACGGCCCCAGGAGATACACCTACCGCGAGCTCGCCACCGCGACAAACAACTTCGCGGAAGATGCCAAGCTCGGCCAAGGCGGCTTCGGAGGTGTCTACAGGGGCCACCTCGCCGTCGTCGGTGAAGAAGGAGGCCACCCTGTGGCGATAAAGATGCTCTTGGCAGATTCATCGGCTCAGGGGAGAAAGGAGTTCGAGGCCGAGGTGAGGATCATAAGTCAGCTCACGCATCGCAACCTTGTTGATCTGCTGGGTTGGTGCGACAGTCGCGAGGGGCTGCTGCTTGTCTACGAGCTCGTGGCAGAGAGTACCCTTGATAAGCATCTCTACAGCAGCGAGAGATTGTTGACATGGCCAGAAAGGTACGTATGTGACAAAACCAAAACTAGCTGATTTTTGAAGTTCAATTGCTGTGGTGCTGCGTTCTTACATTATGGTTAATTGCCAATCTTAACATGCAGGTATCAGATAATAATTGGTCTGGGCTCCTCGTTGCGCTACCTCCACGGAGAGTGCAAGCGGTGCGTCTTGCACGGCGACATCAAACCGAGCAACATCATGCTCGACTCGTCCTACAGGACCAAGCTGGGGGACTTCGGGCTGGCGAGGCTCGTCGACCACGGAAAGGAAGGTCACACCACTGACGTGCTCATGGGAACCGAGGGCTACATCGACCCTGCGTTTCTCAACACCTGCAGGCGAAGCAAAGAGTCCGACGTGTACAGTTTCGGCATCGTCCTCCTGGAGATCGTCGCCGGCCGGCGACCGGTGGTCGGAGGAGGAAGATTAACCTCGGGTGGTGTGTTCCTGCTGCTGGAATGGGTGCGGGGCCTGTATGGCAGAGGCGCGATCCTTGAAGCGGTGGATGAGAGGCTACAGGGTGGCGACGCCGACGAGGACGACAATTGGTGGATGGGCCGGGTGCTGCTCGTTGGGCTGTTGTGCACCCAGGCCGACCAGACGGAGCGCCCGTCTGTCGCCAACGCCATGCACTTCCTGCAGTCCAAAGACGCGAGGCTGCCGGAGCTCCCGCTTACCGTACAGGACCTCGCCGTGGCAGGGCCTTCCGATCAACCCCTCGTTCGATCCACCGCGCTACTTGAACATGTTTCATGAATCTAGCTTTATTTTCTTGTTTCGTAGGTCATGCTTTTTTACTCATTGTTCAGAGTTGTCGTCCACGCGACAACTGCTTACTTGTGGAGATTTTTTATTTTTTTAGAATTACTACGTTGTCATGCCTAAGACATTCGGGTTTTCTTCTGAGCACCCGGTTCAGTGATAGTCGGCTTTTCATGTGTCATCATGAACCTGTTCCGCACTTCAACCAAGAGAGATGGAACAGTCTGCATCAAATGGAAGTACGCATCAGTCGTCACCATCTTGAAATTTTCACCATCCTAGACCTAGCTAGAGGAAATCAAGGCAGCCGTCTTTGAGTCTAGGGCTGACATGGCGCTCAGCCAGCTCCAACATTGACACAACATTGTCTACTGTTATACCGTTGCCACATAGCTTGTCCTCACAAATCTTCGGATACTGCTGAGCGCCCCCCGGTGATCAGACCTCCCGATCCCACGGGTCCTCCAGCCAACATGTGTCCCTTTTTTCTTTCCAAATCCCGTTTTCAAAATAGAAAAAATACCCGTCAGACATATAACTCGCTGGAGACCTCACCGGAGACGTCGTAGCAACAAAATTTTGCTGCTCCCTTCGCCGGAGACATAGTCGGAGACCTCGTAGCAAAACAAATTTAGTATTGTAGCAAAACCACACAATGGTTATAGCAAAAATATTCTACTTATGATGCAATATCCACAAAACGTATGGTATAAAAACACAGAGGATTGTAGCAAAACAATTATTCGCATGATGCAAAAACAAAAAACTATTGTAGCACAGAAATTTCCCGTGACACCACATCGAATCCGCGCCGGCAGCAGCGCGTGCCCTCGCAGCACCTCGGCTCCATGCCGGCAGTAGCACCGTTGTGCCCCGACTCTCATGCTAGAAGCAGCTGCCGTCATGACCTGGCAGCACCTCGGTCCACGTCGTCGGTAGCATCGCCACACACCCTTGGTAGCACCGCTGGCTCATCGGTAGCACCGCCACGCACCGTCGATAGCAACGCCACGCGCCCTCGATAGCAACTGGCTCGTCTGTAGCACCGCCGCACGTCGTCAGTAGCATCGCCGGCTCGTCGGTAGCAACGCCGCTCTCCTTCGACACCAACGTGGTGCTCCTTGGGCAGCAGCGCCGCCGCCTCTTCCGTGGGAGCATCACCCGCATTCTTTAGAAGCACCGCCAATCGCCAAAGGTAGCCATCGGCCATGACTTGTAGCATCACACCCAGCTCGCATCGCCGTCGCCGCTCCTTAGAGCACCGGTGCACCAAGGCTCCATCCCCCATGGCCCATCAGAGAGGAGCCCCGACGCGGAGGCGGAGGCGAGGAGGGAGAGCCTGCGGCGGAGCACGTGCTTCTGCGACAGGACGGCACCGAGGAGGCCGTAGACATTGGTGAGTAGGGACTGCGACGATGGTGACAAGGAGAGGGAGATAGAGAGGAGCACGACTTTCATGGATTCGCAGCAGCGACCGACGGGGTAGTGATTTGGGCGGCGCATGGCGATGCGGCCAGCGTTGGAGCACGCTGGTGCACCGGTCGCCACCGTTCTTGTAGCAGTATGGAGGTTGCAGCAGGGGAGGGGCGCCTCCTTCACGAATTTGCTGCAGCATGAGCGGGGGAGGGAGAAGGAGCAGGACAGAGAAGAGGACATAGTGGAAGGGTGAGAAAGGCCACAGCTCGTCGGCGTGCCTAGGCGGCGGAGGTGGAGGTGCAGGTGGCGACGGAACAGTTCGAACCCGCGGCACCGCGCGCCGCCGGACCGGTGCTCGCCAACTCGCACCTCCAATTCGCGGCACCAGAGTGGCGAGGAGCCACCGGAGATGTCCATGTCATGGGGTGGGGCGAGGAGCCTCCGGAGATGGGAGAGAAAACCTCGCATCGTTGGGAATTGGGGATTTGGACGACCAGTTCGAATGGAACAGGAAAGGAGGAGGAAACGAGTGAGAGACGAGATAAGGTAGCATAAGAGGAAGGTCCAATTACAAAATTGTAAATTTTGAATTGAGGCCCCCGGTACGCGTAGCGCATGGAGAAGGCGGAGGACACGTCGCGTTCCATCCCCCAAAGCACTAGTAGGAAAAAGCCTACCACTGGCGGACGGAATTTGGTTACCGCTGGCGAACATTGGTTCGCCAACACTACCCCGCCACTGGTAAGGCGTACCGCTGGCGAACAAATTGTTTGCCAGCGGTAACACCCCCACTAGTAATGGGACTACCGCTGGCGTCGCTCAGTTCTATTCGGCAGTAGTATAATTTGGGGAATTAAAAAATAATACTACTAGTGGCGTTCCTTTAGATTGTACGCCACTAGTAAGTAATTAGGAATTTAAAAGTAAAAACCTTATTAATTAATCAATTTATCCTATAGATTCTATGTCGTCGTCGCCTCTGCTGCCACGTGTCGATGCCGTCATTGCTGCCACAACCTCGCCATAGCTGTCCGGTGTCGATGTTGTTGTCATCTCCGCCACAGCTCTGTGAAGCTCCAACGGGATTGTCTATGGTTATCGCTCTTCTTTTGTTTTTTCTTCTTCTTTTGGTTTTGTTTTTCTTTTCCCTTTCGTATCACTTTTTTGTTTACCTTTTCAATTTCATTTTCGGTTTTCTTTTAATTTTTTATATCCGTTTTTTTCTTTCTAAATTTATGTTCATGTTTTGAAAAAGTTCATGTTTTTCCTTTTATATTTTTAAAAATTCGCTTATATTAAAATGTTGATTTTGGAAAATATTCAAATTTAAAAATATTTAGATCTAAAATTTTGAAAAATGGCTCAGATTTTGAAAAATGTTCATTTTTTAAAATGGTTTGGATTTTGAAAATGCTCAATTTTTGGGGTTCCTCTATTTTTATTTTTGGTTTTTGGGGATATTATTTGTTTCTTTTTACATATTTAAATTTTCCTTTTCTGTTTTTTAAATACGTAAATACTTTATTTTGGTACTTTGAACAATTTTCTGTTTACCAGTATTTTCGGTTTACTGGCATTTTTGGTTCACTATTAATTTTGGTTCAACCAAATTTTAGTTCCTTTTCGGTTCAATGTTATTTTCAGTTCACCGGTATTTTCGGTTCACCGACATTTTTGGTTCACCAGCATTTTCGGTTCACTATTATTTTGGTTCCCCGGTATTTTAGGTTCACTATTATTTTTGGCTTACCGGCATTTTTGATTCATTATTATTCTGGTTCGCCGGCATTTTAGATTCACTATTATTTTCGGTTCACCGGCATTTTTGGTTCACTATTATTTTTTGTTCACCGCATTTCTGGTTCACTGGTATTTTCAGTGGTAGTTCGGTGCACTTGTCTTATTTGTAGAAGTTTGTACTTCTCACATCTATGTTACACATGTTGCCGTTGAGACGAGGCTGTGTGAAAGGATGAAAGAATAAACGAAGGAAATTTTGAAGGAGGCCAGTTCAGAATTCATTTGAAGTTCTTCCAGAATTGTACAATACAGTAGTAGTTTGGTCATAAAAAATTAATGAATTAACTAAAAAACTGCTCCATTTGAATAAGTCATCAAACGGTGTTTAAAACAATCTGAACAAGTCAGGCAGCCGTCGTGCATGTTGAATATTACTGCCATTTTCTTCAAGTCATGATATTTTGTTTACAAAACATGATAAGTTGGAATATCAGAGGAAGACTCGGTAGTGAATAGCACGTTGTTTATGTCAAGCATTGAATAAGCTAAGGAAAAAACCGAAGGAGTCAAGTCCAGAATCCTTTTAAAATTCTTTCATATACTTATACTTCTGTAGTTTTTGGGTGTAAAACTTCAAGACTAAACTCAATTTTGCCCTTGGTGGAGATATGGAATATTGTCACATCCATTTTCTCCAAGTCGTGGTATGTTTTACAAAACATGATAAACAGGAATATAACAGGAAGTCTCAGTAGTCAATATGAATGGCGTACTTTACAACTGGATGCTAGTTACATCAATAGCCAAGCAAGGTTTTAAGAAACAAACAACAGACAGTTGATAACTATGTAGAAAGAAAATTTTATGAACTGGTAGCATAGCAAACAGTTCAAAGTTGCTCCAGTTATACGGTATTTTAACATTCCTGCAGCATCAAACACTACCTATAAGACGATTTTTACAACTTGCTGCCACTGCCTAAAACAAATAGACATAGTTAATAGAAACGAGTGATTTATTAAGAGAATAGATATAAGCACGCTGCTGGCATGTTTCTTCTAACACTACAAAGAGAAGTTGAACCAATATAGTTATGCAAGGATTTGTACATATCCTTACAAAGGCAAGTGCTATGATGAACTACGATCATGACATTATAAAAGCATTGCAATTCATTGAGTAAACAGTTCTGTATCCCTGATCACTACTACATCGTACATTGTCATGCCTAAGACATTCGGGTTTTCTTGTGAGCACCCTTTTTAGTGATAGTCGGCTTTTCATGCGCCATCTTGAACCTATTCTGCACTTCAACCAAGAGAGACGGAACAGTCTGCATCAAATGGAAGTACCCATCTGTCGTCCCAACCATCTTGAAATTTTCACCATCTGAGAGGAAATCAAGGCACCCATCTTTGAGTATGGGGCAAACATGGCCATCAGCCAGCTCCAATGACACAACATTGTCTACTGTTATACCGTTGCCACACAGCTTGTCCTCACAAATCTTCTTTAGACTCTGTAACCCGTACCTATCAGCAGCTACAAGCAAACGCTGGCACTCAGCCATGGTGGAAGAAATATCCGTCTTACCAGCATTGGGCAATGAACCATGGTACATGTAATGTAGCATAGATCTGAAGGTGGAGGCCCCCATTTCTTGGATGGTGATAGACGCCATCTTGCTCTCTGCCATCGAGCCATAGAGTTCTGCTCTAAAGACCGGCGATCAGGCTGCGAGCATGAGGCGATGTGCACTGAAGCTCTCCCCATCAACATCAAAGGAAACATCGGTGAGTTCTTGCTTATCCAACATCATGGCCAGATCATGACCCAAACCAGGGAGCTCCTCCTCCTCCATTAATGGAACCCGTGCCCGTGTACAGTCCATGGTGGCACGCCCATGCCTGGTGACCTCCACCGAGCACATCACTTCGAAGACGTCGTCCACCACACAGTTCGCCTTCACATCCTCCGACAGCAAGCGCACCGCATTCTTCGAGAAGCACATGGTTGTCACTGTCCCAATGGAAGCCGGTGACCCAGTCTTGTCGAGAAGAACCATGTTGTGTATCACCTTGATGCCTTGCATTCTGGGATTTGATCCATGCCGCACTGTAAGAGTCAGGCTGATCTCATTCTCACCTGCGCCGTCCCAACGAAAAAAGTTACATCGCATTTGCATCCTGCGACGCTGCTGCAGGCGACCTTCGCCCAGATGGAGGGAACCTCGGCCGGCGAGAACCATACCGGAAAATGGAATTGGCCATTTTCCCTTGTAGGGACGACCTCGTAACGGCCATGGAAAATCTTCAGTGTTTGATCTCGATCGGTTGGCAGAACCGACAGCGATTTGTGATGGCCGATTAGCAAAGAGCGGCGGCGGCTGAGGAATTTGTCGAGAGCAAGATAGGGATGTGATATGGGAAGATGTCGTACAAGGAGATCAGGCTGCGGCCGCGCGGGATGGAGGCGGAAGATGTGTAGTGCGACGACGACTGAGGTTGGAGACTGACGGTAGGGTTGGGACTCGGCTTCTGCTGAGTTTGGGCTGGAATTTGAAAATGGGCCGTACTAACAAAAACAAACTGACTCGCATACTCTTCTGTTTAAACCCGCTATACTTTGAGCCCCCAAACAAAAGAGTTTATAGGACATGTAAAAAATAGTTTAGAAGAGAGAGAGAGAGAGAGAGAGAGAGAGAGAGTTATGCAGTACTTGGACATGGATGTATCTAGCTAACTAGTTTCAAACTTTCAATACTTCGTTTGCTATCTCACGGCTCAAGGGTGTGCGGAAACTTGTAAAAGAAGTCTCTTCCCTTGTTTATATGGGGAAAATTCACAGTGGTTTAGTGAAAGCGTAGGTTATGATGAACGGTTGAGATATTCTCTG
This sequence comes from Poa pratensis, assembly GCA_947311845.1. NCBI lineage: Eukaryota > Viridiplantae > Streptophyta > Magnoliopsida > Poales > Poaceae > Poa > Poa pratensis. Next base: position 29,190,328 of record CAMZMU010000083.1, read on the forward strand.
CAAAATAATTTTCTTCCAATTTCCACCCTCTAGAATTATTAAAAGAATGGGAGTTAGATTCTTGACAACAAATGCATTTTTTTACTATATTGTCATATCTTCTGACCAAAGGGATGATTTTACTTCTCACAACTTGTTGGCAGTCGTTTTTTACTAACCGCGAAAGACGTAGGTAATTCTTGAAGAAGGACTGAAACTGGTGGACGCGCTTGAGTTGAAGCCAGAGGAAGGAGGAATCTAGACATGAAGCAGTGATTCGATAGCGAACCATACGTGGAGACTAGAAGATGCTATAGCACACACGAGAACTCCCGCTAAAATTATGCACCTTTAATGCTTAATAGAAATTGTCGCCAATAGCTCGCTAAATAGCGGTAAAATGCTAAATTGGGCCAAAAAATAACGCCTATTTATCCCGCTAAAACTGCTACAATGCTGATTTGAATTTGAAAATTGGACCTCATTATGTAATATGCACTCCTTTTACTGGTACAATCATCATGATTGTTCAGTACACGTTTGTAGCATTGAATCATTGAATTTCCGGTCATATTTTTTAGATGATAGAAATATATGATGCCTAATTTTTCTGAAAGTTCCCTTACTTTTTGAAAAAAACGCTAAACAGTTTAACGCCGATATAGCTTTCTTGACGGCTGGAAAATGCCACCGCTAAGAAGCATATCCTGGATTTTAAAAACTTTGATTTGTTTTCACAAGTTACTCACAACGTACATAAATTTTCGTGAATTAATATCTTCACTTGTAAGGTGCACAAAAAGAAAAGAAAAACATGTGTATAAATATTTCTTGCTACCAAGACCAAAATGGAGAGCGGCTGAAGTGTTGTATCTGTGGCGATCCTAATAGCTGTAAAGCATCGACAGCCAAACTGTAACTGAAAGCATAGCAAATTGTTCCAACTACTTACTCCAGTTAATACAGACAAAATCAAACATCTAAGAAATATTTCATTCGGCTTGGTGCTATTGCTCAAATGAAATAAGACAATATCACTAGAATTAAACAGTGTCTGACTAAAGAAGGCAGATCTAATAAAGGGGTAATGGAAGAACTAAATACAGAATAAGTCTCGGCATTCATGTTTTTCCAGCTAGCTAGCACTCCATCGAGAACTTGAAACCATCACAAGCAGGTACGCGAGGTGTAGCAAGTAGAATGATCACAACGAAGCACAGTTTTATGTATCACTGTTTGTTGCAGTCACCTCTTAGGTTTGCTTGTGCAAATGTTGAATCTATTCCGTAATTGATCAAGCAGAGATGGGATGCTGTCCATCAAATGGAAGTACTCTCTGGTTGTCCCAACGGTCTTGAAATTCTCACCGCATGCAAGGAAATCAAGGCACCTAGCTTTGAGCCTGGAGCAGGCGTGCTCCTCCGCCAGCGCCATCATGGAGACCACGGTGTCTACCGTCGTGAAGTCGTCGCACAGCTTGTGCTCGCAGATACTCTTTAACCTCTCGAGCCCGTACCTGTCGGCGACCACAAGCAGATGCTGGAGTTCTACCGCGTTGAGAGGATCCTCCTCGACCTTTCGAAAGAGAGGGTCCTCCTCCTCCTTCTCGCCATGCTTGATCCTCGGGGGCAACGAGCCGTGGTACATGTAATACAGCATGTATCTGAACGTGGATGCCTTCACGTCGTGGATGACGATGGACGTCATCTTGCTCTCAGCCATCGGGCCATAGAGCTCTGCTCTGAAGACCGGCGACCGGGCAGCGAGCACGAGGCGGTGCGCACCGAAGCTCTCCCCGTCAACGTCGAAGCAAACGTCGGTGAGGTCGAGTTTATCGAGCATCGTGGCAAGACCATGGCCTAGATCCGTGGTCAGCTCCTCTTTGAGGGCTGGCGCTGCCGCTGGAGCTGGAAAACGTCTCCCGTGAATGGTGACGATGTCCACGGAACACAGCACGACGAAGTAGTCATCCACCACGCAGACGGCCTCGACGTCGCTCCTCCTAGCTCTGAGCGAGCAGCCTCCTTTGACGGAATCGGAGGCGTCCATGGCGCTGGACGTCCCCACGGAAGGCGCCGGTGCGCCGGCCCTGTCGAGCAGAACCATCTGGGCGGCCACGGTGGCGTTGACGCCCGCCAGCGATGGGTGCGAGGCAGGTAGGTCATGCCGTACCAAGAGACCGAGTGAGATCTGGTCCTCGCTCGTCGGCCAACGGTACGCATCGCACGTGTATCCGCCTGCTGCGATGGCGGTGCTGTTGCGTAGTAGCTGGTGGGAGGAGCTCTTGCTGGCCCAGTTTCTTACCTGGAGCTGGAAGACTAGGCGAGCGTCTCTCGTAGGGACGATGTCGAAATCGCGTGAATCGCCTTTCCCCATGGCGTATCCTCGACGGCTGCTTCGACCTTGGATTAATTGACGGAACCGGCAGCGATATATGGGCGCGAGATTGGATCGGTCCTCGTCTGGTTAGCAAGAGGTTTCCTGTCCGAAACGGCCAAGGGTTTTAGCGTCTGACGATATGGGCCACGAAAAAACGCATCCGTTTCCGGCTTGGCCTGCCAGCCTGCAGTGGAAGCCGGCTTGCAGGCACCATGCGTCTGCGTTATTTTTAGAAGATGTGCTTCTACTTGTATACGGATGTCTTGAGTTCTTGAATTGAATAGTAATTTTATTAGTGTTGTGCAATCTTGGAAGCCAGATGATGGATACATGATGATGAAGAACCATAACCAACATGTCACGCATGCGCGCGAGAAGTTCAATGTTAGCTAGATCGATGCGACTAGAATAAGGTGGTGAAGAAATTTGTATCAGCAACACTGCTACAGCTATTCATCTCTTACTCCTAAACTGTATCAACTCGTATTCTTTTGACAGAACCTCGTCAGAGGGCGGGAGCTCCCGCATTGCATTATAGAAGGAGAGAGTTGGTCCAGTTAATAGGGAAACTAGAACCAAATACCATACAACGCGCGGTTAATTTACGGGAACCGGCAGAAACCGCACATTACAACTCATGGAAAATCGTATTCCCCTTTCTGTTCTATCTTTGGGATCCCGTATTAAGTTTGTTTTGCTCACAGTGGACAGTTCTGTAAGCACTTTGTTGGGGCTTCTCCGCTCGGTAACTGTTGTGGGTTTTATCAATGTAACAAATTAAGTGGACTCTGTAGCTTAGCTTCGGTGCTCCGCCTGGAAGGCTGGCTTCTTTTTCTCGTCTACAGTAGCGAAGTCTGCTTATCAGTTTCAGACTATAGTGGTTAGGATATCTTGCCGGCGAGGAAGGCGAGGACGATGATCCTCCTCCCTGTCAGCCAGTTACGTTAAAAATCGTGCTAATCAACCCAGAAGGGCCAACCTACGGGATGGGCCCCCGACTAAATTCTCAACTATAAACGCGAAAGCATTGGGCCTGGGAGTTTGGCAAGGCCTGCCATCTGGATGCCGCAGCAGCCCGCTAGTGTGAAACCTGATTCTTTCTGCTAGTGCTTCGTGGTAGCCTGCCAGCAACGAGCAGGGTTGATGTGGATGGTGATAGGCAACAGATCACACCAAGAATCGGGGACCAAGGAAAAATGGCAAATGGAGACGGAGGATAAAAGGCATCAGCTCCTGTTGCCACAGACGGATGCCACTCGAGTGCTGGTGCCCGACTAATTAACGTGAAGCTTTTCCTGGAAATTTTGGGCCGCAAGATTAATCGGAGCTACCTTTCTGTTGCTTGCGATATTTTTGGAGCATGTTCTACTTCAGGACGAAGTCATGTTCTACTTCAGAACGAAGAGTGTGAGGTGTCTTGAAAACACGTTTTCTGTCCACTATCGACCAGCTAGCTCATGATAGCCGACGTGAACCTTCCCTTGTTTCTAGAGATTTTCACCATGAAGGTTTTAGTTTAAATGAGGTGCTGATAGTTTGAAAGTGTATTTTCTCTAGATTCAAAGTTGTCAACCCTGATTTGAAGTTGGAATCTTGAAAGTACTTCTTCGAAATTTGGTTGGCACGCAGTGGATGTTGCTCATACAACAACCATGACGTCGAGTTTGGAGAGAAGGTGGGCAGCTGTGGGCGTTTTATAATTTTAAGCAGCGATCGCCTACAAAAGTAGAAGTCCAGGTGAAGCTATTTCAAGCATAAGCACGTATGTATATGATACACCTTAGAGATGGGATCCATGAAAAGCCACCTAAAGTACGGTCTTAGCCTCTTAGGTTGGAAAGACAGCTAAAGCTGGTAACTGAATAAGAGCACTCTCTCGGTTTTTTAATACACTACAACCTCGATGGACAAAGCTATTCCCAGATTTCGCCTCTGTAAGTACGTTATAAGTCTGTTACATTGGAAAGTAAAAGAAGCTCTAAACTAAATAAAAGAAATGAATGCGGCTCCTATGATTTGTTGAAAATTAGCTGACTTTTTATATGCTTTTGCAAAAAAAAAGACTTTCTTATATGTGTGGTCAAACTTTCAAGGCTAGATTACCCAATATCCATATCCTTATAGTTCGTTAGATTCAATATTTAAAAATCATGGGTATAGATTTGTCTCCAAAGAAAATCATGCTATATACTTCTATTTGGCTTTGTAACGTAATATAAAATGAAGAGGCTCATACCATACACGACGCCCGGGTCGCTTCTAGGGGCGGTACGTGTGAAACCCTAGCCGAGCCTCCCCGTCTCCCTTCTACTCCATCATCCCCGCCATCTTCGAAGGAAGCAGATGAGTAAATCCCACTCGGCGGACGGCAATGGCGGGATCTTGTCCCCTCCCGCTACGGGGCGTCTCCATCCTAGCGCGACATGCGTCCCTAGACGATGTTGCACCAGACGTTGCTAGGAAACCGAACGGTGGTCCAAAAACTTCTTTGGTGGTGACATGGCTACGACAACTTCGAGGGTAGCGCGACGACTATCTGTGGATCTGGGCAGTGGCGACAAGTACTTAGGCGGTAAAAGGATCGAAGGCGGATACGCTAGCCAGGGTGGCGTTGTGACTCAAGATACTGGACAACGGAAGATTTTCGAAGGGAATCTCCTTCTCCTCTGCTGATGACGAGGAGGACATGGGTCAGCCGGCGGGGCCCTTAACATGGGTTTCGGTGGTGCTTGTCACTCCCGTCGTCGCCCGTCAACAAGGTCATACAAGCACAATTTGTTCATGTGGTTTGATCATGTTAGAACTGTGTATGTGAGCATTGTTTTGAAGGACCAACATTCAGGCCGAAAATGTTATGAGATGTCATGTTACGTTGTTTGCGTCCACGTGGCTTATGCATGAAGGTGGTGGTCAAACGGATGCGAAACACAATGTGGTTGGTTTTGGTGGTGCTTATTCAGTATCGAGACTAGATCTCTAGGGTGACAACTATTGGTCCGAACTTTATCGGTTGCACCTAGCAATGATCGTATTTTGACATCGTTACTTTGCTAAGGGCATTGCATGGAATTGTTTGGTTCTGCTCTAGAGGGTGAAAATTCATGATGGATCGGACGACGGTGACACTTGTGTGTTGTTACCTTATATCGTTGCTTTTGAAGGGAAAAAAAACCTTCTCGCGCCTCGTGTGTTGTCAGAGTAGTGGTTGATGTCGCTGTTGATTACCGTTTGCATTAGATCCTTTTTGTTTGTTTTTAATAATTTGATCATGTGCATTTTCGACGTCTCGAATTGCTCGTGATATTGATTTTTTTTTTAAAGGATCCGATCTCATATAAAAGGAGGCTCAGTACACATTACAAACAGGTCCACAAGAGAAAGAAAATTACAAACGGACCCAGCAACATGCAAAGAACACCCTAAGCCACCAGGAGGAACAACAATCGGACCCTGCACCGCGCTCCCCAAGCACCTAGACGTCGCCGCCATCGCCGTACCACCTTCCGCCGGAGAGGGAGCACCTCCACATCATGTAGTCGACCGCTGAGCCGTCCGCCGCCACGCGATGGAAACCGAGACCGTTGAACGCGCACGGCCAAAGCGCCCACTCCCGAGCTCCACCCATCTTCCCGCCGACACGGCGCCGCCCAGGCCAACCACCTGCACCACCCTGCAACCTCCAGACGGCCACTCCCCTCGCCACCACGTCCGGCCGGAGCAAACCCGTCGAAGAGGACCACCAGCACCACCACCGCCAAAACTGGATCGCCATCACACACCAACTTCTCTCCTCACCACCACGGCTGGCCGGAGAAGCAAGATAGGAGAAGACCACCCAACGAGCACAATCCTCAACTTCGGCCAGCCAAAGAAGGGGAACACTAACCTCACTAGCTCCCCGACGAAGCTTCCACTGGCACAGCTTCACCAGACGAGAGAGAGCCGGAGGACAAGATCGCCGCACCGTGCCTTCCTCTCCGCAAGAAGGCAACGGAGATCGGACGTATTTGATATTAATATACTACCCTTTATCCGAAAAGAATATGTGCTGAAAATACTTTTCACAGATTAAATACGGTTGTCCAAGAATGTTGTCTTCTAAAAAAACAGAAGGTTGTTGAAAATAACAGTGACCTCATCAAGTCTTCTGCAATGCGTTCCGTTGAAATGGTCACTAGACAAAAATTCGGAAACAAAAAAAAAAACAACTATATCAATTTTGGGCAGTGTTTGCAGTTCATGTTTTTTGCACCGTTTTCTTAAGAACGAACTTATTAGCACCACGGGTTTTCCTTTTACGAAAGGTTGTTGAGGAGAAAACATACTCCTTGACCTAAGATATTTACCGAATGGTCCGAAGAATGCTTTGAATGTATTGCCTCAGAGCACGCATCTCCATTCACCGGAATCCTCAGCCAGGAAATTAAGCACTCGACGGCGATGGCTCCATGTCGACACGTCGTTCCGCACCACCATCCATCCCTTTCGTATCTGTACAGCAAATTAATTAAGCGCACTACTATATATGCCAAGAAAACGAGGTTGGAAAAAGTAGGCGATCAACGTTTCTTTCTCCACTACAAGCCAATAAAATCTTTGAAATGGAAGGAAGGGGATGTGCGTTCTCAAATGAAAGCCCGAGAGACTAATAATCACATACTCCAGTTAACGGGAAAAGCACTTCGGCGCATGAGGGAGAAAAAAAGCTCCGCTGGACCGTAGCGTCATGTCGTTAGTTGTCGGGGATGTAACCCCGGGCACCCCAAAGTTAATGGTTTTTACGGAGTTAATAGAAGAGAGAAACAGTGAATAAGTGAGTAAAAGATAAAAGAAAAGCAAAAAAAAGCAGCCTGGGCCGAGATTGGCTGTGCCCAGGCCGAAATGCATTCTCTGGGCCGACATATGCATATGTCGGTGTCCCCTGTCTCGGTTTGGGCCGAGATATCACTTACCTCGGATTGGGCCGAGAGCCTCCAGTATCGGCAGGCCGACGTCCCCAATCTCGGTGGGCCGACGTCTCCAGCCTCGGGTTGGGCCGAGTTCTCCTTGATTCGGTCGACCGAGTTCCCAGCGGACGGGCCGACATTCCTCGGGCGGGCCGAGACTCTTCCAGCCTCGGGCAGGCCGGGATCTCCTTAGCTGGGCTGGGCCGAAGCCATCTTACCTCGGCTGGGCCGAAGTCACCTAATCTCGGCGGGCCATCTCCTCCAGCGCGCACTCCGGGGCAGGCCGAGGTAGTTCGTATCTCGGCTGGACCGAGGTACACGCATCCTCGCCAGGCCGAGGTTCCCATGGCTCAGACGGGCTGCCGACCTCCGCATTCTTGCCAGGCCGGCGTCTCCAGTCTCGGACGGGCCGAGGTCCCGTGTCCCGGCTGGACCGACACTCCAGCATCCCGAGCGGTTCCTCGACGAGTACCAGATACCCACTGCCACCTCTAGAAGATAAGGAGAAGAAGACGAGAAGGTCCAGAAGACAAACACCAGAGGACAAGACGAAGGACAGGCAGGACATGCCAGGCCCATCCCCGTGACGCATGCACAGTGCAGATGACGGTACAGCTCTATGACGCATGTATAGTGTTGACAAGACCCCAATAGTCATGTCAGCTATAGTGTGTGCATAGTGACCTGTGGGCCACCCTTTGTCCCCTAGGCTCCCTCTATACAAGGAGCACCAGGGGGAACGCTCCAGGCACCCCCGCGCGGGCTCAGGCAGCCCCTTGGGCTCATTTTTTCCCTCGCTCTCTCTGCTAGCTCCCTTTAGCATAAAAGCTTAGTGCTGCCTTGCTCAGGCTGAGACATACAGCTCAAGGAGCATCTGTACAGATCATATATAGAGGGGAAAATACACAGAGTAGGCTAGATGCTGCACTAGGGGTGTTATCTCTCACGAGAGGCCCGAAGCAGGGTAAATCCTTGTGTCCATCTGTTTGTCTGTGTGAGCAATTCTGCTCGCTATCCCTCCCCGAATCCTCTAGCGTCCATCGGCCCCAAACTTAAGCCTACCCCTAGGCATCTGTTGTTCAATACGACGACAGTTGGTGCCCACCGTGGGGCTGGTAGTGGCGCTTGCTGGATCAAATTCGGACGGGACCTTCATCAACTCGGGGACTCGACATCACCATTATCCCCCGCGTTCTAGCTTGCAGCCGTAAGCAGAGGCTGGCGCAGCCTCCACCAACGGTCATCATCAACAGATCTCGGGTAACTGCCCTTCGATGGCTCGGCTCATGTCGGTTCTATCGATCCAGTCTGCACCAACAATGCTCCGTGAGTATTTTCCTTGGTACCGCGCACAGTTAGTTAATCCTGAAAGTTACTTGGGGACTGCCCCTTCGTACCTTGCTTAGTTGTTTTCCCCGGAAACGAGATGTCTAAACCCGGGGACTGGCCGGACAGTCAGTTTTACCGTTTCTCCTAGATAAGAAAAGTAACTCGGGGACTCGGTTGAAACCGAGTCCGCATCTTCGTGTATAGTTTCGCTGCTGAAGTTAATTACTGTCTTATGCTAGACTTAATTTGGTCTGTTAAATAGAATTGTTGCTCCCGTTAATTATTCATTATATGCTTGAACTAACGTTGAAAGGTGATATCGGTTTTACCGAGAGAATATTCATCACCAAGATCATGGTTATATTGGCTATCTCGGGTTACCCAAAATATCATGGCATTATCTGTATTCTCCAGATCGCCGTTTATTTCGGTTTGCAGCTATATCTCAACATCATCTCATATCTCAAATCGCCGTTTACTTCGGTTTGCCAAAATATCACGGCATCTCTCTCATATCAGCAAGTATCTCATGATTGCTGTCTTTACCAGCTTAACCGATTAACATGGTTCTTCAGTTATCTCAGTTTGCCAGAGTATCATAGCATCGCTATCCCGGTTCAGTGAGTCGAAGAGTATGCCGACTCACTGAGCATAATGTGTTGAGAGATATCTCAACCGGCATAAGGCAAGTGCCCATGATGGCAAAAGGCCAGTTGCGCGAGTGACGGCTATATGTTGGTTCAGCTAAGGCTGCCAGCATATCTTTACGGTAAAAACCGGCATAAGGCAAACGCCCATTATGGCAAAAGGCCAGTTGCGCCAGTGACGGCTATATGTTGGTTCAGCTAGGGCTGCCAGCATATCTTTACGGTAAAAACCGGTATAAGGCAAACGCCCATGATGGCAAAAGGCCAGTTGCGCCAGTGACGGCTATATGTTGGTTCAGCTAAGGCTGCCAACATAGCATTACGGTAACGCCCAGAGTGGCTAAAAACCGACATATGATTAAGCCCATGCAGGCTATATGCCGGTCCAGCTCATGCTGGTGACGTCCGACTTCGGTAAATGCCCAAAGTGGCTAAAAACCGACGCATGAGAAATGCTCATACATGCGATATGTCAAACTTGCCAATGTCGGCAAGGACATCAGTATATGACAGTGCCCATGCAGGCAGGATATTGTTTACATGGAGATTTTAATGTTGTTGTTTGATTTTGAAAGTCTGTGCGCGACTCTGCGAGTCCCCCACAGCCTCGGGGACTAGTGTCGGGGATGTAACCCCGGGTACCCCAAAGTTAATGGTTTTTACGGAGTTAATAGAAGAGAGAAACAGTGAATAAGTGAGTAAAAGATAAAGGAAAAGCAAAAGAAAGCAGCCTGGGCCGAGATTGGCTGTGCCCAGGCCGAAATACCATTCTCTGGGCCGACATATGCATATGTCGGTGTCCCCTGTCTCGGTTTGGGCCGAGATATCACTTACCTTAGATTGGGCCGAGAGCCTCCAGTATCGGCAGGCCGACGTCCCCAATCTCGGTGGGCCGACGTCTCCAGCCCCGGGTTGGGCCGAGTTCTCCTTGATTTGGTCGACCGAGTTCCCAGCGGACGGGCCGACATTCCTCGGGCGGGCCGAGACTCTTCCAGCCTCGGGCAGACCGGGATCTCCTTAGCTGGGCTGGGCCGAAGCCATCTTACCTCGGCTGGGCCGAAGTCACCTCATCTCGGCGGGCCATCTCCTCCAGCGCGCACTCCGGGGCAGGCCGAGGTAGTTCGTATCTCGGCTGGACCGAGGTATAAGCATCCTCGCCAGGCCGAGGTTCCCGTGGCTCAGACGGGCTGCCGACCTCCGTATTCTTGCCAGGCCGGCGTCTCCAGTCTCGGACGGGCCGAGGTCCTGTGTCCCGGCTGGACCGACACTCCAGCATCCCGAGCGGTTCCTCGACGAGTACCAGATACCCACTGCCACCTCTAGAAGATAAGGAGAAGAAGACGAGAAGGTTCAGAAGACAAGCGCCAGAGGACAAGACGAAGGACAGGCAGGACATGCCAGGCCCATCCCCGTGACGCATGCACAGTGCAGATGACGGTACAGCTCCATGACGCATGTATAGTGTTGATAAGACCCCAGTAGTCATGTTAGCTATAGTGTGTGCGTAGTGACCTGCGGGCCACCCTTTGTCCCCTGGGCTCCCTCTATATAAGGAGCACCAGGGGGAACGCTCCAGGCACCCCCGCGCGGGCTCAGGCAGCCCCTGGGGCTCATTTTCCCCTCGCTCTCTCTGCTAGCTCCCTTTAGCATAGAAGCTTAGTGCTGCCTTGCTCAGGCTGAGACATACAGCTCAAGGAGCATCTGTACAGATCATATATAGAGGGGAAAATACACAGAGTAGGCTAGATGCTGCAGTAGGGGTGTTATCTCTCACGAGAGCCCTGAAGCAGGGTAAATCCTTGTGTCTATCTGTTTGTCTGTGTGAGCAATTCTGCTCGCTATCCCTCCCCGAATCCTCTAGCGTCAATCGGCCCCAAACTTAAGCCTACCCCTAGGCATCTGTTGTTCAATACGACGACACTAGTTTTGCTGATTCATCGTTTGCACTACTCATATGCGCCGGCCGTGGTGCCTCTTGTCTGGCCACTCGAAATGCATAGGGTAGCTGGGACTGGGACATGGTGCCGTATGCGCACAAAGTGGGGATACGCGCGAAAAACGACTTCTGGTAAGAGCATCTCCAACCAGAGTTGATAACATAAAATTGGTTCCCTATTCTCCATTGACACGTACGGACGTCTCCGTGAATAGGGGCCGGATAACCCCTAAATCTCATCTCCCCAGTCAAATCCCCTATTTTGAGATGCTATATTATTACAATTGCATACAACGTAGATAGTTTTGTATATAGAAAGTAGATATATTGATGGGAACTACACTACTTGTCGTCGGACATCACTATGAATATGTCACCGGAGCCGGAGCCGCCGGCCTCCTCCTCATTGGCATCGTGGGGCATCTCCTCGTCCTCCTTCGAATCGGTGTAGCAAGCGAGTCGTTGGAGCCCTCCTCCTCCTCCTCGACGGCTTCCGCAATTTGCTGCTTCGCGGCAAACTGCTCTGCAACTAGGGAGGGTTCTCCGCCGAAGTGACCCACCAGAAGGCGGTCTGAGATCTCGTCTACGAGCTGCTGCTTCGCCACGTAGTGCTCCGCCTCCAAGTAGGAGAACTGTTTCGTCCCCATGGTAAGGCAGAACTCCTCCTCTGCCTGTCTATTGTCTCGGCTCCGCCTTTAAGTAGGAGAACTGTTTCGTCCCCATGGTAAGGCAGAACACCTCCTCCGCCTGTCTAGGGTCTCGGCTCCGCCGCCACGGTCTCGGTCTCCCCCTCGCCGGCTGCCATTTCGTTGGCCCCGGCCACGTCCACGTCCACGTCCGTCGCCTGGTTGGGGGCGTCGTCCTCCCTTTCATGGGCGGGCATAATGACGGCACAGACGGGAAGGGGAAAAAGTGCGGATAGGGTTTGGGGACGGGGAGGGTAAATTTAAAGCCTGCGATAAAGGCTCCTTGCGCGGCGACGTTTTCCGCCACATTGGAAAAGGCATGGAAAATGTGGTAATAAAAATCTACAATGCCAAAAAAGAAAATCGAAATGTGAAATAAATCCCAAATCACTTCAACAACATGTTAAATTAGCAGACCGCAACATGAAAGAAATAACATGTTAAAATAATAGATTACATCCTGAAAACCAATCTAAGGGATATTTAGAAGTACCATTCGCCATAACTCAAAAACGCATTAGAACATGGAAACAACCCTTTGCAACACGCCCAAGGTCGTTGTTATGCAAAGTAACGGTCATGTGTATCCAATAGACAAGATACACAACCGCAACATATCGTAACGGCCTACACAACATCATAAACACACACGGTTGACCCACATCTCATTCTAGCATTATGCAACACCACCCTCACAGATTCAGGCTTGTTGACGCTGGATCGGGTGACCCGTCGTCAGACACCATCTTTTTCAAGCGGACGCAAAATATTCATGTTTTGGATTCAACAACTTTGGGGGAATTATGAGGTCATCCATGGAGTTGAGTGATGGGTAGCTGGGTAAACCTTCGACTAGGACGGAGGAGGGTAAGTAGCGGTGTAGAAGAGACAACATTGGATTGAATTTATTTGTAATTTTAGGTGATCAAGATTTACCGAAAATTTGAGTTACTAGCACTCATCAACTCATAAAGAGAAGAAAGTGAAGTTTGAACTGTTATCCGCTATTGAATGAAGCGGATCTTTTTAGAGCATATGCCCCCGCCGCTGAGCCCAACTTATCATTATCTCTTCTATTTAGAAAAAAAACTTGGAAAAAAAACATCTCATTATCTCTACCCTTAAGTAAACAGACGTATTAGGACATAGAAAACGTAATAAGAACAGATCGAGGGCGAGGCAGAAACTCTTCTTTCCCCCACACCCTCCCTATCAAATAACAAACCAGCGCTCCTCCTCCTGTTTTAAGATCGGATCCGATCTCCCCGTCGTCCCCTCCTGACCTCCTATCCTCCCGCTCCAGCTAAATCCACGCCACCGATGGCCCAGACGGGCCTCACCGACGCCACGGCGCCGCCCGCCGACGCAATGCCGCCCGCCGCCAACGACGTCCGCATGATCTCCACCAAGGAGATGAGCGCGCACGCCGCCGCCGACGACCTCTGGATCTCCATCTCCGGGGACGTCTACGACGTCACGCCCTGGCTGAAGCGCCACCCGGGCGGCGAGGTCCCGCTCCTCACCCTCGCCGGCCAGGACGCCACCGACGCCTTCATGGCCTACCACCCGCCCTCCGTCCGCCCGCTCCTCCGCCGCTTCTTCGTCGGCCGCCTCTCCGACTACACCGTCTCCCCGGCCTCCGCCGACTTCCGCCGCCTCCTCGCGCAGCTCTCCTCCGCGGGCCTCTTCGAGCGCGTCGGCCCCATGCCCAAAATCCAGCTCCTCGTAATGTCGCTCCTCTTCTCCATCGCCCTCTACTGCACCCTCGCCTGCGCCAGCGCCGGGGCCCACCTCTTCGCCGGCGGCCTCATCGGCTTCATCTGGATCCAGTCGGGCTGGGTCGGCCACGACTCGGGCCACCACCAGCTCACCACCCACCCCGCCCTCAACCGCCTCATACAGATCGTCACCGGCAACTGCCTCACCGGCCTCGGCATCGCCTGGTGGAAGTACAACCACAACACCCACCACATCGCCTGCAACAGCCTCGACCACGACCCGGACCTCCAGCACCTGCCGCTCTTCGCTGTCTCCACCAAGCTCTTCAACAACATTTGGTCCGTCTGCTACGAGCGCACCTTGGCCTTCGACGCCATTTCCAAGTTCTTCGTCAGCTACCAGCACTGGACTTTTTACCCGGTCATGGGATTTGCGAGGATAAATCTTCTAGTGCAGTCGATCGTCTTCCTCATCAATCAGAAGAAGGTGCAGCAGCGCTGGCTGGAGATCGCCGGAGTCGCATTCTTCTGGGTCTGGTACCCCTTATTGATCTCTTGCCTGCCCAATTGGTATGAGAGGGTGGCCTTTGTGCTTATAGGCTTCTTCGTCACGGGGCTTCAGCATGTGCAGTTCACCCTCAACCACTTCTCAGCAGCGGTCTATCTCGGCCACCAAAGGGGAACGACTGGTTTGAGAGGCAGACTGCGGGCACGCTCGACATCAAGTGCTCCCCCTGGATGGATTGGTTCCATGGCGGTCTGCAGTTCCAGGTTGAACACCATTTGTTTCCTCGCCTGCCTCGCCAGCACTATAGGATGGTCGCGCCCTTTGTGCGCGACCTTTGCAAGAAGCATGGGCTGCCTTATGGCGCCGCCACATTCTTTGAGGCAAATGTAAAGACGTTGAAGACACTTAGGGCTGCAGCAATGCAGGCTAGAGAAGCCACTACTGGTGCTGCACCAAAGAATTTAGTTTGGGAAGCTGTGAACACTCTTGGATGACTGGGATGAGGATTGGAGTACAAGAGGCAATTGCCAGCATCCAGACTTGTGGACATGCAATTATCTGATTGCTTCTCGATTATGTAGAGAGATTGATCCTTTTACCTGTTGGGATCATGTCGGATTTTTCGTGTTTCCAAGTGATTGATTATCTTTGCAGTTGAAGATTTAGTTCATGCTTCAATTGTCTACCTGTACGTACACCACATTTAGGTTGTTTGGATCTCCCTGTCACGGTAACCATATCAATAGTACTTGCTTTACATCATTAATTTTGTGGTCATGTTTACATCCATTTCATTTTGCTTGCATTGAGCAGACTTCATGAAATTGTAAAGCTTAGTTGATGGTTGGGGTATTGTTTTGTGGCACTCCTGTATCTCCCTGCTGCTATGGTAGCTCGAATTGCAACTTGGGAACAGCCTATCTGTTCCAGTAATAAACATTAAGTCATTTTTTATGAAATACTTATGCCGTTGTGAGATAGTATAAATTTTTCATTCGAGACTGATGTGATATTTTATTGTATTTGTTGATAGGACATACATCTACTCTGTTGATGTATCTATTTCTGAAGCCTTGTTGAGTGCTTCTCGCTATGATCATGTTTTCAGATCTATGAACAGCACGTTATATGCTGCATCGAGACTGTTAGTTGGGAGTCGCTTAACAATTCAAGACGACTATATACTTTCATGTCAGTGGCATGTGGCGTGCTATTGCTCTTTCATAACGATGTATAGAACTTAGTCGAATTTGTTACTACTGCCTCAAGTCGAAACCAATTCTGGGATGTGATCTACAGATGTAGCTCTGCCGAGCGACGCGCATCGTGTTCTCTGGCCACTTATCTCCGGCCTCCGGGTCCTGATCAGCTTGCATCGCTGTACAAAATACAGCCATTTCTTTGGTGTTCTTGTCCGATTCTTTAAAGATTTTCTTGGACCATCCCCTCATCAGCGCCTGTGATTCGTCACTGGTGGTTAGCAGCGTCAGCGTGCAGCGCATGTGAAATGCCCCACGCATGCATGCCCACGGCACCCTGCCTGTTTGCATAACAGAAATAGTTGTCTGAGTCTGACGTATACGTTGGGGTCCTTGCCTGGTTGTCTAGAACACTAGTTCTTTGTCAGAATGCATAACCCTAGCCCACCTCGCATAAAGTTCCTAGCATATGCAACCTGAAGATGTGGTACTCTAATTGATGGAATTGCAGTAGCCGGTGCCCGGTGCTAAATTCATAGCTGAGAGAACTGTTATTTACGAGCTATTCAGATGTAACTTATTTACTTATGTATGAGCATTGCGAGCGTCCTCTATGGAACCTGGTGGTGATGTAATGGATCTTGAGTGATCTTACCACGCACCGCACACGTGTTTTCACGTTGTTCCGCCAGAGTGATCGTACCCATTATCAACTTGTACTACTAAACAAGACAGTTGCTAGTAGTACATGTTACTGTATTTGATTCAAAATTTCTACAGAAGAAAACTAAATCATTTGAAAATTTGTTTTGCCCAATGATCGGAAGAGTCACCGGCTCTTGGGCGAGGCCAAGGAATATCTCGATGGATGGCAAGGAAAAGCTTAACCCTGCCTGCTGCCTCACAAGTCCCAGTTCCCAAGTCGTCCATTTGATTTATGCGCCCTCTCAGTCTCTCTCAGAGCATCCTTGCAGCTGATTATTCCTTTGTGCGGTGCCCCGCTACTTGCGGCCGTCGGCCGAAATATCTCCGGACCCACGACGTCAATCCTGGCATATAGCATAGCCCACTTGCTCGTTCCTCTTCTTTATTTCTCTACGTGTACTTGACGGCAGTGGGCATCCAATGGGGAGGAGGCAATGACTGGACTCACTCAGCGCGTGATGATGCACTCACTACTTGCTAAATTCCGTACCAGTCCCTTCCCGTTATGGTTTATCGTCGTGTGATCCTATCTTGCTTAATTTGCTCCTACTCCTGCATTATTATGTCTGAAGAATCGTCATGGTGTTGGTGTCGTTGTCAGTAGGGTAGGAACCCGGTTTTTCAAACTCTTCTTTTTGTAGTTGTCTATCTATTGCCAAAGTCTTTAGGTAAAATATCGTAAAGCGGTACCTAGTTCTTCTACTACGGACAGTGACACCAACACCGTGGCCTGAGTATGGAGCTTCGGGAAGCGCTCCTGAAGTGCTTGACGACTAATGAGGCCGAGGCGTCGACATAGCAAAGAAAACCCATGGTGCTCATCTCCTATCTGACGGCTACAAGGATAATGAAACGCTACATGCAGAGGATGATTGTGGTTTCTCCTGATGCCTGAACAATACAGTGACTTAAGCTTGTGGTTCTGTTGCCAAAGTTAGCAATTGTCTGGTCACATTTGGCTCTGGTGCTGTTGCACACTAAACCACCCAAACCTTTTGTTAGACAAGCTTGTGACTCTTTTCGCTGGAAATGCTACTCCCTCCATTCCAAATTATAATTCTTTTTAGATTTTTCTTGATTAATACGTATCTTGACGTCTTTTAGATGTTGATTCACTAGTTTTAGTCGCATTTAGTCGTGTTAATACATATATACTTAGAAACGGAGGAAGTACATGACACATCTAAGAGTTCTAGACTCGGGACTTATGGTAAAAAACGGTGACTTGAGTTTCATGCCTTTGCCATTATTTTGGCACAGGATGGCCCTCGTAGAAGTTTTTTAAAACGGAGGCAAATTTTTTACCTCAATTTATTAATTAAGAAGGAGGGAATTGCCCTGTTAATTTTCATGCCTTTCGGTGGATGGTAATTCCACTTTTCGAAAAAAGAAGTGTGAGATAAGTGTATGCTTAACTGATGGTGTTGAAATGAGCTGATAAAACACATTGTCTTTGGGTGGCGGCGAGACGACGGCATAGTACGTGCGGCCGGATAGCTTCAAACCACCGAACGATATTATGTTATACAGTTATTACGCTAAGTGTACGTGGCGCCTGGAGAGTGATAGATGCAGATTCGGCTTACACCTTTCAAAACTTCAGAGAGCAACGGAGACACGAAGACATTGCGCCGTCCGTCACCTGCGTCCACTTGCGATGCAATCAAACTATTCCCTCGAAGGATGTGTGTTGCTTGATATTTCTTCAGACCAAAATTCTTGATGACCTGAGGCCGGGAAGCGCTCCTGAAGTGCTTGGCGACTGATGAGGCGTCGACATAGCAAAGGGAATCCATGCTGCTCATCTGCTAATTGACGGCTACGAGAATAATACGAAGCTACTCCCTCCGTTCCAAATTACTTGACTTAAGTATGTCTAAATATGGATGTATCTAGACGCTAAACAAGTATAGATACATCCGTATTTGCACAAATCCAAGTCAAATAATTAGGAACGGAGGGAGTATATGCGAATGATGATTTGTGGTTTCTCCTAATGGCTGAACAATAGAGTAACTTAGGTGAACTTCTGGACTTGTCTTGTGCTCTTGGGAGCTATTTTTGCCCTACCATATTGTAGCAACTGCTACCAAACATAGCTATAGACTATACTGTATTCCTGAGCAAACATTAGTTCACTGTTTAGTTTTATGCCAAAGTTAGCAATTCTCTGTCCATATTTGGCTCTGGTTCTGCCAGAAATCCATATTGGGTCATAGGTGTAGATGAACCTACTGCCAAAAATCATTTTTCAAAATGTCAAAAAATTCCAAGTAAAAGTTTCGGATATACATCAGAACATTTTATGTTACCACAAAAAGTTTCGTGAAAAAAAAGACATTTTTTGCGGGATGTGAGAAAAAGACAAATGTGGGTGCATCAAAATGACTTTGTACGCGACATTTTTTTGTCTATTTTGCACAAGTCACAAAAATTGTCTTTTCTTTGCGAAACTTTTTGTACAAACATAAAATGTTCTGATGTATATCCGAAATTTTATTTGGAATTTTTTGACACTTTATAATAAATTTAAAAATGTTTTACATAATGGGTGTATCTAGACCTATGACCCGAAACTCCGTGTCCCTGGTTCTGTAGCTTATACTAAACCAAACCTTTTGTTAGACAAGCCCGTGTGACTTTTTTCATCGACAAAATGTTACTTCCTCTGTTTTATAATATAACATGTTTTAGATATAATCCAATGTGGACTGAGCAAAATGAGTGAATCAACACACTAAAATACGTCTATATATATTCAACTCCGAAAGAGGTAAACCATCTTATAATATAGAACAGAGGTAGTACTTGACACATCTAGAGTTCTAGACTCGGGACTTTTGACACAAAATATAGTGACATGATTTTCATGCCTTTACCATTATTTTGGAACAACATGCCTTCGTATACGCGGATGCACGGCGAAACAAGTGTCCGATTTTGCATGGCATCTCGGCATGCTTTGCGGGTTCCATGGTTTCTTGCAGTGGCCGACGACCATAAGGCGGATTGGCTCCTACACATGTACGACCAATGGGGGGGGGGGGGGGGGGGGGGGGGTGGTGCTCCACCAGTGACCCCCTCCCCCCTAAATCTGCCCATTTTTTCATATGGAAACAAAAGTATGATAGAGGAGAGAGGGTGTGTTTGTGTGGTGGTGGGCGGGGGGACTAGTGGGTATTTATTGCCCCTGCCTAGTGGCTGGCCGTGGGTCAAGGGGTCATTGGGATATGTCCGGATGGTGTCTGGCCCCCGAGAGAACCTCCAAACTTTGGAGGCTACTTTGGGGGGGGGGGGGGGGGGGGGCATAACACTTTCCATGTCCGACACACCTTTTGTCTGTTATTATGCCTTGTGGAAGTTCTGTAGATCAACTTACTTAACCCGGGCCTGTAAGTAAAATTCCATTATTCTCATGGTGTTATGCTCTAGAAACTTCTTTATTGACAGCTATACTCATACACAACACTTATTCTGCATCCTGTGCTGAAATGATCGAAAGAGCAAAAATGGCTCTTTTCCATGTGTAGTCATATTGTGATATGTGTAGTTTGGTGGGTAGTATTATAAAATGACATTGCTAGAGTGATAGACAAATATGATTCAGTATAAACCTGTGAAGGCTTAGCCAACAGGTATCCCATGGTCTGTACTTTTTTTGCTGGGTGAAAAAACTCGTTTGGTTGCTTAAACCAGAGTGATATGGTCCCTTCTAACTCAGGTTTGTAGTCACGGTGTAAATGTAATATTCCATCATTTAGTTCTAGCTATTTGTAAGTTATAATCCATTTTCTAGCCAATAATATGACTATAACATTGTTGTATGGTCACCTCATAATGTTGACCTGGATTTGGTGCGGGGCTGTTACAACTAAACTTTAGACTCGAGGTGACTTTAAAAATATTTATAATAAACTTTCATACTTATTTCATTTGTTTTCATATTATGGTTTGAAAGTATATGATGTATACTACCTATTTAGCATTTTAAATCATATAATTTTTTCTCAAATGTTTTCTGTTATATATTATCAATGTATATCATCAAAATTATATATAAATTGCGCATAAGGTTTTTTTGCTTTGTGAGACGTTTAACTTAACACAAAGCATAACCATCTTAAACTTGAAAAACATACATGTAACATCGGTTTTTTATTAAATTGGTCAATTACGTACGTATGTGTATATTTGTGTGTGAATATAACTCACTTCGATTCATATTAATTCTCGCTGAATTGGATGTATCTATACATAGTGCTAGATACATCCGATTCAGCGACAATTAATATGGATTGGAGGAGTATTATTTGTTCTAATATTATCTAATATATTGTTACAGATTCCAAAGCACACAGCCTACAAATATATTAATAGAAGTGTGTAGTGTATTGTTACGTAAGCAAATTTGTAGAAACTTCCTGAGTATATATTATAAATAAGATTCACGAAGTGAGATTCCTAAAGTCGTTGATAGTTATTTTCCTTTATAGTGCCAAAATTGTAATTATTTGTTAAGTAGGTACCTCAAATAAGATTGTAAACTGGACTTTCATATTTTTTACACGAATATATCATATGCTAGGCATAATCCTTTGAATTTTTAGTGTGAACTTTGTAGCTATATTCAACTCATTAAATAAGTTTAATGTCCTTTACCGAAAACCATTCATATTTGAATTACATGTGTTATAGTTTGGCCTCAAAATTTGAGAAAAAACATATAACGTAGTTTACCATGATTCTACGCAGTATCACCAAAAAAATTCCAAAATTCAACACAATGGTCACACAGATTTTTTTTGCCATGTTTGAGAAAAATCACATAAATCGAGAAAAATAAAATATTAAAAACACGTGGGAAACTTCCCTTTTAGTGTACTACTTTTAAGGGGAAAAAAAGAAAATACTCGTTGAAATGAAACAATAACGCGTGTATTGTCGTGTGGCTTGTAGATGAGACGAGGAAGGGATGTCTTCTCGGGATAAACCGCCGGCAATTGCGGAGAGAGGAGGAGAAGCGAGGAGGATACTGTCGTGTCCGAGGCGACGAACACCGGAGGTCATGAGACCCCTTTTAGAGATTCGGTGAGGGGCGCGAGGAGGATCTTGGCGAGCGATCGGAGTATGCAGAAAGTAGAACACACAGACAGTTTACCAGGTTCAGGCCGCTCGGAAGCGTAAACCCTACTCCTGCATGTCTGAATATATGGTGATGGTATGAGTATCGGGCTACAAGGAAGTGTTCTCGGGTGACTGGAGTTCTAGAGCTAGGAGACTAAGTCCAGATCTGATCTGAGCCTCTAACCTAGCCTCCTGGTTAACTGGAAAAGCGATCCCTCTCACGGAGGGCATTGGTCCTCCTTTATACATCAAGGGGATACCACACCCGCCAGCTGGTCACCCATGTCTCCTTTCTAAAGCCTGCCTAAAAGGCGATTGGGTTGGTGGCTCGGGTACCTCCCCTTCTTCATCTTGTCAGCTCTTTTCTTAGGTAAGGACAAAGTCCTGCAGCCTTCTTTCTGTTGGTCCTCTATGTTGCACATGTTACTGTATTTGATTCAAAATTTCTACAAAAGAAAACTAAATCATTTGAAAATTTGTTTTGCCCAATGATCGGAAGAGTCACCGGCTCTTGGGCGAGGCCAAGGAATATCTCGATGGATGGCAAGGAAAGCTTAACCCTGTCTGCTGCCTCACAAGTCCCAGTTCCCAAGTCGTCCATTTGATTTATGCGCCCTCTGAGTCTCTCTCAGAGCATCCTTCCAGCTGATTATTCCTTTGTGCGGTGCCGCCCTACTTGCGGCCCGTCGGCCGAAATATCTCCGGACAGCTCTCCCTCCACCACGACGTCAATCCTGGCATATAGCGCCTCTTCTTTATATTTCTCTGCGTGTACTTGACGGCAGTGGGCATCCAATGGGGAGGAGGCAATGACTGGACTCACTCAGTGCGTGATGATGCACTCACTACTTGCTAAATTCCGTACCAGTCCCTTCCCGTTATGGTTTATCGTCGTGTGATCCCCTCTTGCTTAATTTGCTCCTACTCCTGAATTTTATGTCTGAAGAATCGTCATGGTGTTGGTGTCGTTGTCCGTAGGGTAGGAACCCGATTTTTCAAACTCTTCTTTTTGTAGTTGTCTATCTATTGCCAAAGTCTTTAGGTAAAATATCGTAAAGCGGTAACCTAGTTCTTCTACTACGGACAGTGACCAACACCGTGGCCTGAGTATGGAGCAATCTAAGCAACGTGCGCTCATGCGTGTAGTGTAGTCCAATCTTCACGACACACTTTGTGTATATATAATTACATGTAGGTGTGAGATAAGTGTATGTTTAATGATGGTGTGCGATTACTCTGAATGAAAAGAACCAGATAACCACATTGTTTTGTAGGTGGCGGCGAGACAACGGCATATCAGCATATGTATGTATGTATGTATGTATGTAGCGCCTGCCGCGATGGAGATGGCCATATGTTGGCTGGCATCGATGAGGAAACCTTAGCAGGATCGATGCAGGTTTCTGCGTACGCCTTTCAAAACTTCAGAGAGTAACAGAGACACCAAGGCATGGCACCGTCCGTCACCCTGCACACCTGCAATGCAATCCAACGATTCCCTCTCGGATGATGCGCGTGTCTGATTTATCTTCAGACCTGCAGTGCTTGATGTCTTGATGACTGATGCATCGACATACCAAACGACCATGCTGTCATCTCCCATCTGACGGCTACAAGAATAATAAAAGGCTACATACACAGGGTGATTGTCGTTTCTCC